>OZ057400.1:113471512-113946512 GCA_964056695.1 Melieria picta
GGCGGCGGCAGGTGGAGCGGGGGGTGCGGCAACAGCGCTACGCAGCCGCCGCTCGTAGGCATAAAAATGCATTTTCCGAATGTTGAAAGGCTGAGAGTGCATGTGCAGCTAAAGCAACAACAACAACACTGGAATCAGCTAAAAATTGCATTCAACGAAAATCGAATGAAAAAGCCAAACTTCATAAATCGCCGACATTGCATTGAATTGCAGCCAGCAGCGCCGCGGCAAACGCATTTAGGCCGTGCAACGCAGTCGTTGTGGCTGTGGCCAGCTGCAGCTGACCATTTGTTGCACTTTTGCGCAAAATTGTTGCAAGTTAATGGTGTGTGGATTGAAGGCGGAGCTGGGCCAAAGTGGTTGTCTTTGCATGGCAGTGCAAGCAGCATTCAGGTCAATGCATTTATTTATTTTTTATTTCTTAATTTTTTATTGGTTTACATTTTTTTGGTTTGGCATGGGATTTTTGCTTAATTCAAATCAATCAAATAAATTTTTATGGCTATCGGAAATGGACACTCGTCGGTTTCGAGAAGTTCAACTGAACACTGACTGAGCACTTAAATGTTGAGGTGATGTGACCGAATTTATCGTATAAAAATATGAATAAGTTTTAAGTTTATTATAAACTTTACAGTATAGAAATCTTAACAATTTTCAAATAAAAAACAACCCCAAAAGTATGCAGCATTTAAATGGTGCAAAAATTTTACAATAAAAAAGACCCCAAAAGTATGCAGCAATTAAATGGTGCGAAGTTCAAGTAGCAGAGATGAACTTGGCGTTTTAAGTTTTGACTGTGGCATACTTTAAGGCGCAGAGTTGGAGTTTTGTGTGCATTAGACATGATTTAGTGCATGATTTTTCGATTTCGCTGATGAAAAACTTCTCATTTTTTGCAGTTTTGTGAAAATTTACATGAGCCAAAAAATTGTGGGGCTAGAGTGGCTTCAAATGACGTCGCAACGAAGTCAAAGTTCACAAAAAAACTAGGAAATTAGACAAATTGCTCCACAGCTACTCAGAAGTTGCTCTTAGAGGGTTAAAGTCTATGGTGGACCCCCACTATTTTTCCCTACTGAACATTTTTTTCAAACAAATTTATACCCTATCTCCAACCCTTAATGGGGCTCCCATACAAAATGATCGATTTTATAAAATAGGCTTCAACTTCTCCAAGTTGGTCCCAGATGTGTCAAATGTAAGACTGACACTCATTTATTTTCTCTTCCGAATGTTTTTTCCATACATACCTACTCGATATCGCCAAATCTTAAGAGGGCTGCCATATAAAACTAGCAACTTTCTATGGAATTAGCTACCCACTTTTAAATTTGGTAGTCCAGTAACCATCGTATCTCGGAAACTATTGAACCAATTTAAATAATTTATTTAACAATTGGCAACATTTTTGAGTACAAAAAATACAAAATTAATTAAAGTGCGTCTCCCATACAAACGAAGTTGTGAGTTTGTCAATTTATAGATTTCTACGAAGACACAATCAAAATGTATTGTCGAAAGCCTATTAACCTTTCCATTTCAAATAAAAGTAATTACAATTTTAGTTGAGTATTAGATTATATTTGATTCAGAAGGCGTTTACGGAAAACCCATAAATAATTCTATTCTGAGTCATCATTGCCCATTGTGAGTGCCCTCCAGGAGGAGACACATTGCTCTAACTAGGTTTCTTAAAAAAATCAAGGTGTTGTCTTTGTAAAACCATTTGCTCTCCCAGATAAAATTAAGGGGTCCCATAAGTTTACTTCCTTTATCTCTGTTAGGTCTTTGAGGAAGCTTGAGCTCGAGTCCTTCCGACTGTAGCGCTGAACACCGAGACATGGAGAGTTCTAAATTGATTCCACTTCTTCGTTATAATGGCAATTTCTGCAGAAAGTACTTGTAGGCATTGTCTTCATTGGAGCAGGACAAAATTAGGAGGAGTGGTCCGTTCTTCATAAAATTTCGTATACTAGTTAATCATGGTCTGCTGAATTGAAATCTCCATTTTGTTTTTCTTAAACTTTTGTAGTTTGGCAATGTCTGAGACTTAAATTTGCAATTTTCGTCATTTTTGGCGAGCTATAGCACCCGGGGTACCCGGGTACCCATTTCATGAAATTTTTAAGTTTTCAATATAGAAAACAAAATTTTTTAAATATATGATTTGTTCGCTTTTCACCTAAATAACGAGGATCCGGAAGGTAAAACAAAAATTTTCATTATTTGTCAGTTTTTTTCACGAAAATACATCGCAGTGGGCACCCGGGTACCCGGGTATGAGAATAAGGGTTAATCGGCAACGTCAACATTAATAATTGCAAAAAGTAGCAGAAATTGTCTTAGGACGCTTTAGTTTTGCAATAAAAACGATAATAATAAACGTATGTTTTGCTTTTTTGGAGTTTTCTCAATTTTTCATGCTGATTGCATACTTTTAGGCATAAAACAAATAAATTTTGTCGAAAAATAGGTGTTTAGACCACTTTTCAAATTGAATTATTTTCTGAGATCGGAAGATATCGGAGGATGTAATTACATTTTCCGACAAAGAAAGAATGTTTCTTAAAATAAAAAAAAATCCAGGAACATACTTTCACATACTTTTTAGATACTTTCCTCTAAGTTTTGCCAATTTTCAGATTTTTAATTTAGAAAAATATTTTGAATTAAAAGTGAAGTAAAAGCTTCAGCTTTGTCAATTTGGAGAAAATCTTAAAAGCGAAAATGGCCACATCATTTCTTAAGCTATATTGAAAGTTTTAGCAACTTCTTGGTAACCATGTATTTTACAAATTTTTTTTACTCAATAGACTAAAAAACAGAAAGTATGTGTTTACATTTTTTTGTGAAAAAAGTTTCAACTTTGAGCCGCTTTTGCACACAGACTAACTAATTTTTTGCACAGTTTTTTGGGGTTTTCTTAGTTGGAGTTTTACCTTTCAAATGACATCAAAATCATTAAATTCTGAGACTATAAATTTTTTGCATTTTGTCTATGGAACGAATCACTGTGCATTGGTGCAATAAAACAGTGAAAGTAAAAACCTTTAATGCAGATTTTATGAACCCCAACAGGATTTTCATCCATTTCGTGCCTAGCCTTGGTCACAGTGACTGTGAGACTTTGAAATCACTATGGTTGGTCCATATAAATCGTTGGTTACTGATTAACTCGTCTAAGTAAATTGCAGAGAGTACTTTCAATTGAGGTATCTCCCCTCGATGATATCCATTTAAGTTTCAATACCACGTATTGTATTCTGAGTTTAATAAATTAAGCAAAACTGCGTTACATTTACATTCCATTAACATTTGAGATGGTCCAGGGTTCTGTGAGGGCTTGAGACCTGTGAGAAAAACCCTACTCAAGAGTTTAAGAAGAGTCCCAGCTCGTGGAAAGAACAATTGTCATAGATCGTGAATGAGCTAAGCATTGAATCAGTATTCAGCAAAGAACTGCTGGCAATATGGCGAAAGACATTCTAGATTCCTACATCGTTCCGGTTCATAAAAAAATCATCAAAGAGTTGGTCTATCTACTGCATGCTTTAAGCTTTATTTGACGATTTTGGACTCTACACAAAAGTTCGAAATGCTATTTGTTCACAGTCAATTGGCAGCCGTGTTGCCAGATCAGGAGATATCCTACTAGATTTAGGAGATTCTTGGCCTTTATGGAGAATTTTTAGGAGGAAGAATTGTTTAGGAGAAAGATTAGGAGATTCATATTTTATGTTAGGGGATTTTTCTGATCCTTAGTGGATTAGGATCCTTAGGAGATTTTTGAATAACGAAGTATTGTGGTGATGTACTGGTAACACTGGCAACAAAACATATTTTGCCAACTATTTTAATAGTCAAAGCACCCTATTTTGTTAAAAATTGTTAAGCTTACAAAATGTAAGCTCGCTTTATCTCGTTCTCACTTATTGCTGTCGCAATGAAATCCCGCCAAAAACGGCACTTTTTATTTAATTCATTTGTTATAGGTTCTGTTTTTGTTAAGTTTTTGTTGTTAAGCTGAATATGAATAAAAAAGGCTACAATAAAAAATATATGTATATATTTTTACCTTTTATGAGAAGTTTAACTCCTTTAAAATTACGCAAATTACGTAGGCTGCCTTTTATATTTTTTCAATAGGGATGGTCTAGTAAGTTTTCGAAAAATCTGAGATTGCCATTGAAAAGTTTGTCATTTTTTACCATAAACGTGCTTAGAACATTTTTATGTTCAAGCGCTATTTGTGTCGTTTACACTAACTTGAAAAATTCATCTCGGTCAAAAAATAGATTTAACTCGTGAACATTTTCGGGCAATAATTTTTTACGATTTCCGAAGTGAATTATCTCAACAACATTGCTTCGATCGCCTTCATTCGGCATTTGGTGATGAACCACCAACCCTGAAGACAATTTATAACTGGTTTAACGAATTCAAGCGTGGTCGCCGTTCGCTCCAGGACGAATTTCGTGAAGGTCGTCCAAAAACGGTCATTATGCGAGAAACCATCGATGCTGTGCATGAACTGATAACGAAAGATCGTCATGTGACATACCGTGAGATAGAGGCATCCTTGGGCATTAGTTCCACGGCCGTGCATTCGATATTGCATGAACATTTAGCTGTCAGAAAGATTTGTTCTCGTTGGATGCCGCATAATTTGGCAATCGCTCAAAAAAAGGCTCGTGTCTATTGGTGCAAAGAAATGATGGACAAATTCGATCGCGGTACTTCGAAAGACGTGACATAAGATCGTGACAGGTGACGAATCATGGATATATGCGTATGAGCCCGAAAAAATACAGCAATCCACCCTGTGGGTCTTCCAAGACGAGCCAAATCCAACAGAAGTTGTTCGGGAACGCAGCACATCGAAGAAAATGGTGGCCTGTTTCTTCGGCAAAACTGGTCATGTGGCTACTGTGCCGTTAGAGCAACGCAGAACGATCAATTCTGAGTGGTACACAACAATTTGTTTGACAGAAGTGTTCAATGAAATACGGAAAAACAACTGCCGACGCCGAATCATTCTTCGTCAGGACAATGCGCGCTCTCACACATCGGCGCAAACAACCGCCTATTTGATCGACCTCAGCATCGATTTAATAGGTCATCCTCCATACAGCTCTGACCTAGCACCCAATGACTTCTTTTTATTCCCGCACATCGAAAAAAATTGCGTGGTTAACGATTTTCATCGCCAGAAGATGCTACTGAAGCATTCAAAAACCATGTTTTGGAGGTGTCCCCACCTGTGTTTCGGAGTGGAAAAAGTGCTTCGACATTTGGTTTGAGCGTATGCAAAAGTGTATAAATCTTCAAAGATAATACTTTGAAAAGCAATAAAACCATGTTTGATGATAACAAATTGCATTTTCATCCTTTTTGAAAAAATATAAAAGGCAACCCTCGTATAAAAAAAAAATTAGGAGGGTTTTTTAACTTTAGGGAGGAAATTTCAATTTAAATTCAATCTCAATTTTCAATTTTGTTTTTTTAAATTTAGGAGAAAGTTATTTCAGGTATCTGGCAACACTGATTGACAGTTTTTCTCAACACAATGCGAAACACGAATGCGATTTTTTCCGACGAAGATCAACTTTTAAGGTGTTTCAGATATTCAGCACATGTGAGCTGTAAATGTTTTAAGGAAATTTTGCATATTAAGCACTATAAACCTACACAACAATAAAACAAAAATCGATCCTGATGACGTCCTTCACTCGAAAATTATCTGTCGGTTGCTACATACGAAATGTGTCGAATTTATAGACAAAGAAGAAAAAAAAATAAAGGGAAAAATTCTTTGGAATTTGGCAAAACGGAATCAATTTTCGTTTACATAAACCAACGACAGCTGATGCGTCAATTTGACAGTAGACGTCTGCGAGTCTGCGAATTCATTACACCGTGCGACAGCATTTTTCAAGAGACCTAACATAGTAATACTGCGTACTCAGTTTTTCGTTTCTACATCCTTTGTCCTTTTAAAAGGACTTCAAAACTTGGAAGGGGATTAAAAATAAAAAAAATATAAAAAATACTTAACCTCGTTAGAATATGGCGATATATATATCAAATGAAAGAGGAAAGGCTCAAGAATTTAAATAAAATTGACTTTTTATCTATTTGTAAAAAAAGGATATGAAAAAGGTCCTTTGAAAATTTTAATCCTTTATATCCTTGAAAATTTATAAAGAATTTTCTTGAAAAGTAACTATGTTAAAACTCAAAATCTCCTTGATCACATGCCAAAATTTCATTACTCTCGCTTCATTGATTTTGTATCTTTTTATTATTTGAAATACTGATACTCAAGTAAATTAGAATTTTTGTACTTCATTCGAATTGCAGCTTCCGCCTTTTTTTTAATAACTTTCGAACTAATAAAGTCAGAGTAATGAAATTATGACATGTGATCAGGGAGATTTTGGTTTTTAACATACTTACTTTTCAAGAAAATTCTATATAAATTTTCAAGGATATAAAGGATTAAAGTTTTCAAAGGACCTTTTTCATATCCTTTTTTACAAATAGATAAAAAATTAATTTTATTTAAATTTTTGAGCCTTTCCTCTTTCATTTGATATACATGTCGCTATATTCTAACGAGGATAAGTATTTTTTATATTTTTTTTATTTTGTATCCCCTTCAAAATTTTGAAGTCCTTTTAAAAGGACAAAGGATGTAGAAATGAAAAACTGAGTACGCAGTATTACTATATTTGGTCTCTAGTTTCACGCCCATATGGATTTTTTGCGGTGTGAAAATTTTTTTTGAATTTTGTCGCACGGTGTTATGAATGAGTGAATTCATTAAGTTTTCAAAACGTTTAGTAGTCAGTGAACTGCTTAGCGACTGCTGCTTCATACAGCGCAACAACAACAATAACATTTATACCCACACACACTCTTACACAAATCTTAAAAAAAATTTACTGCTCCTTTTGTTGTCCACAGTCACTTGGAGACTATTTAAAATGCGCTGTTTTGTTATTGTTGTTGCTTGTGCTTATTTGATCATTTCAATGTTTTTACTATTAGACAATTGCTGTATGAATACAGTTGTTGTTGTTGTTGCTGCTTTTGTTGTTGTATTTTTCTATTATTACCACCGCCGTAAATGTTTCGTTTGCTTCGTTGACTCAAGCGATTTTTTCTTCTACCAGTTTCGATCGACTGTCGTTGCTGCGCTTTCAATTGCTTTTACTTGTTGTTTTTGTTGTTGTTGTTGTTATTTTAACAGTTGCCGCTGTTATTGCCGTTGACTGCTTTGTTTTTTGGCAGACACGCGGTTTTTCCCCAATTTTTTTTCACTCTATTGTTTTTATTGTAAAATTTTTTTTCGTTTTATTCAAATGTCTGCCAACAGGAAAACAAAAACAAAAATTGAAACAAAACAAAGAAAAAAGTATTAGTAATAGTCGGTGATGCGACGCGGCAGGAAAATGGCATTTGGCAATGGTCATCGACGAAAAATGTGGTGGTTTTACTGTTTTATTGTTGTTCTTGTTGTTGTTGTTGTTATGCTTCTTTTGCAAGCATTTTAAATGATGTATGGTGTGTGGCAATGGCCGCTGCATACCAATAAAGCGTGCGTGGTAAAGGGCGGAGGTGGGGTAGGGTGCGGGTGAAGTGGCAAAGCGAGTGGGAGACGGTAAAGAAGTCAGCCAGGAAGAGCTTCAGACGCATGCTGCACGGCAACGGACGGACATTGTAGCGAGTTGTGTGGCGTGCAGAATTTATTTGAGGTGAAAGCGACCCATGGAATGGTTGACCGGAGATAGGAGAGAAGAAAATTTGGAAGAGTGCGAGTAGTACGGATTTTTCTGAATGTGACTGCAATTTTCAATTGTAATGGAATTTTTAGGCTTGTACGTACAAATACATAGAAACAGAACAAAACAGAGTAGAAGAACGTGGAGGTTTTTTCGAGGTGATTGGAAATGAGTGTTGAGAAAATGTAAAATGGTAAGAATTAGGAAGCAATGAGAAGGAGATGAAAGAATGAAAGAAAAATCAAGGTATTGAAATTGCTGTGAAATAAAGCAAAGAAACAGAAAAGGTAAAGAAATACAAAATGAGAAGGAAAAGAGCAAAAGAAAGGAACATTTTAAGTGCAGGTGACTCCTAAAATTTTCGACAAGGAGTATCTAGTATGGATATAAAGAAGAAGAAGAAAGCAAAGGAAGAAGGGAAGGGGAAAAAGGTGATTACTCTAACTTTATTGGTTCGAAAGTTATTAAAAAAAAGGCGGAAGCTACAATTCTAATGAAGTAGGTACAAAAATTCTAATTTATTTATTTACCCATTTCACTGTGCGACAGCATTTTTCACACTGGAAAAAATCCATATGGGCGTGAAACTAGATACCAAACATAGTAATGCTGCGTACTCAGTTTTTCATTTCCACATCCTTGAAAATTTATATAGAATTTTCTTGAAAAGTAAGTATGTTATAACTCAAAATCTCCTTTATCACGTGTCAAAATTTCATTACTTTAACTTTTTTGGTTCGAAAGTTATTAACAAAAAGGCGGAAGCTGCAATGAAGTACAAAAATTCTAATTTATTTGAGTATCAGTATTTTAAATAATAAAAAGATACAAAATCAATGAAGCGAGAATAATGAAATTTTGACACGTGATCGAGGAGATTTTGGGTTTAACATACTTACTTTTCAAGAAAATTCGATATAAATTTTCAAGGATATAAAGGATTAAAATTTTCAAAGGACGTTTTTCATATCCTTTTTTTACAAATAGTTATAAAATCAATTTTTTTCAAATTCTTGAGCTTTTCCTCTTTCATTTGATATACATATCGTCATATTCTAACAAGGTTAAGTATTTTTATATTTTTTATATTTCTTATCCCCTTCAAAATTTTGAAGTCCTTTTAAAAGGACAAAGGATGTATAAATGAAAAACTGAGTACGCAGTATTACTATGTTTGGTCTCTAGTTTCACGCCCATATGGATTTTTTCCGGTGTGAAAAATGCTGTCGCACGGTGTTATTATTACTTTTTACGGGTACAAATAAACTGTTCTAAGCTTTGTCTGAGTCATGAGCTAGGTTAGGTTAGGCTGGCAGCTAATAATATCTCATAGGCCCAAAATGACTTCCAATGTTATCACGAGAATAGGGAAGGACTTTAAAACTAACCCCCCCCCCCCCCTGCCCCAAGTGGCGTTCGCAAGATTTTGAGTACAACTTTTCAGCCCAATATCATTGAAAAACCATATTTTGTAGCAGCATTTTTTGCATTTGGGGGGTTTCAACCCCCAAAACCCCCTGTGGGTGCCACTGCCTCCCCCTCTTTTCGGGTGGAAGAGAAAAGCCATTTAGACGAGC
This sequence comes from Melieria picta, assembly GCA_964056695.1. Classification (NCBI taxonomy): domain Eukaryota; kingdom Metazoa; phylum Arthropoda; class Insecta; order Diptera; family Ulidiidae; genus Melieria; species Melieria picta. The sequence goes on from OZ057400.1 coordinate 113,480,877, forward strand.
CTTTGGAACACTAATGTCAGTTGATTCGACAAACATTGGAAGTATATTGTTAAAAATTATATAAGTACTCCAGGGTTAATGTTGATGGTTGAAAGGTCTGAACATGTCAATCAAGAAAAGTGCCCCAAGATGACAGAGTTCTCTTCAGGCTAGGGTTGGATAGTGGCACATTTGGTGACAAAAGTTCTTTTCTGCATCAAAACCTCCCGAAAAATGATCAAATCTTCAAAAATAGAAAGTAATCCTGTTGAATAGAATAGTTGAAGTTGTTATAGTAATAGTTGTAGTTGTAGTTTGATACAGGAAAATTGTTTTTTTTTTTTGGATAATTTGTCCCTTCTTGAGCACTCATTTGAATTTTGTATATCATATCCAGACACATGTGAAGAAATCAACAATCAATCAGAAATCAAGAGGTTCAATGACAATAAAGAAATATGTTTGGTCGGTTGTGGGGGCTTAACCCGCGGCTAGTCTATTGAATCGACACCTGCATTGTCAAACCTTATATCCTTTATGGAACCGGCCTGGATAGTCCAGTAGGTGGCGCGCTGGCTTTCCATTCCAGAGCATTTTGGTTCGATTCCCAGTTCGGGCTGGTGAAACATTCGTCTACATCTACCGCTTTCCACATGAAGCAGATGAGAATTATAAGAAACGCACAAGTGGGCTCATGGTAGGTAATTGTAAAAGAAAAAACTGCTAACCATTGTTCAGATTCAGCGTTAAACTGTAGATTTCTCATCCTTCTGTCAACCATTTGAGATTTTGGTTATCTGGCATCAAAATGAGCCTTATAGACCTAATTGTGTCCCATACAGTGGCAGCCACCTTAACCTAACCTAAAGAGCCCTAATATGGTAGTGAAAGGTGTATCCTTGGAGACAACAGTTGGACAACCTACAATACCTCGCGTGTCGCTGTAGAACACGGTACCCCTATGGATGAGATGGAGCTGCTTCTGTGTCTTCTCCTCTACATCTAGTTGCAAAAAATTTAGTAAGAATGACGAAATAAAGTGCATGTCGCATGTCGTAGAAAACTTGTTTTCAGCGCTGGCAAAAAGGGAGAAACCTAGAAGAGCCCTTCTCAATACTATTCCACTTGAGAGAGGAAGAGTGGCGTTGACGCCCAATGTGCTGTGCCTTTGTCTCGCCGAATGTATCTCTGATCGATTGGAGTGTACAAATAACTGCTGGTGAGGCTTTAAGCCTAACTTGGCAATTGTGTACACTTATGTGTCCCTTCATACTTCCGTCTTTAAAGCAGAAGTGTTTGCTTTATCGATAGAAGCACTTGAGCTGCGGCGTAGGGGAAGGTCTGAATGTGATATGTACAGTCAAACCCACTTAACTACCTCAGCTATAAATGCAACCTTTTCGAGGTACAGTCAAACCCGCTTAAGTACCTCACTTATAAATGCAACTTTTTCGAGGTACAGTCAAACCAGTTTAAGTACCTCACTTATAAATACAACCTTTTCGAGGTACGGTCAAACCCGCTTAAGTACCTCAACTATAAATGCAACTTTTCGAGGTACAGTCAAACCCGCTTAAGTACCTCACTTATAAATGCAACTTTTTCGAGGTACAGTCAAACCCGTTTAAGTACCTCAATTATAAACGCATCCTTTTCGAGGTACAGTCAAACCCGCTTAAGTACCTCACCTATAAATGAAACCTTTTCGAGGTACAGTCAAACCCGTTTAAGTAAAACACCTATAAATGCAACTTTTTCGAGGTACAGTCAAACCCGCTTAAGTACCTCAACTATAAATGCAACATTTTCGAGGTACAGTCAAACCCGCTTAAGTACCTCAACTATAAACGCATCCTCTTCGAGGTACAGTCAAACCCGCTTAATTACCTCACTTATAAATGCAACTTTTTCGAGGTACAGTCAAACCCGCTTAAGTACCTCACTTATAAATGCAACCTTTTCGAGGTACAGTCAAACCCGCTTAAGTACCTCACTTATAAATGCAACCTTTTCGAGGTACAGTCAAACCCCAATAATTATCTGCCCTCTTTAAGTAGGGATTAGCTGGAGATTATCCAAACACAAGACTTTACTCAACAGAATAGCATTGCAAAAGTAGTGTGACTACTGACACAGTCTTTGGTGCACTTGTGGGCATTTGAAGTTGTTCATTGATGCACCTCGACCCCATAGAACGAGCCATCTGCTGTTCATAGAGGGAGTTTTGTAAGAACTCACCAGGATTGGGCTTACAGACTCAGCTGTATACGACTTGTGGCTTGAAGGTGGCGATGCTTTGGTGCACTTAATGTGTGAAAGCCCAGCAATCGGGCAGTACAGGCATGCAGTGATGCACACAGGATTTCTTTTTGGGGGACAAGTGGATTCCGTACATAACTTTTGAGCCCAGTGCCATTTCAAACCATGATTGCTGCCCAAAAATCAACAAAAATTTTAGTATGACTCTGTGCGGAGGAGAGCCAGTGGCAGATTCAGGGGGAGGGGGGTTTGGGGGTTGAAACCCCCGAAATATTAGGATTGACTTTAACACTAGAATGCCCGACATACCTATAATGCCCATATGTAGTCATTTTGACTACATTATTGTTAACTGCCTTTTTTTTTTAATTTTATTGGTTTTTAAAGTAGCAAATATGAATAAATGTACACGAGATTAAACTAAAATAAGCATTTAGTTTTTATTTTTTTATGGTTTACAAAGTAAATTCATTTAAATAAAATAGCGTACTTTACACATAAATGGGTTAAATGGAATGCAATTTGGAATTTTTGAATTAATTTTATGAGTGAATTTTGAATTGAAAAACTTGGGAATTGTCACAACCTACTATGATATTTTTTTTAAATATTTGCAATTATTTGAAATTTTTATATTTCGCAATTGAAGATGCATATTTTTCTATTTATCAGTAAGATTTGCTGAAAATTTTATATAGGTAGTCAAAATGACTACCTTGGGCATTCTAGTGTTAAAACTACATACAAATTGAAAGGTTTTTTGGGCATTTTATGAATATTAAAGTTTTTGAAACCCCCCCCGAAATATTTTTCTGAATCCGCCCTTGAGGAGAGCTCTTGGAAATGCTAAGCTTCACGAAAGCAACGCTCTGGCTAACCGAGATAAAGAACCTACGGAAAATTTCTTAGCGTAACTTCAAACCTAATAACTACAGACACTCTAGACTGGTTTTGTCTCAGGTCTTGTAAGCTGTAAAAACGTAGTTGAGTATTTCATAGAAGCCACTCTCTTCTGGTATGCTGACAATAGTTGCAAGTGGAAGTGTGCCTTATTACTTTCAAATGAAAGAAGTGAGTCCAAGCCATTAAAAAATCCTGTCCATGTGCTCGCGTTTCTGAATTTTCTCTACAATTTGTATGGAAACGAAAATAGTTTCTCTCTAAGCAGCAAAATGGCTACAAATGTCTAAATTATTTACAAAAAGCAAAAAGTCAAATTCCGCTTAACTTGCAGCACTGCATTCTAGATTAAGGCGAGTTGTGAAAATATTGTCTGCCGTAATTTTTCCATACGAATCTATAATAAAAATTCCATCTCGCGCATTTCACTTTGCATGCCACACAGTCGGCCTCGTTGAGTGAGCTGCGCGCTGTGCCATTTGTTTGTTTTGTATGCCACATGCCACATAATCAGTGCCAACACGCAAAACACGCATCACCGCGTTGGCACACACACACGGGCGCACTTATAGCCACAAAACACACACACACACACACGTGTACGGGCGCCACCAGCAGTGCAGCTGCCTCCAACGTTGACTTGGCGCACACACAAGGCAAATGTTCGCATTTCGTTTGCGTGTGTGTGAGCGGAGTCGAAATGCGCGCCGGCGATTGGCTTAGAAAATGCGAGTAGGCTTGGTCTATATACTTCTAGCTGAAAGCAACAGCAACAACAATAACAACAACAACAGGCTGCAAGTAACAAAAAATACAAAAAATATTAAAACAAATCAGGCAACGTTTTTTTTGTTGCCTTTTCTTGTAATTTTTCGCATTTTCCACTTCACGCTACTTGCTGCCGCATGGTTTTTAGTGCTCGCTGTAGTTGTTGTTGTTGTTTTTGTGCTCCTGCTGCTGTGCAAAAATGAAGAAAATTCGCATTTGATGTGTAATGAGGGAAAATGCAAAAATCACTAGACGAACATTTTTGTGCGATTTGTGCGACATAAGAGGCCACACGGCCAGACGGCAAATTTTGTTAAGAGCGCCAAGAGTGACGGCACTAAGTAGTGCGTTGAGTGAGCAAGTGAGCGAGAGAGAGAGAGTAAGAGTGACCACTTGAAAGAGTAGTTGAAATTGAGTTGAGTGCTGGAATCGTTTGAGTTCATGTTATTAGAAGATTAGATGAAAACGAACACTTGGGGCATAAACAATTTGAGTGACTTTAGAGATGAGATGTCGACGAATTCTGGCTGGTTTAGTTGTAATGGTTTTCGGGCGATTTGATAGTGAGGCAACTTTAGTTGAAGAGCACTGACAATCTAATGTTGTAGGATTTCTTATTAGTTCTACAGGCATAATAATGGATCTTAGTGGCCTTCTTACGCTTGGAAATCTTACTTAGCATGACCTTTTCTTAATCAAAGAAGTCTGTTCGCTTTTAATTTTTAATCTTTCTTTCCAGGCATTTGTTCATATAGCGAAAAGGTTCGTCTAGCCTGAGGAGATATTTCATAGTGTAGCCAGTCAAACTTGATATCTAAAACACAATTTTTTACCTGTAATGAGTCTCATTTTAATTTTTAAGTGAAATCCGATTCGTTATTAGTTGAATATGTCGCGTCCATGCTGCTTCTTCAAGGGGTTCCGGTGGGCCACCTGCTCGCTCTACAATTTCACAATGACTGAATCTCTATGCTTAAATTCATTGTTTACTTTATTTCATTTTCATTACTTGCTCGAATTCATTTTCATGGCTTACTCGATTTCTAATAATTTTCTTTGCAAGTAAAACTACTTGTTTTGCAACAAGTAGATAACTTCTATTAACGACTTTTGCTACTGGTGCCCACCGCAACTCCCTTCGAGCAGCAATGTCATTATAGCATTCACCGGCTACGACAAATATATATTTAGAGAAGAAGATGAAAGACGCTAAGTACACAAATGTACCAGAATTTCGCGGAGATATTCGCCTTTCTTTAGCCTCTCGAACTGAATATAAAGTTCCCGCAGCCCAAAAGACACTACACATGCATACTTTTTATAACTAGGCATACCTTTACTTAACCCTTTCGACCCCGATTTTTACCCTGTGTCTCGATATTACTTTTTGGTATTTAAATCATGACGCACTTACCTAAAAAGTGTACACTCAACATTTGAAGTCGCCACGCCTCTTTGTTAGAGTTCTAGAGCTAGTTTACTTTTGAACAATTTTAGCTTTAAACGGGTTAAATAAATTTTGTATCAATATTTTTCAATTACAGAAAAATTATTTAATATTTATGGAAAAATACAAAATTATCACTTTTTGATTTTTTTTAACTATTATTAAAGAAACAGGGTTTTGATCAAATGCGCCCAATTCGTAGACTCCAATTAGAACACAAACTTTTCCTGATATCGCTGCAAATGGTAGGAAATTATTTTGGGGATAACAGTAAACTGTTTGTAAATTGCTTTGAATTCGCTTCTAAAAATATTAGCTTATTATTATTATTTATTAATATTAAATTAAACCCATAAATCAATCGCAGCGTTTGCTATAAGATGACAAATCGGTAAAGTTGCTCTCAGGCAACTTTGGAGTCGAAAGGGTTAAAGCCGGACCAGAGGTGATATTTTAGCCGAAACCGAAGCCGATTAACCAGCTACAATACTGACAATCGGCTAAAACCAAAACCGAAGGTGAATAACTTGATTGGATTGGGAGTTTAAATTGAGTTTAGACTTCATTCAAGTTTGACTGAAAAATTTGATTTCGTGTTGAAACTATGTTTAAACTAGAAACTGACTTAAACTCGCACTGAAAAATTGGCCCATAGTGTACCAGTTGACAATTTGACAGGAGCTGTCATATAGATTCGACTGCTGGTTATCAAAGATTTTCGTTACTTATAATTTAATTTGATTTACAGATTTGTGTACTGTCAAAATATTGGGAGTACAGATTAGTTCGGTTCGTTTTCAAAAGATGGTTCTGACTATTGTGAATGTGTGGGGGCAACACTACCCGAAAGTGTGTGCTGGCAATGCTGCTTTTCAGCTGCTTAGCACTTTTGAATTCAACGGATTTTGCAACGCAATTGGGCTACTTTTTCTTTGAAGTGATGTGTACTCAAAAAATGATTACCTTCGGCCTGTATTTTGGCCGATTATTGGCCGAATGTGCGTGTTTTGGCCGAATGTGACCGAAACCGAAGCCGATTAACCGTTCGACCTCTACCTTTACTTTATCCACTGGTAACTCACTGGATGTCGAAACATAACCAATGATACGAACCAATCAGCCAATGAACCAACCAATGAGCCAATCAACATACCTGGCTCAGCAGTTAGTAATTGTTAGTGATCTAATGGAATCCAAGTCATATTGAAGTGGGTTCCAGACCGAACCCAATTAACATTTATATAGTAAAATTAAATACATTGCATGTAATTATCTCATGCAATCATCGATAATGATTTCTAACACACTGTGTATATTTTTAAGTTTTTTATCCATCCAGCTTTCTTTTGTTCCAAAAAGAGGTCAAAAATGGTTTAAGGATTAATTATACATTGCTCAGAAATGTTAGGAGTTAGAAGTTATGGATAGCTCAGCAGTGTCACGGTATATACGCTCTATTTAAGTTATTAGACTTAGTTGTAAGTTATTTGTAGTCTGTGAGGGCTAAGCCCGGTAGACGAATAAATAAATAAATAAATAAATAAATAATCAGGAGATTGGAGAGCTCATTAGGAGAGGATTACATATGAGGATAATCGTCATTATCGATTCACCAACGAAAATCAATTTTGTCTGTGAACTGAGCAGTTGGTATCAAAACTCTTGAATGAGTAAAAACATCGGATTTAAACTTTATACAGATATATACTGAAGTTGTACTAACTAAATATTTATAGCCAAATGGGCATCCTCTGCCATTACTTTTAAGTAGAGTTGCCAGAGAAAAGTATCATATTTTATAAACAAATATTTTGATTTTAACTAAAAGTTAGTTTATAAATAAAATATTTCATTCATTTCAATTATTTATTATTTTATTTACGCCATGGCTCAGTTGGTTAGTGCGTTGAACCGCGAGTCGAAGGCAGCGACCCAGGTTCAAATACTGCCTGTAATAACACCTAAAAAAAAATAACGGGAAAACTCGTTTTCTCTTTCGGTGGCTGTCCTCTCAGCTGGAAATGGCAAACCTCTGAGAGTAAAAATTGCTTATGAAAGAGCTCCCAACATGCCGTTCGGAACCGGCATAAAACTGTAGGTCCCTTCCACCCGCGTACAAATTCACACGCACAACACGGGTGGTTGCGGGAAGCTAGGCCTTAGTCTCGCGTAAGCGGGCTGTCGTGCCAGTCAATTATTATTAAAAATTAGTATTATTATTAAATTATCATAATACAAATTATTATTTATGTATTTATTTATTTATTTAGTTTTTTATTTATTCATTTATTTATTTATATATTGTTGTGATTATTTATCTATTTATTTAGTTTTTTCTAGTGTCCGACCGAATATTCGGTTTCGGTTTCGGCCCAAATAAGTGGTTTCGGTTTCAGTTTCGGCCAAAAAATGGCCGAAAAGCCGAAACCGAAACTTTCTAGAAAATTTTTTTACATTTTATTGTGTAGCAGATATATAGTGAAAGGAGGAGTAATTTGGATGCCAGCAATGTTTAATAAACTTTTTTTTAGCATATTTAAATTAAATGATTTAATTTTGAATATTAGCGAGTAAGGTATGAAAGGGTGATTTTTTCATGTTGATGTTTTAAAAAATTAATAAGTTGTTTTTATTAATAAGTATTTATTTATTTATGTTATGTTTTTTCTTTTTTTACTTAATGTAAAATTCGTTTGTTGAAAAAAAAATGCTTGATATTGTCATTTTTATTTTAACTAGAAAGTTTCGGTTTCGGCCGAATATTAAAAAAAAAACCGAAACTCGGTTTCGGTTTCGGCCCAAAAAAGTGGTTTCGGTCTGACACTCGTTTTTTCCATATATCTATTTATTTTTTCATTTATTTATTTATTTATTTATATCTTTATTTATTTATTCATTAATTAATTAATTTATTTTTTTTGTTTATTTATTTATTTATTTTTTGTTTATTTATTTAATTATTTTTTTGATTATTTATTTATTTTTTATTTATTTATTTATTTATATATTTATTCATTTATTTATTAATTTTTATTAATTAATTAATTTATTATTTATTATTTATTTATTATTTATATATTATTTATTATTTATTTATTTATTTATTTATTTGGTTTACGAAATAATCTTGAAGAGTAATCAATAACGTAAATCTAGTTAAAAATACAAAACATATTTAACGAAAATTTATTCAGATAAACTGTTAGTGTAAAGACGTAGGATGGGACCGGTGCGGGTGTCTACTGCGAAACGCAAAATGTCTACTGGTCGTACAGACTACCAGACTATTGCAGCGTTTTCCAGTCGGAGGTTTTCGCCATGAAAGCAGCGAAATCAAAGCCATGAAATCAAAGGTAGTACTAGACTGTCGGAAAGCACTGGGTGGCATAAGACAGTGCAGGGTCCGTTTGTGCTGGGTTCCCGGACATAGCAATATCGAAGGGAACGAGCAGGCGGACGAATTAGCCCGTGCAGGGTCAGCGATGCCAGCCAGCGAGGCGGTCAACACGGTGCTACCACCGATCTCTGCCACGATGGGTTCAATTTGATGGGGAGTGGCTCACACGAGCTACAAATAGAGCCTGGACAACCAGATGCAACTGCAGGATTGCACGTATCCTGTGGCCGGCGCTCAACGCGAGAAAAACTAAGAGCCTCCTGCTCCTCGACAAGCATGCGATACGCATGGTCACGGGGGTAATCACAGGTCACTGGACCGACGATTTATGCAGGAGCTGCGGAGACGAGGATGCAATAGAATCAGTCGAGCATCTGCTATGCCACTGCCCATAACTACAAAGACGACGGCTCCAGACTCTTGGGGCAAGGTACTTTGATGGGCTCGCGGAAGTAGCAGACGCACAGATTACCGATCTACACAATTTCCTCGCCAAGACCAAATGGTTCCCAAAAGATCCCGCCTGGATCTACAGGGATCTCAACAGATAGAGAAAGGCACCGGTTTCTCCGAAAATGAAGGGATTCACCATGGACCCAACAGGGTCTCCGAGTGGAAGTGCTTGCCGCACACACCCCTTCCGTAACCTAACCTAACCTAACCTAGTGTAAAGACGTACATGGCTGAACAAATTCATAAGTCTGAGCACAAATAGATGTGATATCACATTGCGATGGCACAGAATGGTGCTGGGAGTCACGAAGATTTCAATATGAATCTCTCCTCGATGACTCGAGTTTAAAGCTCGGTTACGCTGATGTTAAACGAATAATCTAGGAATATTCATCTTGTCCTGGCCAGGACGAACATTTGCACCTAAAGTGTACGACTGTTTCTTTTTTCTCTCTGCGAAATAACAACCACAATAGAAGTTGTGCTGTGGCAACTCCAGAACTATTGAATTTCCTATCTGATGGTCAGGTTCTTCCACTCAGATGGTGATGGTGTTCTTCCACTCAGAGATTGTTTGCGACTTCAGCATAGCGTTGTCGTTCTCGATAGTCGTTCGGGTATTAGGACTATCACTTTAGAGGCTCTTGGTTCTATTCCTGGTTTAAGATGGTTAAACACTCGCCTGTTTCTATTGCTAATTTCAATAAGAAGAGTGTAATAAGAAAGAAATATTTAATAAAAAGATGTAATTTATTATAAGAAATGTGTAAGTGCGCTCTTGTCAGGTGATTGCAAAAACGTTCAAGTATGGAAAAAACTTTAAAAAAAATCATTGTTATCACTATTGAGATTTATTTAGTAGTGACTCTTTTATTTTTAGTGAGCGATATGTTGGAAAAAACAGTGTAGCATACATTTCAAATGGGTTGAATTGTCTTATCACAACGGCCCATATTGGCTTAAGTGTGTCTCACACAGAGACAGCCACCTAACTGAACACAAACTAACAAATCGCTGCTTGAAGGTAAGTAAATTCGATACGAGAGACATTCAAATGGGTTATAAGGGGAGATGTCCTCAATTAGTGTTTCTAATCTTGTAATCTTGCTGGATCATTGATCTTGCAGTTGCCTGCGATGTATTTGTGCTGAGGTTGGCATTTCTAGAGGACTCGCGATTTATTTGCTGCAGTGTTGAGAAGGTGGCGACAATCAGGCACAAGATTTGGTGTTGTGCGGTGCATCAGCAACGTCTGTAAGGGCAAGCGGGCATTAACAAAAAGCAGCACACCAAACCTATCTCAGCGAAGTCGCCAACCATTCTGCTGTCATCTCCCTTACAAAACAGATGGCGCTATGAGCGTTAGCTCACAAGCGGCGATAGATGGCAGCCCCATCATTTAGGACTACCTGTGATAGGCTAATCACGTATCCTGGCGAGAAAATATAACTGATTCACGTAACCAACACAAGCCAATGTGTTGTGGAGGCCCTATGCTCCCGAGAGGAGTGAACTAGGAAAAAATGGACCTATAGATGACTTGACTGCTGCCGGTTCATATGAATAAATGTGGATGTTTACATTAGATATGCAAATCTTTGTAAGAGATCCACTTAGTTGCTTGCAGTATGACCATTTCTTCAGCTTTAAAAACGCACTTCAGCACTTGTGGGATAGGCGGAGCGAAAGTTGTATCCTCAGTTTACTGGATAATATCCTAGAACTAAACTTTTGAAACAAGTTGAACCGTCTGTGCAGATATCAGTTGAATTTTCAGTCAATGTATAATTTTCAAAGGACCTCAAAAGGTTACTACTTAAGTAGTTTTTAATTACAATATCTGAAATTATAAAATTTTTAACTAATTTTTTAATTATTAGCAAATTTTTTAGTGATTACTAATATTTGATTGATGTCAAAGTAAATAAGACTGCTCAACAATTTCTTCACTTATAACTCAACGAAAATCACTTCCCCTTAATTATCTAAAAAAAATATTTTTAATGTGAAATTTTCTTATTAATGCCCAAGAAAGTCCTTTCCCCTCACACAAAGCCAACTGAGCAAAGATTCGATGAAAATTCTTCGTTTAAATGAAGCTGACGCACTACTCGCTTCTACTCTTTCTCTGTCAACGAAGACGACAAAAAACCATCTCTCTGCAAAGTGCAGCGACTTTCCCCACACAACAACTACAACCAGTTGGCAGAGAAATGCTGCTACAGACAGCGAACTGCGATGCGGCGCCGCTTTGGCTTTGGCTTCTGCGCCACAAGTCAGTCGATGTCCTGCTGGCGGCGCTCTCTCCCTCTCTCTTTCTCGCTCTCACACATGCACACACACACACACACTCACCGGTGCTCTCGCTGCATGGGTTCGCTTCCTAGTTTGCATTAGTTTGCCTTATTTTGAATGCTTTGGAATTTTTTTTTTGCTGCTGCAATTTTTCTTGCTTTGCTGTGAGGGAGGAAGGAAAGGGAGGCTGAAGAAAAAGTGCGCGCTCACTGCTGTCGCCGTCGCGTGTGGGCCTTGTGTCGTAATTCATACGCAGCAGCATCCTTTTTGGCGCTTTGTTGTTGTTGTTGTTGCTGTTGCTACTGTTGTTGTTGTATTTTTATATTTGTCGTGCGCGACAACTTTTGCTGCTTATCGCGCTTCGCATTTGGGGGCGCGCAGTAAACAGAATTTGTGATTGGTCGAGGCGCGGCTGCTGTGCAGGGTAGGAGCGCGCAGCGAGACACACACACACACACACATAGACACAAACAACTACAGCGTAGAAATGCGATGCTGCTAAGTAGAAAAAAACGAACAAAACAAATTGCGGAAAAGCGGAAAAGCGAGCGCAGCGCATGTGATTTTTTTCGCCTGCGTTTTGGTTGTTGTTGCTGCTGTTTAGTTCGTGGTGCTTGTTGTTGTTGTTGTTGTGGCAGTGACTTGCTGTGTAGTTGTCTCTGTTTGGCAACGTACATCTTATTATGATTAAAAGGATATGCGCGAATTTTTGCACGTCACATGCGACTCTTTCGCCGCCGTCGCCGTCGCCCAAGCAGCGCCGCATGTTGCAGAGAGTGTGAAAGGACGTAAGAGGTGGTGTTGATTTTTTTGTATTTTTTTGCTGCTTTTTAATGAGCTAAGTGAAGGATTTTTTTTAATGCACTTGAAATGTTTGCTGCCAGGATCTGCAACTTAATTGCTTTTGCAATTGCTCACTGCGTCACTGTGACACTACACGTTTGTTTATGCTGTTAATAAATTTAAATAGATTAATTTCTTACAGTTTGTTGCACTAAATATGAAGCTTTTATTATGAAGCTTTTATTTTTGAAAATTTATTTTTGTGTAGTTTTGTTTTTTAAAGCCACCAGCTGACAAAAGTTTGGGAGCAATGCTCTAAATAGATTAATTTCTTGCAGTTTGTTGCGCTAAATATGAAGATTTCATTATCCTTGAGGCATTATTTTTACTTTTTGAAAATTCAGTTTTGTGTAGTTTGGTTTTTAAAGCCACCAGCTGATAATAGTTGGGAGCAATGCTCTAAATAGATTAATTTTTTGCAGTTTGTTGCGCTAAATATGAAGATTTCATTATCCTTGAGGCATTAATTTAATTTTTGAAAATTCAGTTTTGTGTAGTTTGGTTTTTTAAAGCCACCAGCTGACAAAAGTTGGGAGCAATGCTCTAAATAGATTAATTTCTTGCAGTTTGTTGCGCTAAATGTGAAGATTTCATTATCCTTGAGGCATTATTTTTACTTTTTGAAAATTCAGTTTTGTGTAGTTTGATTTTTTAAAGCCACCATCTGTCAAAAATTGGGAGCAATGCTCTAAATAGATTAATTTCTTGCAGTTTGTTGCGCTAGATATGAAGATTTCATTATCCTTGAGGCATTAATTTTTTTTTTTGAAAATTCAGCAGCTAAGCTTTGACAGCATTTTCTTGAGTCCTTTGCCTTCTTTTGACTTTTTTTGTCATTTAAAGCTAACAATTGCCAAAAGTGGGGAGCAATATACTGAAAGCAGTGCAACAGCTTCGCTTTGGCGGCATTTATTTGAGTTTTTTTTGCCAGAAATTGGTAAAACTTTAGATTAATTTTCCTTGAGTTTTGTCTTTTAAAGTCACTTAGTCCCAAAAAGTTGAGAGCAACACTCTAAAAGCAGTGCACCAGCTACGCTTCGGCGGCATTTCCTTGACGGTCACAGCACGTCCTTGACCCATTAACACCTTCAAGGCACTCTTGTCAAACTTTTTGTGCAATCCATTTTCTTTTTCCATCAGCTCAAAAAACTCCCCTAACAATGTTGCCTTCTTGCAGTGCGATAGACTGAGCGCACCTTGTTGCGCACTGTACAACAACTACAACAAAGCAATGCCTTCAAAAAAGTTGACTACCCTAAACCCAAACATAGCATCTCACATCTTGCAGCTGTCCAGCTTTGACTCTTTCCACTTTTGGCGCCCTGTACACAAAAGCGTCAAACTCAAAAAAACAATGATTGTAAAAAAGAATTAAAAAAATCCTCATCCAGCAAGCAGACACAAAAAAGTCAGCAGCAAGAAATCACACGGCATGTAAGAAGCATGTCCTTGAAACAACACTACGAGACAATTTTGTTTGTCTGCCGTCTATTTGGCTGTCTGCATATACACGCAACTCACTCCACTTGGCAGCTGAAGCACACATAGAAACACACACACACACACACAAGACACTTTGCTTCCTCTGTTCGTTGGTTCGTTCACTCCTCCGTTTATTTCTTCGTTTGCATTCCATTCATTCATGTCGCCTGCGTTCGAGTGCTTCCACACTTGCCGCGTACTACTTGTCGTATACGTGTTTTTTTTTTACTGCTGCTGCTGCCTTCTTTTGTTATTTTTCTTCAACCGTTGTTATTGTTTGAGTTTTACTGCTCTTGCTTCTTGCTGTTTTCTTCATTTTTGTGTGATTTTCGCTTTCCTCGTGCACGCTTCAACCAGCCAGCTGGCCAGCCCTGAAGTATTGACACATGTCGTCGAATATCGTCTAATCCTTTTCTCTACGCCACACTGCCCGCCCAACGGGCATGCAAGCACCCGACAAATGGCAGCCACTGCTGGCTGCAGTCAACAAGGCAGTCAGCCAGCCAGCCAGCCACTTGCTGGCCAGACGGTCGCCTCACGTTGGCTGCTGTTTTCATAATGAAAATTCAAAAGAAAAATCAAATCCTCGTTTTTATTTGTTCTGTCATGGAGCATGGCGCAACCTGCAACGGTGTGGCGTCAGTTGGCTGCTGGTTGTTATTGTTGTTGTTGTTATTGTTGGTGATATATTTTGACTATTTCAAAGGTGAATGACTTAATTTTTTTGTGCAGCATTGTTTACTCAAATGAAGATTTGTTACAGGCGCCATCTATGAGGGTCAACAATTTCACTGAATGCTTTGTTTGGTTTATTTCAAAAATAAAAGTAAAGCAATTAAAATTTTTTATAAAAAAAGTGTTTTTTATGCTTAAGTTTCTATAAAAAGTTGAGACTGGTTTTTAGGTTTTTATGTTTTAAAACAACTTAAGACTGGCTGTCGATTCGTGAACGATTCTGTGAAGCTAGAAATCTAAAATTTTGATGCTGACCTGTGCGTGTTTGAGACAAAAATTTCTTTGCAAAATTGTGTAGGCGATGAGAACCGCAGCGGGTAGAAAAATTCAAGGACATGGATGTAACACAGCACATTAACATTCAGCGGCTCTGTGAAACTTCAATGGAAAACGTATTCGATGGGGAAGTCAGTAGATCAGTCAGGATTTTTATAAAGAAAAAAAGGAACCAAAGGCGCAACGTCATATCAAATCCTAATAAAATAACATAATCTGAAGAGATTGGCAGTATTCTATGAAAATTAATTCGATCAAATGTGTTTATTTTGTGGTTGGTAAACAAAATACAGTTACTGTTTTTTTTTATAGTGGTATAGTCAGTCTGTTCACAAAGTTTGGCAAAATAATTAGTAATTTTGTCATGTCTTCAGATAGCGGTTCAGGTATGATCAAGTAATCCTTTTAATGTAAAAACGTACTATTTATAGTTAATTGTAGACATTATACGGCGAAGAAATATAAGTAATGCTCCCAAGAAATGGAAACGAATAAGACTAATATCGTCTTCAGATGAATCAGTTCATACTTTAAAAGTGAATTCGGAACCCTTACAAATGGAAGAAAGCAACATGAAATCAAGAAAAGGACACGAAATCAACGTAATTATGCACAAAATATAAGAAAAATGAAGAGAAATAGTGGAGAGGAATATGAAACAAAAGAGTCTAAGCATGTGAGTGGTAAACTTTTCGAAAATAAAGATTGCCTTTGTTCCAAAAAATGTATAAATGGAATCGGATATGAAGACAGGAAAGCTAATTTTGATTCTTTTTGGAAATTAGCAAGTTTCGAAAAACAGAATTTGTTTCTGTATGGTTTGGTTCGAAAACAATCAATAAAACAAAGACGACCCAGAAATTACGAAGGATATATGAGAAAATGTAGTTTTAAGTTTCATCTATATGTACGGCATTCAGAAGTTTCTGTTTGCAAAACTTTTTTTTTGGATACTTTCAAAATATCTAACGGAAGATTAAGCCGTGTTTTAAATGCTAAAACACCTGGAACGGATGGTCGTGGCAAAATGGCTGGTTCATCTAGAAAAACAGATGAAGAAAAAATTAAAGTGGTACGAGAACATATTCTGAGTTTTCCAGCATGTGAGAGTCATTACACGAGATCACATCACACTTCAGGTCGAAAGTATCTAAGTGCTGACTTAGATATTCGAAAAATGTATGAGCTGTATGTGAAAAAATATGATGAAAATAATACATCACGTGTGAAGGTGTGGACTTACAGGAAAATATTCAATACGGAGTTCAACTTAAATTTTCATACTCCTCGTAAAGACACGTGCCAAAAGTGTGATTCGCTAAAACTAAAAATTGAAGCATCCAGTAATGAAGACGAGAAGTTGCATCTTATGGAAATTCATGATTCACATCTTAACAGTGCCGAACAGGCTAGAAAAAGTTTAACAGATGACATACAAAAAGCAAAAGATAACCCGAGTGAATATTACGGATTCACATTTGATCTACAGAAAGCACTTTCTTATCCAAAACTTTCTGTTTCGGTAGCTTATTATAAGCGCAACATGTATGTATACAATTTAGGGTTTCATAATTTCCACAATGAAAATGCTAAAATGTATGCATGGGATGAAACAATCGCCTCAAGAGGATCACAGGAAGTTGCGTCCTGCATCTTAAAGCACATTCGGGACATTACCACTCAAAAGCATGTCATAGCTTACAGTGATGCCTGCTCAGGACAAAATCGTAACATTAACATAGCTTTAATATGGTTAAAAATTGTTCAGTCATCTGATACTTAATAATATTGGAACAGTTGATCATAAATTTATGGTATCCGGCCATTCTTTTTTGCCAAATGATCGCGATTTTGGTTTGATAGAAACTAAAATTAAAAAATCGAATTATTTATACATTCCTGAGCATTATTATAATTTAATAGAATTATGTAAAAAGAGAAACCCATTTTTGGTAGTACAAATGGCTCAGAAAGATTTCATTTCGACAAAACAACTAAAAGAATCAACGAATAATAGAAAGAAAAACACCAATGGAGAAGCTGTGTCTTGGCTAAAAATACAATGGATCAGATTTCTAAAAAATGCTCCATATAAGATGTTTTATAAAACTTCCTTGGATGACAATTCCGAATTCAAAGTATTAGACCTCTCACCTAAAAGAGGAAGACCTAGAATATACGAAAATATTGATTTGCTTCCATTATACACAACCATTAGACCAATAACAGAAGAAAAACGTAAAGATATGATGGATTTACTACCCTATATCCCACCAATTTTTCACAAACACTTTATTTCCCTAAATACTAATAAATAATTTACTTGGTTACAATGAAATGAGTTTGAATTAAATGTTAATTACTAATACAAATGTTTCCTTGGTGGTGTAAGTCATTTATAAAGTCATGCAGTTAATTTTGAAAGTGGTATAAGTCATTTCAACCTTTCAAAACCACATTTCCTTTTAAAAATGGTTATAAATTTCACAATCATAATAAATACTTGTTTGTTAATCCCCAAATCTTTCTCCAAATCATCCTTTAGTACAAAGACCCATTTGAGGGACAATTGGAGTAACTGCGAGCTATGAGAAGAAGCCATGGCAACTTTTATAGCGAAGGTTCAAAGATGAACCACAAATTCCGCATCGTTGCTTATAGCAGGAATCTGCTCTACTATAACCCACGAGCGAGTATGGCACGCTTCACTATATGATTTCTTCGTCACCTCCCATCCATTTCACTCACATTGACTCCATCTCACTCGCTCACTTGGCTCCTCGCTCACAAAGCTGCACAGCAATTAGTCGCTGCTAGTTTACTATTGTTTGTTGTTTGCCATTCAGTGTAATGAGTTTTATAAAACTAATATAAATATTAATAAAATAATCCAATATGTTTTTCCTTGTTTAAAAAAAGGATATTCCTGAGCTTTGCCATTGCCATTAAAATAAATTAATTAAATTAGAGTCAAAAACAAAAAAAGAAAGAACAACTGAGAAGCGCCGCGAAAAGGCCAAGTAAATTATTAAAATTAATGGATAAAAAAATTAAAATTCTTTTTCCATAGTCACAGTTGTAATATTGAAAAAAACCAACGCCAAAGAGACAATAGAAGCGAAAAAAGAGCAACAAATTAAATTAAATGCATTTATTTGGCTTTCAAGCGAACGACCCAAATAAAAGTGCACAACAACAGTGAGCGACAACTTTTACAGCATACACGAGCACAATACAGAAATGTCTATGTATGTGTGTGTGTGCGTGTGTGTTGCACGTGTTTGTGTAAGGATAATTAAATTTATTATTGCGGCTAAAATGTTTCAAGTCTCAACAGTGCACAATTCAATTCAAAAGCGAAGCACAAAAATCAAGCGGCAACATATTTTTTCGATATTGATTTGGATTTTAATAAAAAAAAAATAAATGAATCAAATGTGAAGATGCAGTGTGGAAATCTGAAATAATATATTTCGGTATATCGTGACAAAAATAATTTAACTGAGTCATGCAAGCGATCGGCTTAGTGACGGTCAGGTGTCTAAAAGGTTGATCGAACAGTAAAAATTCATTTTTATTTTTAATTGAGACAAATTACACTACTCGACAAAAAATGGGTTCATCGCGTGCTCCTAAAAATAAAAGTATTTTTAGACTAATCTTCGGCTGCTGAACACGACACTGAAAATCAAAAAAATTTCTTAAAAAAAAAATGTCTGTCTTCGAAAAATCTTCGAACAACACGTTTTTCCCTTCTTGTTTCAGTTATAAGCACATATCTCGTAAACCAACCATCCGACTAACACAAGTGGCCCGTCGTTCAGAAGGTAATTAACTAACCTTTCCAACGATATATAGATTGTCCAAATCAGATGAGATTTGGGGCGATGAAATTATAAAAAATTGAATTTTTTGACCATTTTCAAAAATTATGCATTTTCGAATGGTTTTCTTTATAGATAAAATAAATGATCTCCTCTGGTTCTAAAATCTAAGATGAAAGATATATTATTTGAGCAAATATTAAGCCTAACATCAATAGAATTGAAAGAAAAATGACAAAGTTATGATGCACGGAGTGAAAACACCAACTTTTCATTTATTACACCGCACAGTGATTCGTTCCATAGACAAAATTAAAAAAATTTATAGTCTCAGAATTTAATAATTTTGATGTGATTTGAAAGGTAAAACTCCAACTAAGAAAACCCAAAAAAATCTGTGGTAAAAATTAGTTGGTGTGTGTGCAAAAGCGGCTCAAAGTTTAAACTTTTTTCACAAAAAAATTTTAACACATATTTTCTGTTTTTTAGTCTATTTAGTAAACAAAATTTTAAAAATACATCGTTATCAAGAAGTTGCTAAAACTTTCAATATAAATTAAGAAATGGTGTGGCCATTTGCACTTTTAATGTTTTCTCAAAATTTGTAAAGCTAAGGCTTCTACATCACTTTTAATTCAAAATATTTTTCAAAATTAAAAATATGAAATTTGGCAAAACTTAGAGGAAAATATCTAAAAAGTATGTGAAAGTATGTTCCTGGATTTTTTTTATTTTAAGAAGCATTCTTTCTTTGTCGGATAATGTAATTACATCCTCCGATATCTTCCGATCTCAGAAAAAAATTCAATTTGGAAAGTGGTCTAACCACCTATTTTTCGTCAAAATGTATTTTATTTATGCCTAAAAGTATGCAATCTGCATGAAAAATGATAAAATCTGCAAAAATGCAAAGCATACGTCTATTATTATCATTTTTATTGCAAAACTAAAGGGTCCTAAGACAATTTCTGTTATTCTTTGCAATTATCAATGTTGACGTTACCGATTAATTGTAAAATCTGAAAAATCTAGCCAACACACTCGTTGCTATAGCTCACCAAAATTACGAAAATTGCAAATTTCAGTCTCAGACATTGCCAAACTACAAAAGTTTAAGAAAAACAAAATCGAGATTTCAATTCAGCAGACCATGATTAGCTAGTATACCAAATTTTATGAAGAACGGGGCACTCCTTCTAATTTTGTCCCGCGGTTGTATGGAGTCGAATCATTGCGTGCGAAAATATTTTTAAATTTTTCCGAGACCCATCCAAATGTTGATATAGACGTGAAACAAGAGGTCATTTATAATATCCTGGCATAGTCAGTTTTTCATTTTCTGACCCAAAAACCTTCTTAAAGGACTTTAAAATTTTAAGGACATACACATTTCAAATATTTTTTTAAATATTTGCGGTTGTATCAAATTAAAGAGGAAAATTGTCTTCTTTTAACTAAATTTTCTATTTTTAACTTTCAGAACTTTGAAATAGAAAAAAATTTAGATGTATGAATCTACCGACTGAGATCCAAAACATTTATGTTCTGCATACCTGACATATTTTGGTCCTGAACATTTCGTGTCGAGTAGTGTTATAGTCAGTATAGTCAGTCAGTGTTGAAAAAATATACAAATCGAAAGTTCAAGTTGATTCCAAATTGCAGGCTGATTACAAATCGCAAGTTCAGATTGATCCCAAAACCCACATAGAGACACACACACACACACTTACACACATAGGAACTACTCACTCATCCTCTGCTGTCATTAGTAAAAGTGACATTTAAACCATTCGAACACCGCATATAGTAGAATCAATATAGAAATCAATTGACTGACGAAGCGGCCAACATCCGCTCAACTGTTCATCCGTTTGTCCAGTTGTCGCATTGAACTGTTGGTACGTGCAGCCATTTAAACTGTCACGTTTGGCGTGTGACATCAATTTCCTGCTTTATTTGCCACACTGTCGCACATTTATACTCTTCACATATCCTGCCATATCCTTTGAACGTTGAACTCTTTGCCAAGCGATGCGCTCGCTGCTAGCTGTCACCTGTTTTCTATTGTTTTGTATTTCTACTCTGCTGCATTGCTTGTATTACTAAGCGACGCTATATGTGCACAACATTGAACTTTGACCTGCACCTGTGCATTGCTTTCTGACTTTTGTTATTTTACAATTTTTTGCAGCAATTTGTCATTGTTGGTAAAGTTGCTGCATGCGGTACACCTTGAAATTTTTATTTCAACGGAAACGGACTTGGTGTCATTTTGTACAGTTTGACATAAATTGTTGCTTTTCCGTCTCTTTGATTCGATTGTTCAGTTTAGTTGAGTCTTTGTAGTGATTTGGATTTCTTTGATTTGTGCTTAAAACAATTGAAAGTTCATTCAAAAAATTAAAATTACAACAAACTCACCACGAAATAACGAAAATAAATATATAAATTTTATTATGTTTTTTTAATTTTTAAACATTTATATATCTTCCTTCTTTTATTACTCTGACACGCACACACTCAAACTGAAAATCCAAATCCCCATTGAAAAGTCATATGAAAAAAACCCTCAAAAACCTTTTCAAAAAAACCAATGCCGTCGCTTTGGCGGCGCCAAAAAAATATTGTCTGATTTGTTAAAAGTGTTCAAGCATAAAAAAGTGTCAGTTGCCGCCAAGCTGAAGAATTATGCATTGTCGACCATTGGAATTTTTTGTTCCTTTCATTAATTCAATAAATGAAATAAAAAGTAGTTGTTTTTTGGGTGTTTTCTGTGAATGTTTCATTGGGCAATGGGGCGCCAAAACTATTTGCAGTCTACTTGCTACATTTATGTTATTAAAACAAAAACAAAAAAGTGATAATGGTTACAACAACAATGCTGGTAAAAAATAATAAAACCCATAACAACAACAATTCGCATGCAATTGCACAGAGTGTGGTCAATGTGAAAATTGGTTCTTTTTTCAGGCTCACAACTCATATCTGGCCATTTCCGGTAGTTTTGGTTGGTTGAATGAATAAAATTCTTACGTACGAACTACAATGAACCCAAAAAAGGTCTCCGAGTGGAAGTGCACACAGTACCCTTCTGTAATCCAACACTAAACCCTATATGAAACTTTTGTTTCTGTAACCTTATCCTTAACCCTTTATGAAACTTTTGATTCTTTGATCTAGAATAGTAATCTAACTCCCTAACTCTCTGAGTTCCCATTAGAAGTCATAGTAAGAAAAATGTAGCTGCTTGCTGATTTGCTGTTCCCACTGATTCAGTTCGTTGAGTCACAGATCACTCAGAACACTTGGATTAGCTTTCGCCTTTAAAAATTAAAAATTTAAACTAAAAAGTAAAAATTTAAAATTAAAACTAAAAAGTATAAATTAAAAATTGAAAATTAAAAAATAAAACAAAATTAATACCTTAGAAACAAAAATTATAAAATAAAAATTCAAAGTTGCGCATCTAAAAATACAAATTTTAAATTTAAAATTACAAATTAAAAATTCTACATTTAAAAATAAATATAAAAATAAATATTTAATCAAGAATTAAAAATTAAAACAAAGAATTGCAAGGGGCGGACTACAAATTAATAAATAAACATTAAAAACTAACAACTCAAAATAAAAAATTAAATAGTAAATCCTAAAAAATAAAAATTAAGTAATAAATATGAAATATTAAAACTAAAAAGAAACATTTAAAAATTTAAAATTTAAAATTAAAACTAAAAAGTAAAAGTTAAAAATTGAGAATTAAAAATTAAAAATTTAAAACTAAAAAATAAAAACTAAAAATTGAGAATTAAAAATTAAAAATTTAAAACTAAAAAATAAAAACTAACAATTAAAAAATGAAAATTGAAAATTAAAAATTTAAAACTAAAAATTAAAAATAAAAAATAAAAATCAAAAATCAAACATCAAAAATTAAAGATTAAAAATTAAAAATCAAAAATTTTAAATTGAAAATTGAAAATTGAATATTAAAAATTAAAAAGTAAAAATTAAAAATTAAAAATTAAAAATTGAAAATTAAAAATTGAAAATTGAAAATTGAAAATTAAAAACTAAAAATTAAAAATTAAAAATTAAAAATTGAAAATTAAAAACTAAAAATTAAAAACCAAAAATGAAAAATTAAAAAGTAAAAAGTAAAAATTATAAATTATAAATTAAAAACTAAAAATCAAAAATTAAAAATTAAAAGTTAAAAATTAAAAACTAAAAATTAAAACTTAAAAATTAAAAATTGAAAATTAAAAAATTAAAAATTAAAAATTAAAAATTAGAAATTAGAAATTAAAAATTAAAAATTAAAAATTAAAAATTAAAAATTAAAAATTAAAAATTAAAAATTAAAAATTAAAAATTAAAAATTAAAAATTAAAAATTAAAAATTAAAAATTAAAAATTAAAAATTAAAAATTAAAAATTAAAAATTAGAAATTAAAAATTAAAAATTATAAACTGAAAATTGAAAATTAAAAACTAAAAATTAAAAATTAAAAAGTAAAAAGTAAAAATTGAAAATTAAAAACTAAAAATTAAAATTTAAAAATTAAAAATCAAAAATGAAAAATTAAAAAGTAAAAAGTAAAAATTAAAAATTAAAAATTAAAAATTATAAATTATAAATTAAAAATTATAAATTATAAATTAAAAACTAAAAATCAAAAACTAAAAATTAAAAGTTAAAAATTAAAAACTAAAAATTAAAACTTAAAAATTAAAAATTGAAAATTAAAAATTAAAAATTAAAAATTTAGAATTAAAAATTAAAAATTAAAAATTGAAAATTAAAAATTAGAAATTAAAAATTAAAAATTATAAACTGAAAATTAAAAACTAAAAATTAAAAATTAAAAATTAAAAATTGAAAACTAAAAACTAAAAATTAAAATTTAAAAATTAAAAATTAAAAATCAAAAATGAAAAATTAAAAAGTAAAAAGTAAAAATTAAAAATTAAAAATTAAAAATTAAAAATTATAAATTAAAAACTAAAAATCAAAAATTAAAAATTAAAAGTTAAAAATTAAAAACTAAAAATTAAAACTTAAAAATTAAAAATTAAAAATTGAAAATTAAAAATTAAAAATTAAAAATTAAAAATTAAAAATTAAAAATTAAAAATTAAAAATTAAAAATTAGAAATTAAAAATTAAAAATTTTAAATTTAAAATTAAAAATTAAAAATTGAAAATTGAAAATTGAAAATTAAAAAATAAAAATTGAAAATTTATAATTAAAGATTATAAATTGAAATTTTAAAATTAAAAACTAAAACTGAAAAATTAAAAATTAAAAAAAAAAATTAAAAATTCAAATAAATATTTTAGAACAATTACGAATTAAAAATGAAAAAGAAGAATTTAAAATTATTAATTATTAATAATTAAAAAAATTAAAATTAGTTTTAAATATGAAATATTAAAAACTAAAACTGCAAATTTAAACATTGAGTATAAAATATTAAAAACTAAAAAAAATTAAAACCAGAAATTAAAAACTAAAACATTATAGTTTACATTATAGGAATCTACAAATTTAGACCCCTTTTGTAACCCAACCCTAAACCCTATATGACACTTTTGCATCTGTGATCTGCTGCTGCACGTGTTTACTTATTCTATTCTAACTCTCTGACTTTCCCATTAGAAGTCATAGTAAACTAGGAAACTGTAGCTGCTTGCTGATTTGCTGTTCCCACTGATTCAGTTGCATTGAGTCATAGATCACCCAGAATACCTGGATTAGCTTTCGCCATTCTTTTATTTCACTTCAATTTTTACAGTTTCCTATTCTTCGTTACAGACTTTTTAACAGCATTTACACATATCCGCTGCTCTGCCAGCTTGCGCTGCCCTCTGGCCCCCGCAAACACTTGAAGCCTCCCTCTTCTCCCCCGCCCGCCCCCCTTCCTTCACTCCACCAAACACACTTTTGCGCCTTCAAGTCTTGCCGTCACATTCTACGCATTCGAACCGGAATGTCTTCGGCGGCCTGAGTGCAATATTGCAAATGTAAAACAGCAACTACAACAACAGCAGCGGTGAAAACATTACATTACAACAACAACAACAATGACGAAACTTAACCTCATTGACCAAACGCATTCGTCGAACATCAAATGTGAATTAGTGCAACGACGACGTTCAAGTCGAAGTCGCACGGGGTGGCAACGGTGCGGCCACCGTTGCTGTTGTTGTTGTTGTTGGTATTGGTTGCTGCGACTGCTGCTGCTGCTGCTGGTGTTGCTGTTGCCGATGCATGCATAATTTCCAAACATAATTTAATTTATAGACGCAAATAGACGAAACGGACGAATCGAAAAGCAATCGGAGACGACGCGTCGTTTGGGGCGGCGAGGTGTGCCATGCAATGGCATTGCTTGCAAGACAGCTAAAACAACAACAACAACAACGCATACATTTGCATGCACACTAATGCAAAGGCAGGCAGACAAACAGACAGACAGATAGAGCGACAGATAGACTGACAGCTGGATGCAGCAGCCGGCCAACATCGGAAAGCATTGGCTGCATTCGATAGCTGAGCATTGCATTACATCGGCGTACGTGTGGTCTGTCAGGCGGTGAGGTGAGCGCATTGGCAAACGGAGTGCAGTGGCGGCGGTCGGTGGCTGTTAGGGCCGTTCGCGTTTTGGCCGAAAATTATTACAAGAAAAGCGCAGCGAAATTTAATTGCAACACAACCCAGCGCACGCTGACGCAATGAAAGCATTGTGTACAAGAGGGGAAAGGGGCAAGAAGTAGGTAAGTGAGTGAAGGAGTGAACGCGTCGCGGCAAGATGCCGATGCAAATTTTCCGTGTGTGTTGCACATTAATGCCAACACGGCGAAAATGTCTGACGTTTTGAGACCACCTCCAATCAGCACAACAACAACAACAACAAAATGAACAACAAATGCAACAGTAACAAGTAGAGTAGCGGCCAATTTGGCCAATGTATGAGTAGATTTGGCTTTTACTTCAATAAAAATAATGTGACTGTTTTGAAAGTGTGGAAAATAAAATTATTTATTAAATAATTCGAAAATAAATGTACCTATTTATTAAATCATTTACGTTAAGAAAAGTTAAAATTATTTAAAACTTGAAATAAAAATATTTATTTTGAAATTAAAAATTAAAATGAAACACAAAATTTTTCATATTTTTCAAACAAGAAAACAATACACCTAATTCTGTTTTTACACGGTTTTGACTTAACACGGTTTGAAAATAAACAAATTTTAAATTTTTTTACACGATTTTAAACCATTTAGCACGATTCAAAATCTTTTGGGCTTAAATTTTTTTGTCAAATTTAATTTTTGCGAAATATGTTCATATCACAAATTTAGGGAAATTTCCTTTTTGTGGATACAAGCAAATTTATTTGTCAGAGCAATTGAAATGTGTTAATATTTTGTGAACTATCAGTGCAATCAGACGTGTTTGGTAAAGAAATTTTTAATTTTTAATTTTTTAGTTTAATTTCTAATTTTTTTTTAATTTTTAATTTTTTTTAATTTTAATTTTAACGCATTAAGATAATAGGTAAGCCAAAAAATATTTTACGAGTATATTCATTCAGTTATTTATATTTTTTTATTTTTGTTAAATATTTTATGTATCCTTGTTTTTCGCTAATTTTAATAGGTTTTAGAGGTAAGGAACCAATCACCTATTTTTGCATACGATCAATGTCTTTTTTTACACGGTTTTTCCTGGAACCAATCTACCGTGTAAAACCAGAATTAGGTGTATTTATTGAAATTCCCTGAAAATATAAGAAAATAACTAGAAATATTTATTACTCAACGTAATGTGTAGAGTAAAAAATTGCATTAAAAAATATATTAATATTTTAAAGATTAAATTAAAAGTTGAAAATCAAAATTTTAAAATTTAAATTTTAAACTAAAAACTGTAAGTAAAAAATTAAGAATTAATTAGAAATTAATAACTTAAAATTAAAAATTAAAACTTAAAAATAAAAAAAATTAAAAAACTAAACATAAAAATTTTAAATTTCAAAAATAACAGTTAAATCATTTAAACGTTACAGATTAGAGATTAAAAATTAAAATTAAAAATTTAAGATATTTTGAATAAAATGTATTATTATTATTAATTAAAAAAAAACAAAAATTAAAAATCAAAAACTTTCAGTTTAAAATTTAAAATTCTACATAAAAAAATAAAATTAAAAACTAAAACTCAACACTTAAAAGTTAAAAATTTTAATTCAAAATTTAAAATTCTTCATTAAAAATTAATAGTTTAAAATTCAACATTAAAAATTTATAGTTTAAAATTCTACATTAAAAATCAAATCAAAAATTCAAAACTAAAAATTAAAAATTGAAATTAAAAAACTAAAAAATGTATTATTATTGTTAATTAAAAAAAAATAAAAATTAAAAATTTTCAGTTTAAAACTGAAAATTGAAAAATCTACATTAAAAATTAAAATTTAAAATTTAAACTTAGCACTTAAAAGTTAAACATTTTAATTTCGAATTTAAAATTCCACATTAAAAATTAATAGTTAAAAATTCTACATTAAAAATTCATAGTTTAAAATTCTACATTAAAAATCAAATTAAAAATGAAAAAATCAAAACTTAAAATTAAAATTAAAAAACTAAAAAATTAAAACTTTAAATGTAAAATTCTACATTTAAATTTAATAGTTTAAAATTCTACATCAAAAATTAATAGTTTAAAATTTTACATTAAAAAAATGATAATTAAAATTATTAATTTAGCCATTATAAAAATTAAAAAACCTAAAAATTAAAACTTAATAAATTAAAAATCCCCATTAGAAATTAAAAATTCAAAAGTTAAAACTTTAAAATCAAATATTAAAAATTTTAAATAAAAAATTAAAACTTTCAAATTAAAATCTAAAAAGTAAGAATGAGGTGTTAATATGTAACTAAATATGAAGAATAAAAAAATCACAAATAGCAGATTACAAATAGAAAGAAAAATTAAAATCTAAAAACTCAAAATATATTTAATTTTAAATATTAAAAAATAAAAAATTAAAATTAAGCATTAAAAACGAAATTTTAAAAACTAAAAACTTAAGAAAATAAATATTGAAAATGAAATATTAAAAACTAGATAATCAAAACTAGAAACTAATACAGTACTTTTCGTTTATAACGAACGCGTTTAAAACGAATTTCCGCCTAAAACGAACCAATTTCAAAAGTACGCGCTGTATGTTTTCGCTTATTACGGACCCCTTTAAAGCGAACTTTCGGTTAAAACGAACCATTTTGCCCAGTCCCTCGAGGTTCGCTTTAAGTGAAAAGTACTGTATTTTAAAATGTTCATTAAAATAAAAAAATTCAATCTTTAAAGTTAAGAATAAAAATTAAATTAAAAAAAATTAAAAATTAAATAATTTAAAATTAAAAATTATAAACAATAAAATTTAAATTTAAAATTCTAATTTGAACACTTAAAAACAAAACTCTTTAATTGAAAATTAGAATGAAGAATTCAAAATGAGAAATTAAAAATGATGAATTAAATCTTTAAAATTCAAAATTTTAAATCAGAACGTCTAAATTGAAAACTAAAAATTTATAATGTAGAACTAAAAATTAAAAATAAACATACATACTAACTAGTGTCCGACCGAAACCACTTTTTTGGGCCGAAACCGAAACCGAAACCGAATATTCGGTTTTTTTTTAATATTCGGCCGAAACCGAAACCGAAACCGAAACTGTCTAGTTGAAATAAAAATCACCATATCAAGCACTTTTTTCAACAAACGAATTTTACATTAAGTAAATAAAGAACAAACAAACAAACATAGCATAAATAAATAAATACTTATTAATAAAAACAATTTATTAATTTTTTAAAAACTTAAACTTGAAAAAATTAACCTTTCGTACCTTACTCGCTACTATTCAAAATTAAATAATTTAATATTATATGCTAAAAAAAAGAAGTTTATTTACATTGCTGGCATCTAAATTACTCCTCCTTTCACTATATATCTGCTACACAATAAAATATAAAAAATATTCTAGAAAGTTTCGGTTTCGGCTATTCGGCCATTTTTTGGCCGAAACTGAAACCGAAACCGAAACCACTTATTTGGGCCGAAACCGAAACCGAATATTCGGTCGGACACTAATACTAACTTATGTTTTTCTTTATTACGGTATTCAATTTTTTGTATTCCTAATTTGACTGCAGGGTTTGAGTTTAAAGAAGAACTAAATTCCGAGGTATTTCAATGGACCAAATAAAAGCAGCCGCTTCTATCTACCAGCCTTTGTCTTTGCTTTACTCCGTACCAAGACTATTCAATACCTATTAATTCTCAGACAAATTCTAAAGCATCTATCTATTTCCAATTTGAAACTCTATTTCAATTTCATAGCATTAAGAATCGTTGAGTTCAAGGGAGATATAAACTGTCATTACTTTTATTTATGTTTTTATAATAACGCAGAACTTAATTTTGCAACTCTTAGAGGCCAGTGCGGTTTTTGCAATGATCTATTTTCTTTGCCTTTAACACCTAATCTACCAAACTTTTTTCTTTCATTCTCAGATCTTTTGCATATTTCGCCTCTTTGAATTTAGGCAAACATCTCCACGAATTCAAGCGCACTTTAACTGCTTAGAACCATGTTTTGTGCTGCATGAAGGCCTCGCTTCCCATGGCTGCAGTCATATCTTTGCCATGAATATTTTCATTAACACGTCTACCATGCGCCCGACCTATCCCACTCCACTTCCTCTTGCTTCACGCACAACTTCAGACGTACTCAATCAGAACCAGTTTGCGTCGCAACGGCGATATCGGCTGCCCATCAGCCTCGCACCGGCCGCCAGCCACACGCAGCATTTGGCCCACAACCTCCGGTTGTGATACTTATTTGCATCTTTCTTCAATGCTCCTTTACGCTGCTCTTTACTGCTTCCTGTGTCTGTAAGTTTGGCTTGAACGCCACTCGACTGCACTGCTGCCAATTCGACTTCACCGCAAGCCGATTTCAATTTGTGCTCTTCTTTGCTCTTTGCTATCGACGCATTTTTTCCCTCACTTTCAACTTCCCCTGTCTTCAAATGCTCCCAACCTTCGTTCAGTTCCCCTTCATATATTTTGTTGTTGTTTTTGTTTTTGTTTGACTAAGAATCACTTCAAGTTGAACTTCTCCTTCGGTTGCTTCTTTGGCGCTCAGCTCGGCTAGCTGACGTCATTGTTTTTGCATCTTTTTCTGTGCTCTTTCGAGCTGCTGAGCAGTTGGCGCTTTGGCGCTCTTTCTCGACAGTAGTTGTGCTGTCCGACCGATGGCAGCGCCTAACGACCGCACTGGCAGTGGCAGTTGCAGCAGCCGCCGCAACGGTACAAGGCGCATAAATTATGCAGCGCACACATGCAAAGTGGTCATTAACGTTGACGTTTTAATGTGTTCGCCATTCGCAATTCGCATTTTCATGGCATTCGCAAAATTGCATTGCGGCACAATTCGTTAATGTGTTGCATTGAATTTTGTAGAAATTATTTTTTGTCTGCTTAGTCGAGCAGTAAAAAGTTTTGAATAAATCTGTGTTATGGAAAATGTGAAAATTACGAAAAAATTGCTAATAAGTTTTCTTAAAATAATTTTTGATTATTTTAAAAAATCTTTAAATTCAAAATTAATGAATACTTTTGATATTAATTATATTAATAAAAATTGATCAAAT
The DNA here is from genome assembly GCA_964056695.1 of Melieria picta. Lineage (NCBI taxonomy): Eukaryota > Metazoa > Arthropoda > Insecta > Diptera > Ulidiidae > Melieria > Melieria picta. Next base: position 113,511,282 of record OZ057400.1, read on the forward strand.
AAAATAATTCTTATTATTTAAGCCGTAAATGACGCAAATGAAATATATGTTCATTTATTTGTCTCTTAAGGTATAGAAGCTTACAGACGGGCAAAGCAACTATAAATATAACAATCCAATATTTTTTTAAGGATACTTAATACTAAAGAGAGTGTCACAGAAAACCTACATAAAAATGGCAAAATCATTATTCAAAAATTAAGTGCGTATATATTGAACTCATGAAGGACCCTCCTAATGCTCCTATTACATTTCTGGCATAAATAGTTGGTTTTGTTTAATTAATAATAAAATTGTTTAATTTAATTATTAATTAATAATAATAATTAATAATAGTAATAATCAGGGAAATTGCCTTTTTTGTTTGCTGCTAGATAGAGCATTTCTGATTGATAATGAGCACAAATTAGGTCCTCCTGATTAGAAATATACCACTTTTATTTTGCCTTTTTTTGCCTTAAAAAGGCAGTTTGCCTTTTCCACCCATAAATGCCTTTTTTTAGTGCCTACTTTACCTATAAATGCCACAAAATGCCTTTTTCAAGATTTGTTGAGCGCCTTTTTATTTTTCTTTTGTTTTTAATATTTTCCACCTTTTGTTTAGCAAAACTACCTTGAAACTAAAAAAAAATTAAGTGGCAACATTGCAAATTCGTTAACTTATCGATGTTTTTACATTGATTTGATCATTCCTAAGCCGTTATTTTTTGTTGTGCAGTGGAAAATTTAAAGAAAAAAACATGCCAAAATCAAAAAGTTCGGTTAGCACAAAAATTTCCGCGCTGATAGCAGAGTTTGGTGGTGCTGAGAGAGGTGCTGAAATCCTTTCTTTTATTAATTTTTTTGTGATACAAGTACGGCTTTTATGCTTTTATATGAGAAGTTAAAATATGAATTTAAAATATGTGCCTACGTTTCAATTAAAATATCTTAGTTTTAGTTTTTAAACTATCTTTGAAAACCTTGATGTTCTTTTTCTTTTACAAACAACGAGGTATAAATATTGTATGTTGCATACGTCAGATGAAATAAAATTATTAAAAAATACATCCCCTTTTTTTAGATTTTCTAGTATTTTTTTCTTATTTTTAAATGCCTGTTTTTGCCTTTTTAACAGTTTTTAATGCCCTATTTTGCCTTTTTAGGCAGTTTTTAGTGCCTTTTTCTGCCTTTTCGGCAGTTTTTAGTGCCTTTCCGTGCCTTTTTTGCTATTTTATTTTGCCTTTTTTATAGGTTTTTAGGTCCTCAAAATCCTTTCCCTGGTAATAATAAATACCATTGAAAAGATCAGACCGCCGCAGAGATCTGGCTGGAATATTTAAGTTGATATTTTTCAGTCCATTGATCTAAAAGTGTTTGTCCTGACTGACTGACTGATTGACTAACTGACTCATCATCGCCCAGCCCAAACCACTGAAGCTTCAGACTCGAAATTTGAACTCTAGGTATATTTGAAAAAATGAACCTTCGTTAAGACGGAATTTGTTTTTTAAATTTGGGGTTAAGGTGTTATTTGAAGAACCCTGTTTTCAAACTTGGTGAAAATTTTCTAAATCAAAAATAATTTGATATGTTATTTTTAAATTTTTCGAAAATCAAACTGTAATGGGCTCAACAATGGGTTAAGGTTCGTATATGAGAAGACTACGAAAAAACATGAATCGATGAGTCTATTGACTTCAAAGTTGCTAAAAACACTTTAAATCGAAAATAATTTTACATGTGTTTTTCATTTTTTCGAAAATCCAAATCAAATGGTGTTGACAATGGGTTAAAAGTTTGTTTAGGGTAAACAATGGCTTAAAAATTTGTATGAAAAAACAAGATTTTATGGGCCTTTTAACTTCAAAATTGGTGAAAGTGCTCAAAATTTAAAATAATTCAACATGTGTCCGTCATTTTTTCAAAAATCACAAATTGACGGGTTCAACAACGGGTTAAGAGTTTGTATGAAAAAGCTATGAAAACACATGAATAAATGGACCAGTTCTAGAATTCCAGTTTAGAAAAAACGAAAGCGGAATAATGCGAACTAACTTAAGGGCACTGGCGCACGCAAGAGGTGGATTTGGGGGTTTAAACCTCCGAAATATTTTTTTGTGTTTAGAACCCTCCTTCCTTATTTAGTTGCGAAGAATAAATACTAAAATTGAATAAAATTTGCAGATGAAAAAATAAATTTCAGAGCAGGGCAGAGGTTTCGAGTCAAAAAAGATACCTAAATTTTTAATAACATTGACCACCTTCAGACGACGGTTTACGATTAAGTAGGTCTACAAAGTAGGACGATGGAAAAAGATTAAGAAAGCTTCAGTAATTATGCTGAAAAACACTTATTGGAAAAACACTTATTAGAAAAATTAAGGGTGGCAAGACAGCAGTGATAGCGTTTTCAATAGGAATGTTTCAGCAAAAGATATCAATGAAGTTTAAATGTTGAAATATTTAGTGTTGTTTGCCATTTTATTAAAATTATTAAGATTTTTGAAAACATATCGAAATAATAAAGAAACAAAAAAATAATAAAGAAATAAAAGCAAACTCGTCTTCGCTAAAAATAATTAAACTGTTAAAGAGTTAAGCGTAGTAACACTCAGCGGCTGCGCTGGCTTAGTCATGACGTCACTGTGGACAGTGACGCTAAAACGAAAAAGATGTTAAAAAATTAAGCTAAAGGAAGAAGACGTACGAGTATTGGAAGACGTGTGAGTTCGGTAGAAGAATCAAGTTGAGGAAGCATTGGCCGCGTTTTGTACACAAGACTGGAGAAGGCTGGTGGAAGGCAGAGGTGCCTGGAGAGGGGTGTTGCGCCAGGCCGAAACCCGACCACGGGTTCTTATGGTCAGCTAAGGGAAGAAGAATAAGAAGAAGAAGAAGAAGAAGAAGACGTCAAGTAATGAAAGTTTTTGTGAAATACACCACATGTCGCTCTGACCTCATTTACTTCTTATAGTCAAATTTTTATTAAAATCTAATTAGATTTTTTTTATTTTCAATACTGTTCCTACGAAAACTTGTTTCTGAATCAAAACATAGAAAGTCTTGTTTGGTCTTCCAGCACCATTTAATGCTTTAAGTATTTCATTGCATTAACTGCACAATTATTTCCACACATTGTAACCCATTGAAAAATTTGATCAAAATAAAAATTCACATAAATGTCCAAGCGCACTTTTAACTCGCACCCCCAACCTGCGTTCTTCACCCTACAATCGTCACATTCGACATTTCATGTGCGCACAATTAAGTTTATTTCCTTTTAATGCTAATGCCAACAAATAATAATCAAGCGCTAAATATTCGAAGCGGTCAAATGACGCACTATAATGAGTTGCATAGGTTTCGCTGTGCATGTGGCATGCAACAATGTTGCACGGTGCAAATTAATTGTGCTCACAAATGCAACCACTTGCGATATGAACGCAACGAACTGATGGCGTTCCAAGTGCACGAAATTTTTATATTTGGTGGTAATTTTTGTTGCTTATTAAAATTTTATTTGCGCAATTGGCAAATTTTTACAGCTCTTTGTTTTGCTAAGGCGCCATTTGCGCTCCATTTAATTAGCACAATTATGCTAAAGTCAGCCGCATTCGCTGCGCTCTCATAATTCTTGCATGCTTTGGGCCAATCTGGCAACGATTCGAGCGTCCATTAGCATTTTTTATTGTATTTACCTGAACTGAAAGGGTGAGCCCTGCAATGTTTTGCATTTTATTTTGCAACAAAGTTGCCACCTTGGTGTGTGGCACAGCTGCTGATGCTGCCATATCGTTGCTAATTTTTCGATAAATTTAATTTTAAATGCAAATGTTGGCAGTTGGTGGCGTAATAATTGTTGGAGGAGTGAGTTGAAAACATATTGAAGAGCAGCTGCTAAACGAGAGTGAGAGAGAGAGAATGAGTGTGTCTGAGTGAGTGGTGGTAAAATTGCTTTGGCGAGGCGCCACGGAAAATGCAAATTTCTGCCTTCAAGACGCTCTTGATTGGTATCGCTGGCGCTGCTTACAGGCACACAAAAACAACGAACACGTTGCTGTTGTGTTGCTGGCTGCTGCTGCCTGCCACACCCCGTGTGCTCCTACGATTTTAGCACAAAATTAATTTCAAAACACAAAAGCGCCCACAAAAGGACACAAGAGCAGCGTCGAGGAAAATGGTTCGGTTGGTTGGTTTGGTTGGCTGTACGGACAGATTTGAGGCGCATAATTGCATTTATTATTGAGAAATTTGAGAAAATGAGAAATTTTAACGCGTACTCACACACGCACAGGCACAGACAGACACATTGATAGCGGCATGCACCGACCTTCGAACTAATAAAAATCACAATTGATTGTCGAAAATTTTTTAACAATTGAGTTGTTTATAATTTGAAAATTGTAAATATGTTTAAATAATAAATAAATGTATTTTGAAAAAAATTTGTTGTAAAATCAATAAAACTGGGAATCAAAAACTATATTTTGAAAAAAATGCGTTCTAAAACGACTGAGAATTAAAGAAATATATTTTGAAACAATTTATTTTAAAATCAATACAAATGAGAAAAACATGTTTTGTTTAAAAAAATATAACTGAGAATAAAAAAGAGATTTATATATTTAAAAAAATTGTTTTAAAATCAATGCAACTTACAGTAAGAAAAATATATTTAAATAAAATGTATTTTAAAATAAATACAACTGAGAATTAAATAAATATATTTTGAAAAATTTGTTTTAAAATAAAAAAAATTATAATTAAAAGACTATATTTTGAAAAAAATTCGTTCTAAAACGACCAAGAATTAAAAAAATATATTTTGCAAATTTTTTTTTTATCATTATAACTGCGAATAAAAATGTTTCATTTTGTTTAAAATTCAATACAACTGGGAATGAAAAAAAATGTCTTTCTCAAAAATTTGTTTTAAATAAACACAACTGGGAATCAAGAAATATGTTTCGAAAAATTGTATAAAATCAATAAAACTGAGAATTAAAAAATATAGATATATTATTTTAAAAAAAATTTGTTTTAAATCAATACAAATGAGAATTACATTTTTTTTTAATTTCTTGTTAAATTAATAAAACGGAATGAAAAAATATATTTTGAAAACATTTGTTTTAAAATCAATAAAACTTCTCAGTTTACTTTTTTAAAAAGAAAGTTGTTTTACAATCAATGCAGCTCAGAATAAAAAATATATGATAAAAAAATAGAATAAAAAAAATAGAATAAAAAAATTATTTAAAAAAGAATTGTTTAAAAATCAAAAAACTGAGAATTACAAAAATGCCTTACCCAAAAATTTGTTTTAAAATTAATGCAACTGAGAATTAAAAAATATATTTAAAAAAAATTAATTGAAAATTAAAATTAAAAAAATGTTGATTTGTTTATATTTTAAAAAAATTTAATGAAATCAATAAAATTGAGAATTAAAGCCTATATTTTAAATAAAAAAACTTCAAATTAATTAAACTGAAAAAATTTTATATTTTGAAAAATTGAAAATTCTTACATTAAAATTTTGTATTTTTCGTTACGCTATCACCTGAATGAATTCTACTGCTTTATGCTTTTCAAATTTTTAAGAATTACTAAAACATTTTTTTTAATTTAACAAAACTTGAACATTCCAACAGTTTCCAATTTTTATAAACATCTTAAATTCATCAACGAAATTTATTTACATTTACTACCTGGCAACTCTATTTGAACTCGAATAGTGCCCTCTACCAGGCTTTTGCAATGGCCTAGTCACCAGCTTCATTCTCCCCCCGCCCCCATCTCTCATACTTTTCAATACACCACTGCACTTACGTGCACATTCGCGCTGATTGCATCGTCTTCGGCCCGTTGCCATTGTTGTAATGCTGCTTATTAGTGATTCCTTTCAAAAGACGCCTTCATCGTCGTTGTTGTTGTTTTTGTCTATTGGAATTTTGCCTTTTGACGTTCTAAATACGTCAAACAAAGTTCGATAGTTTGACTTGACAGCAGCCATAACCTCACTGCTCGCTGAGGCACTTTGGCGTCCCTCGCCTCCACCAACCAGATCGCAGCTTTGTAGTTGCTGCATCCGCATGCATTGCCATGCAGCACCACAATGTCCTTATTATCCTTAACTATTACACAATGTTTTGGCGCACACACTGACGCGGCGGCGTCAAAGTTTCGCTGGTGCCAGCGTTCATTGAAAACGTTTGTGTGGCCCGTAATTGTTTGAATATTAGTTAGCAGCCATTTGATTGTAAGTGCCTGTGCGTAGTTTGTCGAATTATTACCAACATACATGTGCACAAATTTAATTGAATTTTTGTTAGCATATTTTAGGGCACCGATAACAATAGAATTTCGAATTTAGTTGAGATTAAAATTAGTTGTACAACTTAATGGAAAATGATTAATAGTGGGGTGCAAAAATTTAAAGGTTAAACTTTAATTAAGTACCTACTTAATAAAGTAATTAGTTAAATTTAAATTATATCTAATTAAGTACATAAAAATGTTATTTGTTATTTGTGAATCAATAATGTATTCAGAAATTCTTATTGATGGATTTAGTTAAGTTTTAAATTTATGAATATACTCTCGATATTCAATATTGATTATTCAATATTCCGTCGACAGTCAAATCAATCCATATTCATAATATTTAATTAAAGATTTAATCAGTGCCAAAATTAAAATTATGTGTAATTAAAAATGACCGATTTAAAGTAATTTCATGGAAGTTATTTTGATAAAAAATTAACTAAATTAATTTTTAATCATTCGACGAAATTTATTCACTGATTAATTGCTCAGCAAGTAAATAAATTGCCCATAAATTAAGCTTGATTCTATAGTTTATGAATCCATTTAATTTTTGATAAATAATTTAAACGCTTTTACGTTTAAAAAAGAATCGTAAAAGTACCAATTGTGATTGAAATAATTTTTATATATACCTTTCCTTATACAAAGTGTGGCAACGACTTATTCAATTAGTTGGATAATCAATAAGTTACTTAATTAATTGGTTAATCAAGTCGTTATGAAGTCAATTAATTAGTGTGTTTGCTAGTTAGCAAACTTTTATTCAAATAGTTTATAAAATTGTTATTTTTTTAATTAGTTGTTAGTCAAGAACATTAGTCCATTATTTAGTAAACTTGCCACTAAATAAGTAAAATTCTATTCAATTAGGTAATAAAATTCTTAGTTACTTAGTAGTCAATTCGTTAAATTATCCATTAATTATTGAGTTTGTCACGTATTTAGAAAACGTGTATGCAATTAATTGGAATAATTGTAAGTAGGTAAAATATTAGTTCGTTAATTAGTTATTAGCCAAGAACATTATTCCATTATTTTGTAAACTTGCCACTAAATAAGCAAAATTCTATTCAATTAGGTAATAAAGTTCTTAGTTACCAAGTTACTCAATTAATTAATGAGTTTGTCCCGTATTAGCAAGCTTTTATTCAATTGATTTGTCTAATTAATAGTAAGTAAAATAGTTAATTGGTTTGTTAGACAAGTCGTCAATTAATCCCATAACTAGTAAGTTTGATAATTACTTAGGTAACTTTTTATGAATGAATTCATCTGATTGATGGCTTAATTCTTGATCTTGATTGATTGCTTGTTAGTAGTTTACGTTGACTAATTAATTACACTGACTAATTAATACACTGAATTAGTTAACCAAGTTAGTAACAGTAATAATGAGTAAATTAGTTTATGACTTATAATGTAACTGTTGTGTTAGTAATAATTAAATTTATATATCATTTATATTTGTTATTATTTTAATTTATATTAAATTAATCAATTAATATAATTAAACATTCTTACTTAAATTAATTACATTGAATAAATAAAATTATTCCTTTTAATCAGTTATTACTAAGTTTAATTAATTGTTAATTAAAATTAATTGAATTTTTGTAATGACCTCAAAATCTTTTAAATAGTTAATTTAATTCAATTATTTTAATACTTTTTAAATTTTTATTTATTTAAGTTTACATAATTAGTTTCGGTAAATAAATAAATTAATGTTTTAATGAATTTTAAAATTGATAAAATAATTGATTAAATTATTTTGATCAACGAATCAATAAATTAATTTTGATTAATTAATTGAGAATAATTAATTATTTAATTTTGATTAATTCTCTTTGATTAATTAATTAATTATCTTTGATTAATTTATTAATTAATTTTTATGAATCAAATTAGTTTTGATTAATTAATTCATTAATTTTATCACTTATAACTAATTATCACTAATTTGATCACTAACTAATAAAAATTATTTAATTAGTTAATTCAATTCATTCATTTTGATCATTATTGAAATTTTTTAATTAAATCTGATTAATATAATAATTTGGATGTAATTGGATGTAGTTGGATGTAATTGAAATAATAATATGGTTGAATTAATTATTAAATTAATATTGATTAATTAATAGTTGAATTTAAAATAATTAATTTTTATTGATTAATTTGTTAATTTTATCACCAATCACTAATTTTATCACTTACTTATCAAAATGATTTAATTATTCACTTCAATTCATTTATTTTGAAAACAATTTTTTTATTTTTTAATTATAGTTAAGTTTGATTTTTAAATTAATTTTGATTAGTGAATTAACAAATAAATGTTGATTAATTTATACATTGATTTTAATTAATTAAGTTTGATTGATTAATTTGTCAATTTTATTTAAATAAATTAATGATTCAAATTGTTGCTCATAGCTGAAAATTAATAAGTTTCCTTCTAGCAGCTGCAAAAAGGTAACCAGACTGACTAAAGCATTGATTCAACTGTGTGATTAATTTCATTTTCATTCGCTACAACAATCACACCTGTGTATTGTTGTTGCAATTCGAATCGAGAAAACACGATTTATTTCATGTGTTGGCACAATGTGCGCACAATTTGCGTATATAAAATTTTCAATTTCCTGCCAAAAATGACATTTTAATGAAGGCCCAAATCGCAACACACTCACCCCACTGTGCGCGTAATGTGCGTAAATGACTTTTACACATTTGGCCAATGTCAACGCATATGCGTCGGCGAAGCCGAAAAACAATTTTGGGGTGACTTACCGGCCGACGCACTACGCGGCTGCCAAATGAAGCGGAAGTTAATTAAATTTATATTAAGCAAGCAATTACGGCGATTTAAGTTAATTATGCAATGACTTTCGGTAATGAGATGAGGACGAAACTGTTTTCATGAGTGTACGAATTTTTAGATATATTTGTAAATTTTCAACAAAAGAGTTGAAATGAAAAAGCTTGAAAAAAATTTAAGTCAGTCACTGGAATTGTTTGATTTATTTATTTATTTGTGCATAAGTACGATTAATTTTTTGACTGCATAAACGATGGAAATTTCAGCGCATTGCGGGCGGATATTTCGTAAAGTCTAAGTTGTGATGTTGTGTGGGTGTGAATGTAGCAAATTTGCATTTGAATTCCTAACCGAAACTGGCTGACCGGTTCGGTGGAACCTTCCGCTGATTTTATTTATTTTTAATTTTTTTTAATTTTATTTATTTATTTGTATTTGTTGTGACTTCAATCATGCCTCAAATGAGCGCAATAACAAGAAATTATAAACCGCTGAACGGCGAACGGCGCAGCCTAAGCAAAGAATTCAATTCGGCTGATAAAAATCGAAATCACAGAAAACACGGCACAGACGTCGCCGGTGAATGGGTAATGAGCGCCGCTATGCGATCGCGTGAAAACAAGAGTTTATTTTCTGTCTGTGTGCGAGTGTGTGTGTGTGTGTGTGTCGCACGAAAAATTCGAATGCAAAGCAATCAGTCGAAATCACATGTGTGGTTTCGCTGTGTCGGCTGCTTGTGTACTTACAATGCAAATGAAATGCAGACATTATTTTTATTTGGCAGACATTATTTGGCTGTCTATATGTCCCACTGTCTGCTCCACTGGTTTTGTTGGTTGGCTGGCGATTTCGATCTGGCGTTCTTGTCGCCGCAGACTTTTCTCAACTGTATTGAAAATTATTTACGTAATTACGTCAAAGTGCGCACCACAAAAATAACATTTAGCTGTTGTCGTAGCTGTTGCGACATTAGGGCGTGTCCGCACCCATATGAAAATAGTGGCCTATAAGTTTTATTTTATTAATTTTTAGTTGCATATTTTTTTTAACTTTTTATTTGCATTTAATTTTACTATGGTTGCGTGATTAATTTTGGTTGGCATTTACGAAGCATGAACACGCAAACGCGTTTGCAGTCACTGCATTGTTGCGCATGCGCACAAACTTGACAAATGTGTGCAATTTTTTATAAACTGAAAATACGAAAATGGGCAACATTTCAGGCTAAAAACAGATGTAGTAATTATTGCTTAACATTGAGCAAAAGATTAGGCAATTTTGATTTAAATTTGAACTTTAATTGAAGTTGATTTGGATTTACTTGATTTTACTTATAAATTGAATGGGTGACTCATTGTTGACTGGTTGATTGATATATAGGGTGTACACATATTTTTGTATATAGTACATGTATTTAAAATTTGAAAGGAGTTTCCAGAATACATTTCGACTTTTGCTTCGTAGAAACGAAAAATTGGACAACCTAACAACTCTAATTGTATGGGAGACGCCCTCTAGTGGTGAATTTTTGAACCTTAATTAATTTTGTATTTTTTGCACTTATTAGTTATGCCAATCGCTGTATAAATCACTCAAATCAGTTCAGTAGTTTCCGAGATACAATGTTTACTTGGCTACTACATTTACAAGTGGGCACCTAATTCCATAGAAAATGGCCAGTTTCGTATGGCAGCCCCCTTAAAAGTTGGAGATAGCGGTTAGGTATGTATGGAAAAACACTTGGAAGGAAAAATAAATGGGGGTCAGTCTTACAAATGGTACGTCTGGGACCAACCTGAGAGCAGCGGCCGCCCACTTTATAAAAACGATGATTTTGTATGGGAGCCCCATTAGGGGTTGGAGATAGGGGGTAAGGATATTCGAAAGAAATAATCAGGAGAAAAAATTAGTGGAGTCAGTCATAGACCTTAACCCTCTCAGAGCAACTTTTGAGCAGCTGTAGAGCAATTGGTCTTATTTTCAAGCACTTTTGTGAGTTTTGAACTCATTCATCAACTCCTTTCTAGCCGCCCAATTTTTTGACTTATGCACTTTTTCATTAAACTGCATAAAATGAGAGCTTCTGGAGCATTGAAATCGAAAAATTATGCAAATCAATAAATCATGTCTTGTGTCCACTAGACACAGAAAATCTCATAAATTTAAATGTATATAAAAAATTAGGAATTTGTACTCGTATTGTTAATTAGGACGTGTAAATAAAGCACTGAAATTTGACATTAAATTTCTAAAATTTAAACACAACTACAACGCCAACAAAAGACAAAGAAGAAGAAGAAATCAAATCACAAGTGAATTTAATTTATTGCACTACAATAATTTTGTGCCGGATTATGGCTGAACGATGTTTCATGTATATCAACCAACTACCAATGCCAACCAACAATGAGACGAAAAAACAACAATAACAACAACAACAATACCAAATATTTTGATGATATTCTAATTAAAGTCCCAAAAACCAAATTATGAATATGCAAAATAATACGCCAAACACAAATGAAATGACGATGCGACGAAAGGGATAAAGTGGCTGAAAACTTGGCAAACGAATGGCCGAATGGCAAAGTGTGAGGCAAATGGACGCCCTGACGAAATGTAGAAGCGACGAGACGCTGAAACGCTGGACAGACAACAAAACGAAAGCCGCACAGCTCAGCGCTCGAACTGAGGCGGGGGCACTTGGAAGAGCGGGGCGCATGTGGATGCTGAATGAGTTATGACAGCGAAAATTATGTATTGTTCGAAATGGGAATATTGGATTGGTGTGATAGTAGGTAGCTGTGCAATAACAGATTCGAGCAGCAGCAAGTTGGTCTAAGAAGTTGAATAAGAAATTAAAAGAAACAATTTACAAATCTGCAGGAAAATGTGTAAAATATGTGGCGTGAATTTAGAATGAAAAAATATGGAACAATTAAAGAAAAAATTGCTCTGGTTGGGGGCTAAGCGGAACCAGAAAGTGTGCTTAGTATAAAAAATAACAAAGATTATATTCTGATTTTTCTTATAAACAACAGAAGAAACTGAAAGATTTTCATGAAAACAACGTTCTGAAAGAGAAGGAATGAGATTAGAGAATGACAATGAGAGAATAGGTTATGTTAGGTTATGGTGGCTGCCTCTGTAAGAGACCCACTCGGAGTCCTATTGCGAGGCCCATCGTGATACTACATATTTTACCAGTTTTGAAGTGTGTATGCAACACTGTTTTTTTCGACACATGTTACCACGCACATTTCAAGCGTATAGGGAAAAGGGGTAGTGGACCCACATACCTGCTGGACTATCGGAACCGGCTTCTCAGTACTTTTAACTATGAAAAAAAATTCTACTTTCCGAAAATTTTTAACTTTATCTTCTTAAAAAAAGGAGGCAGATTTGTAGTGCATGAAAGCAATAAAATTTATGTTAATGGTGAAGAAAATAAAACAATGTTGTTAAAAAAAATTGAAAAAAATTGAAAACAGGTTGAATGAAAGCATATGGAAACGAAAAAAAGATAACTCACAAAATAAAAAAAGGAGGAAGTAGGAAATAGGTGAGGAATAAAAGTGCACGATTTAATTAAAAAATGAAACGCATATTTATTGAGCGAGTTGTTATGTTCTTCTGGGGATTGTAAAGTAGGCATATCTCGATTAAATATAGAATAAGATATCCAGGGCATGAACCTCGCAGTTTTGATCTTTTAATGAAATTTTCAATGATATTTTCACAAAGATGTGGCTCTATCTTATTCATGATTGGTTGGATCTCAGCTTTGAGCGCAGGAATGATTTGTCGTTTATTTGCAAAGACCAAATATTTCAAACACAAAAATCCAAAGAAAGAAATGGCACTGCGTTCACTTGTACAATTTTGGTGGCATTTTTGTACGAGTTGATATGGAAGCTGATTCGAGCTGGAAATCGTTGCTTTATGCTCGATGTGACATGTGGCTTCGTCTTACTAAAAGAACATTTCGTACAAATCCAAACATTCAGGAACCTCCAGGCATATCCCTGTTTCTCTCATGGACCATGAAGTTAAGCCAAAAAAGGCGTTTGACGTGGTAATTGCTGGGAGAAAAGGGAAACTTTGTCTAAAGTAGAAGCACCAAGTTAAGGATGCCCATCATCTCTTGACCAACCAACTGACCAACTAGAGGTAGCCTGGAGAGAAATTTTGCGCCAGACCATAACCTGGTAATGGGTTGTTTTGGCCAGTTAACTATGTAAGCAATCAGAAAGAAAAGAAAAAACTTCATAAATAAGAAAATAAAGAAAGAAAGATGATGTATTAAAATTTAATAGGCAAAATGGAAGTACAGGGTGGCAGCAGAAGAACACTGGGTGACAACTTTTGCGCCATCCTGCATTTGAAATGCGAGCATGGTTCGCCGCTTTTTAATGATTTTAAGGATATAAGCAATTTTTGGTGCACATGTATTGTGACGAAAATGCTTGCTGTCAGGAAGGCAAAGTAGAATACGACTTCCGTCTGCATACTTTTAGGGGCATGATAATTTCGAAATTGTAAATAAAGTGACTACTGTGGCAGAGTTGCGTTGAAGAAATTTAGTGTGTTTTATTTTTGAGCACAATCCAGAGAAACGAAAATACCTGCGTTGAGGTGGCCGAACTAATTTTCGTAACAGTATATTACAGGTGTAATGAGGGAATGAGGGGTCAAAGGTCAAAATTTCGAAAAAATTGAAATATTTGTCTAAAAAATTATGCACTTAAAATCAGTCAAAAGGGGCAGACCATGCCCACATTTCAAATGTTTTCACTCTCCTTTAGTTATACCGAAATTTTCAATGTAGCAAAGGAAATGTAAAAAGAAAAAAATAAAGAATGATAAATTGATGAGTTAGTTTATTTAATATGATTAAATGTTGTTGTTGTTGTTGTTGTTATTAAAAAAGAGTTAAAAAATACAGAAACACGTTATTTATGCCTTAATAAAATTAAAAAAAATAAAAATTAGAAAACGTAAGTGGAAGAAGAGAAGAAAATTTGTAAATAATTAAAAAAAAAATTGCAAATGTGGGTGGAAAGAAGATAAAGAATGAAAGGTTTAATAATAGGAATGCAAACATGAATACGAAGAAAGAAAAAAATAATAAAATAAAAATAATAAATAATAAATAATAAATAAATAAAAATAATAAAATAATAATAGTAATAAAAAAAATTAAAAAATTAAGAATGAATGAAATGTTTGAAATGAAAACTAAAAGTGAATGAAAACAAAATACTATACAATGAATAATAAAAAATTGAGAGCAGCAATATTTTTAAGAAGAAACATAAAGAAGGTGAAAACGAGATAAAGATGCATGAGAATCCTCATGACCGGATCAGATGCTAGTAGACACTAAGCACAATGCAAACCAATGAAACAAACAACAGAACCAACAATACAAAAACTTTAACCAACTAACTGTATTTATTAGAAGCAGAGCGAGCAGGAGACAGACAGACATTGCTAGCCATTCATCTAAGCATTGAAACTCAAATGAAAAGGGACATTTTGGAAATTATGCGTTAGTGCATTTAATGAAAGATTGGGCGTAGGTGGAGATGCGGGCAGCAGATAGACAGACAAGTGTAAGTGTGTGTGTGTGAGTCTGGGTGTGCGTGTGTGGGTGTTTGAGTATTCAGGAATGTAAGTATGTATAAATGTGAGTGTGGAAGCGTACGCATAAATTTCGAAAGCTCTTACACATTTGATATGCCACAAGTATACATACTCGTACATACATTATGTAAGCAACAATAGCAACAACAATAAAATCAGCAACTGCGACTGCATTGTAAAGCATTCAAATGTTAATTAAAATAGTAATAATTAAAGTTTAAAGCTTTGGACATGCAGGCGAGCGTACTTAACACACGCACACAGGCATGGAGCGTTATAATAGCAACAACAATATACACATTACTATATAAGTATGCTGCCCATTGGAATTGAGTAAACACATAGCTAGATATGTAAATGTTTACATAGGTATGTATGTGTGCGTGTGTATTTAGATATATAAAGCATAACAAATGATAATTGCAATGGACACGCACACGCACTGAGCAACCAACACACGCACAGTTGGACAAACGGCATCGAGTGTTGTGCAAGGACATGCACTTCTGCAGGTATTCTTTGTTGTTGTTGTTGTACTATATATGTGTATTGTATAATACATATACAAGTGTGTAAGTGTGTGCCATTGTCTCCTCGGCTTTGTGCTTTTGTTTATGATTTTCGGGATGCGGTGCAAATGTGAGTGCGGCGAATGAATTTTCAATTGGATTGAGTTACACTTATAATTAGAAACTAAAGTGCATTCAATGCTGCATAAATGTACATGCACAAGTTTGTGTGTGTGTGTTGGCCAGCTGCATGTGGGCCTGCATTATGCAGTGTTGCCATGTACACAAAATTTCAAGATATTTGCCATGTCTCTGGCAATAAATGAAGGCAAATGCATGCTGCATAGCATTCTCTGACCTGGCTAAATAATTGATAGATGCCTATGAAAATTTATATACACAAACATATAGTATAAATTTATGTTCATGTGTGCATATGAGGGTTGGGTTAAATGTGCACAGGTAAATGCCTGGCTGTCGAAGTAATTTATATACTCTTTATATACTAACAATTCTTATATATAATATTATATATTAACGCTAAAGCCAGCCAGCCGTTTTGGACAGTAATTGGTTTGAGTGTTGAGCATATAAGTAGCAATTTCAAAGCATACTTCCAGGCATTCTGAGCGGAATGCTGCTGTGCGTTGGAGACATATGAACTTTTTATAGCATATTTTTAGGCATATGGCATTTTAAGGTTTATATATGCAAAGAGCCGATGTGATTGAATATGAATTCGAGTATATTTGCTTGTAATTACTGTAGGAGCTTCTTTAATTGAAACCTTTGTAATATTGAACAAATTAACCCCTTAGTTGACTTTGAACTAAAACTAATTAATATTATATTTAGCTTTCAAGTCTTTGACAAAAAATATAACTTTATAAATTTAGTAAAGATTTTTTATAGTTCTGAGAGAAAAATGTTGAGTTTTACCTTTAATTCTCTACAACGATTTTAATTTGTAATATAGGAAAAATTAACCCGTTAGTTGACTTTGAACTAAAACTAATTAATATTATATTTAGTTTTCAAGTCTTTGACCAAAAAAAATAAATTTATAAATTAAGTAAGGATTTTTTATAGTTCTGAGAGAAAAATGTTTAGTTTCGCCTTTAATTCTCTATAACGATTTTAATTTTGATAATTTTTGACATTTTTTCATGAAAAAAAATGGATGCACATTTTTAATTTATAGATAATTGAACAAGAAATCAATTGAAAAAAATAAATTTAAAAATAAAAGAAATCTCAATTTAAGTTTTACATTTAATTCTCTGAAGCGACTTCAATTTGTATTTGTACTAAAATATTTTTGATCCCAAAAGAATGTATACAAAGTTTTTTCAAATAGGTAATTGAATAGAAAATCTAAATAAAAAATCTAAAAATAAAACTGTATGAACTAATTTGGAATTTTTTATTTCTAAGACAAAAAGTTTGTGGTTTACATCTGCTTTTGTAAAGGGAATTCAATTGTAATTTTTACTGAATCATTTTTCGTACAATAAAAATTTATAATAATTTGTTTATAATGATAATTGAACAAAAAAGTAATTAAAATATTAAATTAAAAATTTTATAAATTAAATTCAGGGACCGTAAAAATTATGAGCTAAATATAAAAATCAAAATATAAAACTTATTTGTCGATTTTTATTTTCCGCTCACCGAATGAAAATTATTTGTTGATTTTTTTGTTTTGATCAGAAAATAAAAATTATTTGTAGGGATCTTTTCTAGTCCTGAGAGAAAAATTTAAATTTAACTCTCTAGAACGATTTTAATTTTGATAATTTTGGAAATTTTTTCATAAAAAAATGTTCATCCATTTTTAATTTATAGATAATTGAACAAGAAATCAATTGAAAAAAATAAATTTATTAGAAAATTAAAAAAAATCTCAATTTAAGTTTTACATTTAATTCTCTGAAGCGACTTCAATTTTTATTTGTACTCAAATATTTTTGATCCCAAAAAAATTTATAAAAGGTTTTATTAAATAGGTTTTTGAACAAAAAAACTAAATAAAAAAATATAAAAATATAACTTTATGAACTAAGTTGGAATTTTTTCTGTCTAAGATAAAAAGTTAGGGTTTACATCTGATTTTGTAAAGGGAATTAAATTGTAAATTTTGCTGAATCATTTTTCGCACAATAAAATTTGAAAATTTTAATTGAACAAAAAAGTAATTTTATTACTATAAATAAATTGTTTTATTAAATAAATATTATTAAATACAATTTTTCAATTGCTTAGTTTTCCATTAAATTCGCTATAGCGATTTACAATTTGATTTTTTCTGAATCATTTTTATCCCACATTATTAAAAACAAATTCTTATTTTATAAGCAATTAAACAAGACATTTTTCTTAAATATTAACACTGGAAAGATTGTTAAAAATTTTATATTCTTTTAAAATTTATTTTGTAAAAAATTAGCCAAATCCGATGTGCACCTTTCGAGATATCAGCGAATATGATATGTTGCCTTTGTAGGTATGGAAAACTTGCAGTCTTTCTAGTGTCACAAACAAATTTTATACATAAATTAGCTTGAATTTTTTTACGGTTCTGCAAGAAAAATTTTGAGTTTGCTATCTGATTCTCTAAAATTGTTTAGATTTTGGCTGAAAAATGTCTCATGCAAAAAAATTTTATAATAATTTATTTATGATTTATAAACCATTTTTTATGAATTTATAATTTTATTTTGTAGATAATTAAACAAAAGAATGAGTTTAGATATAAAAATAAAAATTCATAAAATAATGTGGAATTTTTCGTAGTTCTGAAAAAGATTTTTAGTGTAATCTTTTATTCTCTCTGTTACAGTAATTTCGATTTTGATTTTTGCTGAAAAATTTGTGACCAAAAAAAATTGTATATACATTTTTATTTTATAAGCAGTTGAAACAAAAATCAATTGGAATTAAAAAAATTAAAAAATAAATTGGGAATTTTAGTTTTAGTTCTGAGTTAAATTGAATAGAAATTGATTTATTTTGGTCTGATCAATTACCGAGAAAATTTAGTTTTACTTAGTTTAGTTTGGTTTTGACGTTTACAAAAATATGTGAAAAATGTGAAAAAAGAACATTTTCATATTTTAAACATTTCAAGCCACGCTGAAACACCACACTGTCGTTTACTGCTGGCCCTCACACGTTATAACTTAACATTATTATCAACGTTTATGCAACGCTGCTGCCAACAGTGAGCTGCTAAAACAACAACAACAACTGCAACAGCTCAGCAACAACAACAGTAACAAACGGTCAACATTAAGAAAAGCACTGGACAACGAAACGCATTCCCTGGCGTTGTATTTTCCAGCAAATTTATCGAAATGTCGAAACAGATTTTAGATTTTACACTCAACGCACACACACACACACACACTCATACAAATTGAATATAGCACCCAAAACTGCAATGGGCATTGCGCCCGAAAACCCTCAGCCTCAAACACACACACACACATACAGACATAGAGAGTAGACGAGCTGCTGGAAAGCATGCTCCTAATTTAAATGCAAATGAGATTCATTTGAGAACGACGCAACGTTGACGACAATGTTGTTGAGCGGCGAGTGCGGAGGTGTGGAGCCAGCAGTGGCCAACCAACCGAAGGAACGGAAGCAGGTCCTGTGCGTCTTGTGCGGCTGCCACTTGGCTTGGCTGTTGTCCATGTTTCGGTCATGTCTTGCTTACACACCCAGACACATAGACATACTTACGCATGCAGGGAGGCAGGCGCCTGTACACATGCTCAGAAATGCACTAATACACTGAGACATGAATGCAATTTGGACATGAAAATAAACTATTGCAGTCTTAAATGAATTACGAACACAGTGGCGGTGGAAGAGAATTCAGTTTTGAATAATTTCAATTATATAAAACAATTTGGACAGTTTCCAAAAATTTTTAAATCTATCAAAAAATATCGTAAAATCTTAATACTAAAAATAAAATTAATAAAAAAAATTAAATAATGAATTAATGTATGGAAATTTCAATTAATAACTTCAAAAAAAAAATTAAAAATACACAGAATTTGTTTTATACAATTTTAATGAAAAAAATTTTTTTTAATTGGCAATTAAATATTTGAAAACAAAATTAATAAATAAATATTAGTTAACACACTTGCTCTGCCACCTTAGCGAATGCACCTACCTTAAACTGCTGACGGTGCATGTGCTAAGTGCAATTTGATCCTCGCGCGCTGCACGCGCATCCGGCTAAGTCGCTGGCAACGCACTCCATCGTGGGAAGCGCCAAATCAGCGGAATTACCGGCTAAGTCGCTGGCAATGCACTCCATCGTGGGAAGCGCCAAATCAGCGGAATTAGGCAATAAGCGGCATAGAGCGATAAGCTTAGAGTTAAGTTAAATTAGTCGAGGTGACTTACTTCTGTTTTGGGAGCCGTGGAGTACGGTAATAAACTTCATTCTTTGTACTAATAAAAAGCGTTTCTTTTCCTTTGCAGCGAATCCAGAGGGGCCAAGTGGTGGCCCACTCTAATTTTTTAGCGCTCCCCAAGGGGAGTGCTTTAACTGGCGCCCGAGCAGGGACCCACATTTTTAAAATGTGGTCCTAGCGTTTATAAGGATGCTTGCCTGGCAGTGATAGTGAGTGAAAATTGTGTGACAAGTGAATTGTGTAAAAATTAATGAGAAGTGCTGGGCTGCGATTCTTACGAGACCCTCCAGCCCAGGAATAAAATTTGCAAATATAAAGAAATACGTCTCGATCCTGCGATTCCTACGGGACCCTCCAGGATATAATAAATGAAAAAGACCTGTGACCCCGAAGACCCTCAGGCCTTAAATCAAAATTGGAAAAGTGAGAGAAACCTGTAATAGTGCTCAGCGATTCATCACCTTCGGGGAGACCCTCCTGGCACTCGCAGGAAAATGAATAAAATCCAAAACGAGAAAACGAGTTGGTCCTGACAAAATGGTAGTTCTGACGGAACAGAGGAAAACCCAACTGTACTAGCCAATCATCTGCCGAAATCCTGAGATTCTACGCGGATTAAGTGGTGAGTGAATTTTTCGCCTTGACTAAAACACCTTTTTAAATCATGGACTCACTGACGCAGACCGTTACCGAGTTGACAGGCTCAGTAGGAGCCCTAGTAAATGAGTTGAGGAAAGCGGAGGCCCGAATTCGACAACTCGAGGCGATTAACGCCTCACAACCCGTTCCTGTAGAGGTGCCTCTACGCGGGCCGGCAAATGAGGACGAGTTGAAAGAAATAGGCAAACTCCCCGACTCTGTAAAAGAGCTACAACCATTTGAGGGAGATCCGTCCCAATACGTGTCGTGGGTTCAGGCTGTAGAGGGTATCCTTAACGACTATAAGATAGTTAGAGGCAGGCCCATTTACAGGGCTATCTTGAAAAGTGTAAGGGGAAAGATCCGGGGTGGTGCTAACAGTGCGCTCGTTTCGCATAACATATTCGAGGAGGATTGGCCAGCCATCAAGGCCTGCCTATCCCTCCATTATGCTGATAAGAGGGACATTCGCACCCTCGAACATCAGCTCGGCCAATTGACGCAAGGAAATTCGAAACTAGATGAATTCTACGCCAGAGTCAACCACCAATTCTCTTTAATAATCAATAAAATAAGAACGGAAGACTACTCGGCTGAGACGGTGAATGCGTTGATGGAGACGTACAGGAATAGAGCGCTGGACGTATTCATCAGAGGTCTTTCCGGGGATTTGGCAAAGATGATCATCGTGCAGAAACCGGCCTCTCTGCCGGAGGCGTACACCGCCTGCCTCGATATCCAGAATCTGAATTTTAGGGGTCATTCCGTTCATAATAAGGAATTTAGCAACATGGTAACGGTTCCTGTGAACCATTTTAGTAAAGACTACCATCGCCTTTCAAGGCCACCAAGAATGGGTATGATGAACGCGCCGCGAAGATTCGATCAAGGTTGGGGAAATCGACCCAACGACTCAGGAAACTTTAGATCGTCCTTTGATAGGTTTAAAAACCAAAGAATTCAGGCACCAGCTCCAAATTACCACACGGACGCTGTCGTAAAAATGGAGGTCGACAGGTCCCAACAAACTAGACGCTCGAACTATTCCAATCGGCCAACGAATAACAACGCTTTTAAGAGAGGACCCTCATCATCATATGGAGGGGCGCCAAAGCTCCAGAGGCTGTACAACATTAATACGACACCGGAGGAAATTTCACAAGAAATGTGCGAACCAGATACCAAGGAAGAAACATGTGACGCCGGACAATCGGATTTTTTAAAGGGCGGCCCTCCCGCATTTTTTATATAGGTGGCGATGTTGTTAGTTCCATACCTTACCTAACGTGTGTGGGACAAAGCGGGAAGTCCTTTGAATTTTTGATTGACACGGGGGCAAACAAGAATTTTATTAAGGCAAGCCTTGCTGGCGCTTCCCACGATGGAGTGCGTTGCCAGCGACTTAGCCGGATGCGCGTGCAGCGCGCGAGGATCAAATTGCACTTAGCACATGCACCGTCAGCAGTTTAAGGTAGGTGCATTCGCTAAGGTGGCAGAGCAAGTGTGTTAACTTATATGAATAATTTTGAAAAATAAAAAAAAAAATTTGGAAAATTTCAATAGTAGATAGTATTTTTTTGGTTCGTTTCTTAATTTATATAAAAAAAACTTGAAAATGTATAAAAACAATATTTAAAAATTCCAAAAGCATTTTATTTGCAATAAATTATTTAGATTTTAGTTTTCTGGTTTATATAAAAAAGGGTTCATATAAAAAACTGGTTTACATAAACACAGTTTTTAAAAATTAAATAATTACTTTAAAAGATTTTAATAATATATAAATTGTGGAAGATTTTTATACAAAATTTTAATAAATAAATTTCTGAAAATTCACATAAATAAAGTTTAATGAATAAATTGTAAAAATGTTTGAAAAATTATTTTGAAAAATTTTGGTAGTAGTAAGTCAAATTTTTAAAAATACAATTACCCCATTTTAAATATTTGTTTTAAATAATTCTGGAAAATGGTTATCGAAAATAGTAAATTGTTTCGATTCCAGTTGTTTGGTTTATATAAAAAACTTGAGAATTTATAAAAAACGATATTTAAAAATTCCAAAAACATATTTATTTGCAGTAAATTGTTTAGGTCCTAGCTGGTTTATTAAAAAAACTGGCTTACATAAACGGAATTTTTATAAATTTTGTAATAAATAAACTGTGGAAGATTTTAATAAAAAATGTTAATAAAAAAATTAAAGTAATTTGCAAAAAAACGTTGAAAAATTTTAATAGTAGTAAATTTTTTCAGTTCCATTTTTTTTTAACTATATAAAAAACTTGAGAATTTATAGAAACAATATACACAAATCCCAAAAATATTTGTATTTGCAGTAAATTATTTGGATTCAAGTTTTTTTGTCTAGTTGTTTTGTTTGGTTTATATTAACATAATTTTTTAAAATGAAAAAAGTTCATTTAACACATTTAAACAATAAATTAATTGTTAGAGATTTAATTAAAAAAATTTAAATAAATAAATTTTTGAAAATTTTCATCAAGTCAAAGAAAAAATGTTAGAATGTAGTAAATTGTTTCGGTTCCAGTTTATTGGTTTTTATAAAATTTTGAGAATTTATAAAAATATTATTTAACAATGCCAAAAACAAGTTTAATTTCAATAAATATTTTGGATTTAAGTTGTTTTGTTTTTTTTTAATTGGTTTAAATAAAACACTGACTTATATAAGAGAATTTTTAAAAGTTAAAAAATACATTTAAAACAATTTTGACATTAAATAAATTCTGTTAGGTTTTAACAAAAAAATTTTATTAAATAAATTGTAGAAAATTCACATAAAATTTAGAAAATATTAATCAATATCTTTTAGAAAATATAATTTGAAAATTAAAGAAAAATAGTTCCTAGAAAATTCTAGTGGCAACAGATATTTTTTACATTTATTATTTTTGTATATTTGAACAAATTTAAGGGTTTGTAAACAATATAATTTTTTTTTAAAATTCTAGAATAAAAAAATTACAATTTGTAAAACTTGTTTAAATATTGACAGCAAAAATTTCAGAAAAAAATCATGTTTGTAAAATTTGAGCAATAAATACATATGAGAAAAATTTTCTAAATTGAATTAATTGAAATAAATTTTAGTTTTTCAAAAATATGTTTGAAAAAATGATGAAAATTCTGAGCTCAATCATAGCTCTAAAGAACTCATTATCTTCCAATATTTTGCAAATATTTACTATCTTCAAAATTCGTAAAACTATAACAGGTAAATTTTGTTATATAATGGATGGAGTTAACTATGAAAACAAAAGAAATCAGAAAAAAGTTAAAGTATTCTATCGTCACGACAATGTATGGGCGCATACTTCAATTGAGACAATGACAAAACTGAGTAACTGGGGTTATGAATTGCTTCTCCTTCAAAATATTCTACTGATTTGTACCATAATTTGTTTCCCAACATTAAGAAATGATACAATGAAATGAGTTTTTCATGGCCTTTCATCATCAGATAGCAATTCGTTTCAAAATATTTACTTACTATTTATAAGAAAAATTTAAACTCCAAAATTTACACAACGCCACTGCTTAATTAAGCACATTGCACTCAACACCGTCGCCGTCGTCTGTCGCTAGCACTAAGCTCGGCTACACCGTTCACCCTTCCAGCCATCTTTCGCCCGTTTCAGCATTAGTCAAACGAATAAAACAAAAGCCTACGCTGCATACAAATGCAGCAACAGTGGCAGCGGCCTGGTACGCCGCGTCGTATACGCAACCTGCCTGCTAGCTCCGCTGTGCGAGTGTATAAGTATGTGTGATTGCCTGTGTGTGCGGGTGTCAGTGTGAACAAAAGCAGCTACCGATGCACAATTATAAATTTGCCTACTTTGCCACTGCCGCTCCAACAACTTTTCCATCGACCATCGCTTGCCGTTCACTAATGCAGCATTTCAGGCGTTGCCGCTGCTTAAGTTTTCGACATTAACATTCTGCCTGCCTACTTCAGCTACAGCCATCCGTCCGGCAGGGAGGACTGTGCGTTGCTGCTAGCACTTCCTGTGCTTTTGTGCGCCCGCCACAGACGCCCCCTTCATTATCTTGCAAGCTCAGCGAATGCACATTGTTGTTGTTGGCGCTGCTTCTTACCGAAAATTAGCAACGCACAAAATGACCGCCTTAATGTAGAAAGGAGTATGAGGAGAAGGGGGAGAGGGGGTGGTAAAAGCACACCATCAAACTGCAACAATGCAAGTGTAGTTTTAGGAGCATTGGTTGCCAGCCAGAGGGGTGGGTGCTAGGGGGGGCCTGGCAGGCGAACATTGCATTCTCATTTGGAATTACGAAAATTCAAAATTTACAAACGCAAATTTCCACAAGACTGACAGCCTAAGTAGTGGGGAACGGGTAGAGAAGTTGAAGCGATGGTCTGCATATTTTTGTTTGTGTGTGTGTGTGTGTTAATACATATTTAGGTACATGCGTTTTCGGTCTGTGTGCGTGTAGGGAACAAGTTAATTCAGTTAAAGCACAGAAGGCAGTCGTCGTTATGCATTGCTGTAGTTGTTATTGTTGCTATTATTATTGTGTGTGTGTGTATGTGTGCGTGTATGTTTGTGTGTGTGTGCGTTTCAAATATGGAAAAAGACGTGCGACAAGCGAGTTGAAGGAACTTTAAGTAAATGCATACAAATGACAGCCGGAAAACACCAGCCAGCCATTCAACCAGTCAGACAGTCAGCCAGACATTGCGCTGAGCAATGAGAGAGATTTCCATGGGGTCAGCGTCAGAGAGCGAGTTGTAAGTAGTTTACATTAGCAAACCTAGATTTTTGCATTGAATGCATACATTAAGGTGCTTCGAAACGCCAGTATGAGAGAGCAGCTATCGACCTGAGAGAGCCAAAAAGCAAAGAGAGAACTTATTGAGTAATCTGTCAGCCCTATGCTGCAAATGGCATTGCTAGTTTTTTTTATATAAATACAAATTACAGTGCCTTAGTGGTTTAAGTAATGAACCAGAAGTAAAATAGACATGGGTTCGTATCTCGCTAAAAGACAAATCCTCTGTTTCAGCTCACAGAGGATTAGACGGCAATAAGAAGGAAAAAAAGATGCAGCCAAGGCCCACAGTGTTGCGAGTAGCAACAAAATGCCAAAATCCAATGTTATAACCACAAAATCTGAGTATGAGGTTTTGTTGGAAATATTTCGTTCAAGAGAAATCCCAAGTCTTAAGAAAAAATATTGCATAATATAGAAGTTACGAGCTCTTAAAGTGCACTCTCACAGCGTTGAAAAAAAATTATGTACAAACAGCACATTTTTGCTTTCACTTTGAGGTTCAATATTTCAAAATCAATTATGAGCGGGTCCCTAAAACTTTCTGTTGTCTTAAGTTTAATACAATTTAAGTCTGGCAAGACCAAAATTCCGCTGATGCTTCTCACCTTTGAGCAGTACCGTCATGAAGAAAATGAAACAAAGAAAACAAGTGAATAAAAACTGAGTTAAAACTTTAAAGGTGATTTAAAAAGAAAACACTTTTTATCACTTTCGAAATTTTTTGATGTTTTGGTTTGGCAAAACAAAATTAAAATTTTGTAAAATGTAAAATTTTCAGCTGCGCATATTTACACGAATGCAAGTTATGGGCATTTTTCGGTGAAGACTTGAGTGCAAATTTGCGATATTTTCACCGTTTGGTTGAATGCCAATAGCGATCGGTCAAATAATGCTCTGCTGCTGATGGAAAAATTTGTTAAAGTTAGGTTGGGAAATTAATTACGATTACTGCAATATTATATTCGAAATAGAGGGTTTAATGAAGTTTCGACAATACACTTTGATTTTTTTTCGTACAAACCCAAAAGTTGACAACTAAACTACTTCACTTGTATGGGAGGCGCCCTCTGGTGATGAATTTTTGAACTTTAATTAATTTTGTATTTTAGGCACTCAGAAATGTTGACAATTGTTGAATAAATCATTCAAATCGGTTTAGTACTTTCCAAGATACGATGCTTCCTCGCTTACTTTACTAAATTTACGAGGGAGACAGTTCCATTGAAAATTACTAGTTTTGTATGGCAGCCACCTTAAAAGTTGGTTATAGCGGTTAGGTATGTATAAAAAAAATATTTGAAAGAGAAAATAAATTGGGGTCAGTCTTACATATGGTAGGTCTGGGACACACCCGAGAGCAGCGGGAGCCCACTTTATAAAAACGATGATTTTGTATGGGAGCCTCATTAAGGGTTGGAGATAGGGGGTAGGTATGTTCAAAAGAAATATTCAGGAGAACAAATTAGTGGGGTCAGTCATAGATGTTAACCCTCTAAGAGCCATTTTTGAGCAGCTGTGGAGCAATTTATCGAGAATTTATTTTCAATCACTTTTGAAAAAAGCGCATTTTATCTATATACCCATTTATAAATAAATTTGTATTAAAATGCAAATATTTTGAATGTAGCTTTTATGAACTAAGATAATTTTCGTTGTTAATATGCAGTTTTTTCAAATCCATTTGTATGGGAGGTGGTCGAAGTTTTAGTCTGATTTCATTGAAATTTTTCGCAGAAAGTTCTTAACTCACACAATAACTTTATACCAAATTTCATTTATGTACTACCACTCCTTCTATTTTTGTCACTACGCTATATGAACTCGCAACACTGTGCGGCCCTTCTTGGAACAGAGACCTTTATTGGGCTGGGCATGCACAGTCCATCCACAGTCATTAAGACTATTTATCTATCTATCTATATATCTATCTATCTATGTATCTATCTTCCAATCAAATTCTGCGAACTGTAGATTTTGTAGATTGAAGGAAGCGTTGGAATACGTGTATCGCTTACAACGGACATTACTTTGAAAAAAAATAATTTCAATATCAATGAACAATTGAATCGTTTTTGTTTTATTAAACCATTCCCGATATATAATTCTTTGATCAGATATATAATACTGGGCAGGTAAGATGTTGCAATGTCGTCACTTTCATCCACCTATACGTAAGTTCATTTATATATCCATATATTCATACCCATATAAGCATAGGTATATACAAATATATACTTGCATGTACTCTCATATGCATTCAAAATCACCAAAGGCCATTATACTCAAACTTTCCATGGGTTTCTCCGTTTTTTTTTTCAATGTTCTTTTTCATACATAAACCAACTGCCACCTAAAATCGCAGCATTGCTCATGCCGTGCGCGTTCTTTAATTTATTACGTCTGTCGATGAGCGTTTCTTCTATTTTTAGCGATTTACCATTAAAAAATTCGGCTTCTTTTTCTCCTCGTTCTCACACCACCACCACAGAACACCCCCAAGCTTACCCTGTGCACCAACCACACACACCATACATGGACAGCGCCGTTCGACCAGTCGCACACACCCCACCCCACCACCTCAAATGAACAAAAATTCCAAAAAAAAATTTATAACGTTTTCGCGATTTCGTAATTTCGCATTAAAAAAAACAAACCAACTAGAAATAAAAGACAACAAACATTTCGCGATTTTGAGCAAAACCAAAATTGCAAAAAGCAACAAAGCGCAAGCAAACACGACGCAGTTGTGAGTCGCATTGTTTTTCCTTAATTAATGTTTAATCAGCAGCAGCGACGGCCACGGCAGCGCCAAAAATGACCAGCAGCGCAATTTTCATTCACCCCACTGTGCCGCATACAAATACAACAACAATAACAACAAAGTGCACACATGAGCAACTACGGCGCGGAGAAGTTCGCCGTTCCACCACAGACCAACAAGCAATAACAATGCGCCCGCTGCGCTCCTTTCAATAGACAGCAGCAGCAAAGTTGGTCAAAATAAAAATACAAATCGGCCAAAAGCATGCGGAAGGGGTGAGAAGAGAGCGTGGGTGGTTCGCAGTAGCGGCGACAATAGGCGAGCCGTGGTCAGTGTTAAAAATGGAGCAAAACTTTTGCCTACATAAACAAGCATAAAACATTTATATGCGCGTTGCGTAATTAATTGGCGTATGTGCCTCTAGTGAGTGCAGCACATGCGATACTAATTTGTGCAATGTGACAAAATGAGAATTACGCAAATGTCGAATGACCAATTCAACCCATCAACCATCACACCGCTTGCACCAAACTGACAACCGAAAAATATTACAATAACAACAACAACAACAACAAAAATAGTAGAGTCCGCGCATATCTACGACTACGCACGATTGCCGAAAGGCCACGAAAAAAAATATATTCGCATCGAAACTTCGCATTACAATGTTGTCGTCGTCGTCGGCGTCGTTATCGTCATCGTCAAGCGGTGCTCGTTTTTTCTTCGTTTCTGGCATATTTGGTGGGGTTCGCAGCAAAGGTGGTGTGGGGCAGTTGCACCCTTTTCGTTTCGCGAACATGTTGCAAATTTTTTCTTGTTTTTGTTTGAATAAATTTTTGTATTTTTACCAATTGCACTGAACCGAAATCGCATGATGCACAAAAAACGGAAACAACAGCAACAACAACAAAACGATATATGCAACGTTGCCTCTGTTGCTCATATGACTTGTGTTGGTGTTGTTGTTGCTGTTGGATTATTGTTGTTACTACTAGAGCTATTGGGCCGCGCTAGTAAACGTTGTTGTTGCAATGATTGTAAAGGTTCGGCAGGAAAATATTTGAGTTGCTCATTAGTGCGGTTAGTGCTAACCGAAACGATGACGCTGACATAAGTTGAAGACTTGGGTAAATGTAGCACAAAGGTGGATGAATTTTTTAAAGAAAAGAAAAAGAAGATTTATATAGTAAAAAATATTAAAATATTATTCTAGGAGCAGAAATGATGCAACATTTTCTACATGAAAAAGATTGTGAGTGCAGAAAAAGTTGTCTTCGGAGTGAATTTAGTCACAGTTCGAAAAAATTCATGATTGCTTTTAATCTGATATCTGACTTATCGAATGCTAATTTGTTGACCGACTCGTTAACCTATTCGAGACGAAAATTTTTTTCGAACACGGTCCCCAGGAGCGAAATTTGTTTTCTTTGAATTGTTCATTTTCATTCATTTCAGATAATTTTTAGATTTTTTGGTGCACAAGAAAACCAATGCCAAATTTTGTTTTCCTGTACTTTACAAATTTCATTAGTTCCAGAAAAATCTTATTTCGACAACTAGTTTACTCAGAATAACTGATAATTGCACATTACTGTTATTGCAAACACGGTGTGCAGGCTGTCTTATAGCCTCGGAAATCCATTGCACACACGGTGTGCAATCGGTCTCGAATGGGTTAAGGAATGAAAAACAGTCAGATGTTTTGAAATCAACAAGAATACTCAAGAATTAAGATATTGAGCTGAGCTAAAGATATTTATTGGTTTATTTATATATTTATTGGTTTATTTATATATTTATTGGTTTATTTATTTATTTATTTTTAATTAATTTTTTTAATTTAATTAATTAATTAATTTATTTATTTATTTATTTATTTATTTATTTATTTATTTATTTATTTATTTATTTATTTATTTATTGCTTTATTGGTAACACATACCTAGCTATCTGGTAACCTTAATCAATGATCACATTTAAAATTTTCCAACAAAAATTATCCTCTTCATCAAAAGTGTAGAAAGATGGAAATATAAATAGTTCATTTCAGTCTTATTCTTTCAATGTGGCAACCCTGACCTAACAATCTGGCAACATTAAACACTAATTCGCTTTTCAATTTTTCCTACTGGACATTCAAGCGAGCATTAACTATAAATTTTATTAAAAAGATGGTTTTCAATCTCAAATCTCACTATTTTGCAAACATTTCCTTAAAATTTTTAAGGTTTTCTCACAAAGGCGTTTTCTACTTTAAAAGCGTAGAATGAAAAATAAATGTAAAGAAGGACATTTTTCAAAAAATAAATGCATTTTAGTTTTAACTAATCGATTTGGCAACTCTAGGCTGACCATCTGGCAGCTCTTATCTTTCATTCACTTTTCAATTGTTCCTACTGAACAGTCAAACGAGCATCAACCATTACTTTTCAGTTTTTCGCACAAAGTTGTTTCCTACTTCAAAATATATGTATATATGTAAAAAAAATAAATGTAAAAAAGTACATTTTTGGCAGCCCTGACCTAACCATCTGGCAACTTTAGTCACTTATTCACTTATTCACTTTTTAATTTTTCCTACTGAACAGTCAAACGAGCATCAACCATTACCTCTAAATTTTTCTCACAAAGTTGGTTTCAAAGATTTCTCCCGATTTGACAACCCTAATCCAACCATCTGGCAACTCTTATCACTCATTTACTTTTCAATTTTTCCTACTGGACAGTCAAACGAGCATCAACCATTGTCTCAAAATTTTCTCACAAAGTTGTTTTCTACTTTAAAAGTGTAGAAAATAAATAAAATAAAATAAAATGAAATAAAATAAAATAAAATAAAATAAAATAAGATAAAATAAAGTAAAATAAAATAGAATAAAATAAAATAAAATAAAATAAAATAAAGTAAAATAAAATAAAATAAAATAAAATAAAATAAAATAAAATAAAATAAAATAAAATAAAATACAATACAATACAATAAAATACAATAAAATACAATAAAATAAAATAAAATAAAATAAAATAAAATAATATAAAATATAGTAAAATAAAATAAAATAAAATAAAATAAAATAAAATAAAATAAAATAATAAAATAAAATAAATAAAATAAAATAAAATAAAATAAAATAAAATAAATTAAAATAAAATAAAATAAAATAAAATAAATAAAAAATAAATAAAATACTAAAATAAAAACTAAATAAAATAAAAAAATAAATGCATTTTACTTTTAACTAATCGATATGGCAACCCTTACCTAACCTTCTGGCAACCCTAATAACTTAGTCACTTTTCACTTTTTTCTACTGGGCAGTCAAATAACTATCAACCATTACCTTTAATTTTTTTCTCACAAAGTTGTTTTCTACTTCAAAAGTTTAGAATGAAAAATAAATGCAAAAAAGAACATTTTCCAAAAAATAAATGCATTTTAGTTTTAACTAATCGATTTGGCAACCTTAACCCAACCATCTGGCAACTCTAATCACTCATTCACTTTTTAATTTTTCCCTACTGGGCCGATTTCGACACACGACTCATACGAAAACTTTGGCGACCAACACAAATCGAAATGAAAATTCGCGAATGTAAAGTAACCAAAAAACAAACGGCAAAAAGTATCCAATAAAACAACAACAAATTAACAAAACACAAAACAAACTTTCGGCGCAATGGCGGCGCACAAAGGTGACGGCTCCAGCGGTGCGGTGGTAACAACAGCGGCAAGCGGGCAATGGGCAACGGGTACAATGGATTTTTTGCATGAGTGAGAAGCTGGCGGAACAACGCAGCAGCGCCAATACCGAAAAAAATTCAACAACAACAACAATAAAATCAAATAAAAACAAATATAGTATATATGATGCATGTCCAGCGCACACTTGGGAATGCGTTGTTAAGAGTGCTAAAGCTGCAGCTGGAGTTGGAGTTGGAGCTGGAGCTGGAGCTGGAGCTGCGCCTGAAGTGGACACTGGACAGTGCAATGCCAAAGCGCTGCGGCTGACGGGAACGCGCAAGTCAAAGGCAGCGCCAATGGCTGTTGAGACAAAAAATAGGAAATGCTGCGTGGCGTGGGGCGAGAGGCGGGACGGGTGATGAAATGAGTTTTCAACGCGCGCCATAATCATCATCATCAGCGTCAGCGGCAGACGAGTGCGTGCGTGTGTCCGTACGTGTCGCCATTGGCCGCGTCAGGTGGCATCATTTGCCTGCACTGGTCTGCGCGCTCGAGCATTTGTGCCAGCGCCGAGGCGGCCACGTTGGCGTCTGTCAAATAAACGACAAAAAATTCCTTTTTGTATTGCAAATGTTTACTTCTTTTTCTCGTTGACGTTCGGTTGTTTTGTGTGTCGTTTGCTTGTTGCCAAAAAATTTGAATAGGCTGCACACGCATTAATACATGCACACACACACACACACGCACACAGATGCATGCAGAAAGGAAGCACTGTACTCACGCTCCATATGTGCCGCTCGATTTCTAGACTGATTTTTTGCGGCGCACTCAATCGCCGACGCAGCAGATGCGACGTTGCGCTGCCAGAGACAGCAACAATGGTCAATTGCTGTGCACGTGTGTGCCGGCTGACAGTGGGCAGTGGAGGCGCCGCTGGAGCAGAGGGAGTCAGCGCAATCGGCTGGTTAAGCTACAAAAGAAATAAAAGTGGCGAAAGTCGAAGTGGGCACAGCCTTCCCCACTCGCTTAAAGGCAGCGCGGCAGGTGGATATTTTGTCAGTGAGATACGAGTGCGGCTCAAAATCGTCGATGTAGGCAGTGTTCTTTTTGCTTCAAGTGTTGTTTTTGTTTTAGTAAAATTTTTTTGTGGAACTTTGGAGTGTAACAGGGGAAAGCTGGTACTAATTAGTGCCATTAATCGATGCTTTAGTGCAGATTATAGTGGCGCTTCATATAGCAAATCGATGTTTTAGTATCTTAACTTCCCCAGTTCATCTCCTCCTAATTTCATTTGTTTCCTAACTTTGTCTATTTCCCAACTTCATTTTCTATCTAACGCAATTTTCTTCAAAACTTATTCTTCTTCCAACATTTATCTTTTCCTCAATTTCATCTTCTTAAAAAACTCATAATTTTCCATTTTCACCTTCTTTCCAACTTTATCTTTCTCCATTTCGCAACCATTCCTAGCTTTGTAACTTAACCTTCCTTCCAAGTTAATCGTGTCTCTAACTTCATCTTTTTCTTAACTGCATCTTCTTTCCAATATCATTTTCTTCCCAAATTTATCTTCCTTTCAACTTAATTTTCTACTTACCTTCATCTTCTTACTAACTTCATCTTCCTCCAAATGTCATCTGTTTCCTAACTTCGACTGTTTCTACAACTTCATCCTCTACCTATCGTAATTTTCTTCCAAGCTTATTTTTCTTACAATTTTAACCTTTTTCCAACTTTATGTTTATCCATTCCGTACCTTTTACTAGCTTTGTAACTTTGCGGTCTACCCAAGTTCATCTTATTCCCAACTTTATCTTTTTCTCAACTTTATTTTCTACCTAACTTCACCTTCCCCCACTTTATCTTCTTCTCAAAATCATCTTTTTACCGAATTAATCTTTCTTTTACCTTAATTTCCTATCTAACTTTATGTTCTACCCAACTTCATCTTCCTCTTAATTTCATCGAATTCCTGAATTCATTTTTTTCCCAACTTCATCTTTTACCTAACTTCATTTCCCTAAAAACTAATTTTTCCCTCTATTTTCATCTTCTTTTCATTTTCATCTTCCTCCATTTTGAAAATTTCATAGCCTTGTAACTTTACCTTCTTCCCAAGTTCATTTTATTTCCAACTTTATCTTTTTCTCAACTTAATTTTCTAAGTTTTTTTCCAACTTCACTCTTTTCAACTTCATCTTCTTCCGAAAAACATCTTCTTCCCGAATTGATCTTCCTTTTGACTTAATTTCCTATCGAACTTCAAGTTTCTCTCAATTTCATCTGCTTCCTACATTCATCTTTTTCCCAACTTCATCTTTTTAAAAACTCATTCTTCTTTCTATTTCTTCTTCTTCTTTCTATTCTTTTCAACTTCTTGCCAAGTTCATCTCATTCACAATTTTATCTTTTTCTCAACTTAATTTTCTATCCAACTTCGCTCTCTTCAACTCCATCTTCTTCTTAATTTTATCTGCTTCCTACATTCACCCTTTTCCCAACTTCATCGTCAACCTGATTTTATCTTCTTAAAAACTCATTCTTCTTTCTATTTTCACCTTGTTTCAACTTCATCTTCTTTCATTTTGAAACCTTTACTAGCTTTGTAATTTTACCGTCTACCCAAGTTCATTTCATTCCCAACTCTATCTTTTTCCACTTCATTTTCTACCCAACTTCACCTTCTCCAACTTCATCTTCTTCCGAATTCATCTTCCTTTTAACTTAGTTTCCTATCTAACTTCATCTTCTACCCAACTTCAAGTTTATCTCAATTTCATCTGCTTCCTACATTTATCTATTTCCCAACTTCATCTTTTACCTAATTTCATCTTCTTAAAAACTCAATCTTCTTTCTATTTTCATCTTCTTTTCAACTTCTTGCCAAGTTCATCTCATTCACAATTTTATCTTTTTCTCAACTTAATTTTCTATCCAACCTCTTCAACTCCATCTTCTTCTTAATTTTATCTTCTTCCTAAATTCATCCTTTTGTCAACTTCATCTTCAACCTGACTATTTTCACCTTTTTTCAAACTTAATGTTTATCCATTTCGTACCCTTTAATAGCTTTGTAATTTTACCTTCTTCCCAGGTTCATCTTATTCTCAATTTTAACTTTTTCTCAGCTTCGTTTTCTACTAGACTTCATCTTCAACCCAACTTTATCTTCCTCTCAATTTCATCTGCTTCCCACATTTATCTTTTTCCCAACCTCATCATCTTAAAAACTTTTTTTTCCATTTTCACCTTTTTCCAACTTCATCTTTCTCGAAACCGTTACTAGTTTTGTAACTTAACCTTCCTTTCAATTACAACATATTTCTAACTTCATCTTTTTCTCAACGATATCTTCTTTCAAATATTATTTTCTGCCCAAATTTATCTTCAATGTTGTGTTTAACTTTTTCAACAATTTTTTGAAATATAACAACAATCCAGACAAGGGAGATTTTTGGGGTTATATGTACCAAAAGGTTTTGTTTATGTTTAGAATAGTCTTTTTTACTACTTTTACTTTTACTTCTCTTTTTCGTTGTTATTCTATGACTTTCCCCATATCATTTTTTTCTCGTAATAGTTGCACCCATTCAAATTGAGTTGTCAGAAAAAGGCAGTAACCCAAATAATAAACTTGCAAATTATGACAACACTAAAAAAAGAATGTCATCCTAAAAATATACTACGCCACAAATGAACTCTCGAATTGCATCAGCACGTAGTTAAATATTCAAATTATGCTCGAAATTAAGCATGACGCGAGATAATAACGAATACGAAATTCAACAACAACAACAACAACAACAATAGCAGCAGCAACAAAACTAAATTAGAGCAACGTTACAACGATGCGCGACGATGAATGTATTTGGGGCAAAAGGCGGCAAAAACGTAATTGCATACTTTCAGGCGAATAAATTGCAAAACCTCCGGTGCACGCACATCGAAACGCTCGCGCTGAGAGCGAGCAGCGTTGCAACGCGATGTGGCGCATAAACTTTGCACTTAAATTAACCTCTAACCCCATTTGTGTGCGGCAAATGCACTGCCACAACGCGGCTGAGTGATGCTGACGCTGGAGCGGAGGAGGAGATGGGGGAGGAGGCGGAGACAGAGGTTGGCGGCGCCAATGGTTATGGTGATGATGACGTTGTTGGCCCGCAAACTGATGATATAGGTACTTGTTGTTGAGTTGTTTTACACACACACACACACACATACTCAAACACTATCACTCACACACACACATAAGCAAGTACACACGCGCAGCGTCAAGTGATGTTGATAATACCAAAGGACACGACCGCGAACTGAAAATTGCAACATTTGCCCTCTGCATTGTAGTTGTTGTTGTTGTTGTTGTTGTTGTTGTTGTTGTTGTTGTTGTTATTTCTTGCATACTGTGTGCGCATCGCAGCGTTGTCGTCATTATGCCACACGGTGTTCTTATTTGCACGAATTTCATTTTAGAAAATTAACAGCAATTAAAGCGAGGCGCTAGCAACGAGTGCGTCCATGTTTGGCTGACTGTGTGTGCGTTGTCCTGCGCATCCTTGCAACAGCAACAACGACCGTTGCAAACCTGACTGACTGTAGCGCTGGCAGTGGCTTTTGTGGCATGCAACTTCCGCTGGGCCAAAGGAAACGGCAGCGCCTTTGCCTTATTAGGTGAGAAATTGCGCTGCCTGTGCCGCGCTTCCACCTTTTGCTAGCTGGCACTTTGCTCGTTGTTGGCAAAGATGGCTGCTGCGTTTGCCAGCGTGCAAATTTGAAATTAGTTGCCAGTTGCTGGTGCACCTGACTACTGACTACCACATCCGACGCCGTGCGCCAGTAGGTCAGATGGCTGGCAATTAGGCAGCGAGGGCACTTGGCACAGGACAACGCGACGTCCGCCAGCAACAGTAACAACAGCAACACTTTGAGTTTGGCTGCTTCTTCAGCCGCTCCGGGCGCGGCTAATTGTGCGGGCATTCGCTGTGACTGTTCGCGTCCCGCTGTCCCGCCGCATCGTAATGCAAATTATACGAAAATTTAATAAGAAGCTGCCAGCGCATTGCCAATTAACAAGCGGCAAGTGGCAAGTGGGCAAATGGGCAAATGGCACTGATGATTTACTTAAGTGCCGCCTGGGCCGACAGGCAGCTGCGGACACAATGCGAGGACATAGTTTTGGATTAGAATTGATGAGGTTACGAGCCGGAGACTAGATTATGTCACAATAAAAAAGAAGAAGAAGAGATACGGTTGGAGTTACATGGGTAGTAAAGGGTTTCAGGTGCATGAAGTCGTCCAAAAGATAAAGTTGGGAAGATTAAAAAATAAAAAAAAAACATGAAATAGGAAATAGGAAAGAAGATGATTTTGGGAAAAATATAAAATTAGAAAACAGATGAATATGAAAAAAGAAGATGATTTGGAAAGAACATGAAATTAGAAAGAAAATGATTTTGGCAAAAATTTCAAATTGAAAAGAAGATGAATATGAAAAAGGAAAGTGATTTGGAAAAAACATGAAATTGGAAAAAAGATGATTTTGCGAAAAATATAAAATTAGAAAGAAGATGAATATGAAAAAAGAAGATGATTTGGAAAAAACATGAAATTAGAAACAAGATGATTTTGGCAAAAATTTAAAATTGAAAATTAGATGAATATGAAAAAAACTGATTTTGGGTTAAAGATGAAGTTGAAAAAAAGATGAATTTTAAAAAAGTTTAACTTGGGAAAATGTTAAAGTCACAAAGCTAGTAATTGGTTCAAAATCGGTGGCGCAGGCAAGGGAGGGTTTGGGGTTCAAAACCTCAAAGATTTTAGGTGACAAATAGGTTTCCAATTATATTTGCCTCATGAAGTTGGAAAAGAGATACAAATTGGAAGAAGAATACTTAAGTTCGGTAAAATATAAAGTTAGAAGAAGATGAATTTGGGAAATAAATGCAGTTCGGAAGCAGATGAAATTAGATGGAAGATGAAGTTGATTTTAGAAACAAAGATGATTTTGGGATCAAGATGGAGGTTGGACAAAGATGAAGTTGGAAAAAGATGATCTTGGAAAGAAGATAAAGTTACAAAACTAGTAAAGGTTTCAAAATGAAGGAAGATGAAGTTGAAAAGAAGATGAAAATAGAAAGAAGAATGAGTTTTTAAGAAGATGAAGTCAGGCAGAAGATGAAGTTGGGAAAAAGATGAATGTAGGAAGCAGATAAAATTAAGAAGAAGATGCAGTTGAAGAAGACGAAGTTGGATAGAATATTAAGTTGAGAAAAAGATAAAGTTGTGAATGAGATGAAATTGGGAAGAAGTTGAACAGAAGATGAAAATAGAAAGAAGAATGAGTTTTTAAGAAGATGAAGTCAGGTTGAAGATGAAGTTGGGAAAAGGATGAATGTAGGAAGCAGATGAAATTGAGAGAAACTTGAAGTTGGGTAGAAGATGAAGTTAGATAGGAAACTAAGTTAAAAGGAAGATGAATTCGGCAAGAAGTGATTTTCGGACGAAGATGAAGTTGGAGAAGGTGAAGTTGGGTAGAAAATTAAGTGGAAAAAGATAGAGTTGGGAATAAGATGAACCTGGGAAGAAGGTAAACATACAAAGCTAGTGAAGGGTACGAAATGGATAAACATAAAGTTGGAAAAAAAGGAGGATGAACTTGGGGAGAAGTTGAAGTTAGGTAGCAAATTGGGGTATTTTTTGTGAAGTTCATTAATGGATTGAAATGGAAGGTAAAAGACAGTAATAATGAAGATTTTGTCGTCAGTTTTTTTTTTTTAATTTTAATTATTGTTTAGAATGAAAGATATTTACTTGGCAATCATGATTCTTTTTTACAAAGAACTCTTTTAGTATTTATTTTTAAAGTAAATAAAGACTTCAACATTATGCTACATGAACTAAACTCTCGGATAAAACTCATTCTCTTTGCCTTCTTAGTTTGCATTTTTTCTTATAAAAAATCTCCATATTTCTCAAGGTTCTTCATGTTGTAGGTGAAAGTATGCTAAATCATGCGTGATCTTAGCTGATTAAATGCATAAACATGTGTGCCGTTGAAAGAAAGTTAAAGGAAAAAGAAAATAGGAAGAAGGAGGCAGGTTGTATTAGTTCAGTGGCAAATTTATGCTGAACGTGACTGGAATGCAAATTGAAAGTTGCAAGGAGGTAAATATGCAAAATGTGTGGCATAGATTTAGGCGCATATTAAATTTCAAAATAGTGAAATTTTAATTTAGGATTAAATACTAAATTTTTAAATACTAAATATTTGAACGAGAGTATTTAACAAATTTTTTGTTAGCATTTGAAACTAAAATTATTACCGTTTTAAATTTCATTTAATTGATTTTGTTTCTGTTAATTTGATTTTATTTTTATTGTCTTCGCCTCTGTTTCAATTAGGTTTGAAGTGAACTAATGTTATTTAAAAAACTCGACTTCTTCAAACCTTATGTAACTTAAAGTCAACTATACAAAGTTGTCTTGGATCAGGGGCGGATTCAGAAACATATTTTGGGGGGTGAGGGTTTCAAACAGAAATTCTTTAATATTCATAAATATTTATGTAGTTTTAAAGTCGACCCCAATAATCCGGGCCGGGGTTTCAACCCCCAAAACTCCCCCTGAATCCGTCACTGTCTCGGATTGTGTTAGATTGAAAAGTGTACGGACTTCTACTTCCTGCCTTATCTTTGCCTGACTAGTCTTAAAAAAACTTAAACGAATTCAAACTTACCTAACTTATGTAACTTACCTGCATCTAATCCTATCTGACTTAATGTGTACTAACCTAAGTTGTCTTGAATTGTGTTAGGTTAAGAACGGTATTGATTTCTACTTCTTCTCTTATCTTCGCCGGAATAGACTTAACCTAACGAAACTAAACCTTATTCAAACTAACCTTACTTATGTAACTTAACTCTACTTAACCTTATGTAACTAACCATCAACTATCTTATGTGGCCTTGGGTTCTCTTAGGCCAACAAAATTACGAATTTAAAAACTATTTTTGACCTAACGTAACTTAACCTTCCTCAAACTAGACTCAATTCCGTTACTTAATCAAACTTATAACCCTTGATTTAATGTGAACTAACTTCAGATGTCTTGGGTTATGTAAGGTTGAGAAGTGTACCGTCTTCTTCTTTCTCCCTTATGTTCTCCTGAGTACACTTAATCTAACTAAACTAAACCTAATTGAAATTAACCTCACTTATGCAACTTAACTTTACTTAACCTTATGTAACTAACGATTAACCATCTTATGATGGCTTGGCTTATAATATGTCGACAAGAGAACGAATTGAAAACTATACTTAACCTTACGTAACTGAACTTTATTCAAACTAACCTAACTTTTGTAACTTAACCAAACCATTAACTCTTAAGTTAATGTGAACTAACCTCAGATGTCTCGGATTATGTTAGGTCGAGAAATGTACGGATTTCTTCTTTCTCTCTTATGTTCTTCTGACTAAACTTAACCTAACATAACTAAACTTAGTTTACACTAATCTAACTTATGCAACTAAACTTTACTTAACCTTATCCAACAATCCATCAATTATCCTATGTTGTCTTGGTTTATAATATGTCGACACGAGTACAGATTTGAAGACTTTACTTAACCTTAAGTAGCTAAACTTTATTCCAACTAACCTAACTTTTGTAACCTTTAACCTTTAATTATATATATTATTATAATTATGAACTAACCTAAGATATCTCAGATTATATTAGGTTGAGAAGTGTACGGATTTCTTCTTTCT
Source organism: Melieria picta (assembly GCA_964056695.1). Classification (NCBI taxonomy): domain Eukaryota; kingdom Metazoa; phylum Arthropoda; class Insecta; order Diptera; family Ulidiidae; genus Melieria; species Melieria picta. The sequence continues at coordinate 113,551,669 of OZ057400.1, forward strand.
CTCTTATGCTCGCCTAAGTAAGCTTAATCCAACGTAACCAAAGCATATTCAAACTAACCTAACTTCTGTTACCTAATCAAACCTTCAATTAAATTTGAACTAACTAAGGATATCTCAGATTATGTTAGGTTGAGAAGTGTACGAACTTCTTCTATTTCTTTACGTTCGCCGGAGTAAACTAACCGTAATGAAACTAAACCTAATTCAAACTAACCTAACTTATGCAACTTAACCCTACCTAACTAACTAAAGTAATATCGTGTTAGCTTAGATTTAGAAAAGAATGTTAGGTTGAGTTCCATTTAGAAGTCAGTACAGCCCATTGTTTATACCCACAAGAGAGAACTTCGTATTGGTCCCAGGGTGCACTTCAACCTCTTGACGGACCTCCTTAGGTGCAATAGAAAATGTTATTATTCCTTTCTTGCGTTGAAGTCATCTTTGAGGACTCAACATAACCTTACTTAATTTAATTTAACCTCATTTAGCTAAATAATACTTAATTCAAACCTACCCATAGCCCACACCAAAAAAACATAGTCTCATCATAACCTCCGCATCATTCGACAGTTGGCATGTAATTTACACTGTTCACCGAATTTTGGCCGCTCAAGCAATCGACATTTCAATCACTTTACATTAAAAACCAATTTTGAATTTTCATTCTTTGCTACAGCACTCAAATTGAAAACGTAAAAAAACTTCAAATCGAAATCAAATTTAAAGTGAATTGAAAAGAAATTGTGAATTTTTTGTTTTTGCAAAAATACAAAAAAAAAAAACAGTGAAGTGAAAATTTTTGCGCATAAAGGAAACGAAGAGATATGTCTCGCATTGGTATCAACGGTTTCGGCCGCATCGGCCGTTTGACGTTGCGTCACGCCATCGACGATTGCGCCTCGGTGGTGGCCATCAACGATCCGTATTTGACGCCGCAGTACATGGCGTACCTGTTCATGTACGACTCGAACCACGGCCGCTTCAAGGGCGAAGTGTTCGCCGAGGAGGACGGCATCATCATCAACAACATTCGCATACAGGTGTTCAACGAGAAGGATCCCAACAACATCCAGTGGGCGAACGTCGGCGCCGAGTACATCATCGAGTGTACGGGCGTCTTTACGACCGTCGAGAAGGCGTCGGCGCACTTTACGGGCGGCGCACGCAAGGTCGTCATATCGGCGCCGTCGGTGGACGCGCCGATGCTGGTGTGCGGCGTCAACCTGGAGAGCTACAATCGCGAGATGCGCGTCGTGTCGAACGCCTCCTGCACCACCAACTGCCTGGCGCCGCTGGTCAAAGTCATACACGAGCACTTCGAGATCATCGAGGGCCTCATGACCACTGTGCACGCGTACACCGCCACGCAGAAGATACAGGACGGTCCGTCCGGCAAGCTGTGGCGCGACGGACGCGGCGCCGCGCAGAATGTCATACCGGCACAGACCGGCGCCGCCAAGGCCGTCGGCAAGGTGATACCATCGCTGAACGGCAAGCTGACCGGCCTGGCGTTCCGCGTGCCCGTCGCCAATGTGTCCGTGGTGGATCTGACGCTGCGCTTGGGCCGACCCACGCCCTACGAGTCCATCAAGAAGAAGATACAAGAGGCCGCGGCCGGCTCCATGAAGGGCATCATGTCCTACACCGAGGACGAGGTGGTCTCCAGCGACTTCAACGGCGACCCGCACTCGTGCATTTTCGACGCCAAGGCGGGCATTGCGCTCAACGACCGCTTCGTGAAGCTGGTGGCGTGGTACGACAACGAGTGGGGCTACGCGAAACGTCTCATCGATCTCGTGCGCTACATGCAGAAGAAGGACTAGAAGCGCTCAGCGCATAGTTGTCCAGGTTTCTAGTTGTAAAAAAAATTGAAATTGTTTTTCATAAATGATTGATTTTTGAAGCAAAGCGTTGAAGAGAAATATTCCAGTTAGCATGTAATGTGTTTACGTTCGTTATGTAATGAAGAAGAATAAATGCATGAAGGTGCGAGTGATAAGAATTTTAAATCAATATTGATGTGGGGTGGGGTTAGGCTTCCCAACTATTAAAACGGTTTAGGGAGGACAAAATTTGGCTTGAGGAGAACTTTATATGGGAACTATTTTGTTTCAGGAGGACATAACATTCCTTCAATATTTTACCATGTTTTTAGAAAATGCAAGTGTAAAAAGAGAAAACCTAAAAGCACAAGTAAATTTTAACTTTTTAACCACTTTAAAAGATAAAACAAAACGCATATTTGTGCGACTGTAATCAACAATATCAAACAATATTTTCAATATCAACATCGAGATCACACAATGTTTTTTTTAATGCAATTTGTATTATGTGCGCGTGACAATTGCCTTTTAATATATTTTGGTTTGAATTCTTAAGATTAACGAATTCGTACTATCAGGAGGCACACAAAATTTTTTATTTTTAAGTCTAATTTTTCCAATGCGGCCTTAATCGTGTTGAACATTCCAGCAGCTGACTCATCCGGATTTTCAACGAAGTCTATAATTTTATTTCGAATGCCTAAAGCAGCATCGAAACATTGGACATAAATTGAAAAAATTTTCCTCATTAATTGATTAAGTTGCCACACTTGAATAAAAAAAATTAAAAAAATTGAAATTTAATTTGAGCTTCAGGAGGACTTTTTGGCCTTTGAGGAGGACGCAGGACATTTTCTGTTCAAGGAGGACAGTCCTCCTCAAAGGAGGACGGTTGGGAAGCCTAGGTGGGGTATGAGACACACTTTGGTTGTGATTCTACAAGGTTTTTGTAATGTAGAAGTTGAACCAAGCACTCGGGAGCTCTTCCATTGAGGTTGAAGCCAAAACTCCAAGTTGATTTAATGAAATCATTTACGGGAAGATTTCGTGCAGTGATGGCCAGCTAATTGCCAATGGGTAGTTTCCACCGAATCCGTGGACGATGAATGTCGTATGAGCCTTGAAACCGCGCACAATTGTTAAGAAAATGCAAGATTATGAAGCCTCGATAGCCTAGCGTGAGTGCACTAGACTGTCATCTCAGAGGTTGTGGGTTCAATTCCCACCGCATGCACGGTCCCGCACTTTTCAAACCAATTGTTCCGATTTTTCCTGTTCCCTAAATTTTCCTAAAAACCCTGCAACATACCCAAGTTCAATGATTCCCAACTCAGGTTATTCCTATCCCAATCACTCCCACGTAATAGTACGCGCAATTATGCGCTGTGCGGCTGTAAAAAGAAAAACATATTTACAGCTACACGGTGCATTAGTGACGTCTGCAAGGGGACAGTTGCGGATAGTTGCGAAAAACAGCGCACCAAATTGATCTAGCGAGGTCCCCAACCATTCTGCTGTAACCTCCTCACACAACAGATGGCGCTACAAGCGGTAGCTCGAAAATAACGGAGGCGACGTTCGTAAGCGACGTTAGATGGCAGCCCCATCACTTAGGACTACCTGCGGCAGGCCAATCACCTACCCTGGCAGAACAGAACAACCGATTAACGTAACCAACAGAGCCCTATGGAGCCCTATGCTCCAGAGAGAAGTGAACAAGGAACAAAACAAAAATGAAGCAATGAGATATGAAGTAAGGAGAACAAAAGTTATTCTAGGCCAAAGGTGAGCAATTGTCTCGTCTTTCACTCATAACAAAGGACCAAACGATAAACCAATCCTATTCCAAAGAGACTTAGATACTCTATCCGCCAACATTCCCCAAGCCATATACCCATGTGATACTATAGCAAGAATTGTAACTATAATCAGCTGCGGGAAGAGCTTTGTTGTTGTACCAAAAATATTGGAAGCTGGGAAGGGGGTCTTCCATCTCAAATCACAGATCATCTGTTGCATTACAGATGACTTTAAATCCAACAAGGGAACTTTGAGCCTGTGGGGATGTTCCTCAGCATATTCACAAACGATTCTACCGAACTTGAGGATACTTAACAAGACATTGTTATTTTATCAGATAGCCAACAACTATCAAAGAGTTAGTCTCATATGATATAACCTCGGAGTTAGTGTTGGGTTCGGTAGATATAATCGAGTAACAATCCTCTTCGTCCCATAACACAGCACTAAGAAGCAGATAGATCTACATATGAAGTAAAATATTCAGCAAGCACAAACAATACAACACTTTTTATATCAAAACAATGGAGTAAAGAAAAGTGCGCTCTGAAGGATTTGGCCACAGTCCGAAGAAAGTTTATACTACGTTAGGTTAGGTTATGGTTGCTGCTTCTGTAAGAGACACACCCGGAGGCCTATTGCGACACCCATTGTGATACCATATATTGAAATACCCGTTCTTTGATATCTCATATTTCACCCGTTTTGAAATGTGTATGCAACACTGTTTTTTCCAACATACTACTGTGTCCAAAAAATAAGGTGACATTGTATTTATTTTGAAAATTCTTTATTTATTCTTCCAAATCAATTTCATCCCCTTCAAAGTAATCCCCTCCCGATGCAATGCACTTATGCCAACGGATTTTCCAATCTTCGAAACACTGATTGTAGTCACTTTCCGGGATGGCCTTCAGTTCCGTCTTCGTTGCCGCTTGAATCTCCTCTATCGTATCAAAACGGTGTCCCCGGAGCGGTCTTTTGAGCTTGCTGAACAGCCAGAAGTCGCACGGCGCCAGATCAGGTGAATACGGTGGTTGCGGAACGATATGGGTTGAGTTTTTGGCGAAATGATCACGAATTACGAGTGCAGTATGGGATGGTGCATTATCGTGGTGTAAAAACCAAGAATTGTCTTTCCACAATTCCGGCCTTTTTAGGCGGATAGCGTTACGCAAACGACGCATAACGTTCAAATAATATTCCTTGTTGACTGTTGACTAAAAAAAAAAAAATTCTCCAAATCCTTCGACGCGCGCAGTTTAAATTCAAATGTCACCTTATTTTTTGGACACAGTAGTATGTTACAGCACGCATTTCAAGGATGTGGAAAGGGCGGAGGGAGGGGTCCTACAGTTTAACATCGAATCCGAACGGGGATTGGCAGTTTTTCTTTCACACTTGGAGGTTTTGCCATTGCCTGCCAAGAGCGCACTTGTGCGATTCTTGCAATTCTCATCTGGTTCATGTGGATAGCGATAGAAGTAGACGGGTGTTTCACTAGCCCGAGTTGGGATTCGAACCTAGGGCCCCGGTATGAGAAGCCAGCGTGCTACCTGCTGGACTATCGAGGCCGCCAAAAGAATTCAGACTAATTTTTATTCTGAACTAATGTGGTCTCGACTTTTCAAATGCAAATTTGTCGATCGACTCTCTAATGGTTTAAAAGATTGTCAGATGTTTTAAAGTTATCAAGAACACATTTATTGTGCTGATGCTTGGGGTTTCCTGTTACTCGTAATTTCCTTCTTTTCCTCCTTTTCTTCCCGATTTCTAGAGAATATTGAGCAGATCCTGTGATGCCAAGAAGCCAAGGTGATTGCTTCTCAACACCTCAGCGTCAAACCTCCGTCAGATACACAGAAAGTAATACAGCGCCTCATTAGCCTCCTCACAGGCAGGACTTAGCGCAATGCCAGATATGGCACATCCCTTAATGGGCCCGAACTATTTATATGGGATGGTCAAACATACATACACTATCGCAGGCGTTAAGACTAAAGACCCTCAGATAATCCTTTCCCACTCACTCCAACGCAATCTTACGCGAAATTATGTGCTCTGGGACTGTAAAAAGAAAACAAATATACAGCTACACGGTGCACTAGCAACGCCTGTAAGGGGAAGCGGGTATTAGCGAAAAATAGCGCATCAAACCGATCCTAGCGAAGTCCCCAACCATCCTACTGTCATCTCCCTTACACAACAGATGGCGCTATGAGCAGTAGCTCACAACATCGGAGTCGTTGTTCCTAAGCGGCGATAGATGGCAGCCCATCACTTGGGACTACTTGCGGCAGACTAATCATCTACCCTGGCAGGAAAACATAACCGATTAACGTAACCAACAAAAGTCCAATGTCTTGTGGAGGCCCTGTGGTCCCGAGTGGAGTGAACAAGGAAAAAAAAGACTAAAGAAAACAATTAGGAGCTCATAATACTGCTTTGACACTCGGGGTAAGATCTTCCTAGAGGATTTCAGCTCGAAATAATGCTCTTTGTGCCTCGACCTAGACAAACCCCAGCTACGTTAGGTCATCGACTTCTTAAGCCTTGGGGGGGTCCGGGAAGATTAGTTGGGTATACAGAAGAGAATACATAACTCGCGCGCCTTCTCCGGTTGGCCACAACAATGGTTAATAGGTCAAAAGTGTTAAACATTAAAAGTGTTAAATTATGAGACAGTCATCTTTTGAATGTTTTCTATGGAATGAATGACTGGATCACACATCACATTGGGTCGATGGTAGACACACTCAGGTACTCGGCCTTCCCTCTAACGACAACAGAAGTCTTGTAAATTGAAGTTTATTTGATGAGAAGGACGTTGTGCTTCATTTCATCAATTTGATGCCTTTTTCTGGAGGAGAACAGCTACTCAAGAGTAATAAGCCAACAAGTTTGACATAAGCTCGTGCATCACTTGGTTTGGTTCATAAGAAACCGCATTGGTTTCCCTCAAACATACGATTAGAGTGACCCAATTTTTAAGGTCAATCCATAGTGAGACATCAAATCTGACTAACTACAACCTAAACCAACTAAACTGCTTTGAGCTATTACCTTAAACTTAAATATTTATCTACCTTTTTGACATACGAGTACACATGCGAAGGTTTTCGTGAATTTTGACATTACTTGATCGGTATTTAGATCACTGAATTAGTAGTCAGAAGCTTATGAATTCCTCTGTGACATCTGGCATTGACATTGGTCCTTATGGCAAATGTTATTGGCCAAACTTCAAAGAGTAAAAATGGAATCGAAATCAATACAAAGGAAAAATACATACACACATACATATGAATTTATAGGTTTATCTTAAAAATAATACCCTTAAAACGTCGCTGGAGTTTTCAGCTTTCATAAATGGGGTCATGTTTTCTCTATCCAACATTCCTTCCGCCCTACCTTCCTCGCCTGGACGTTTTCTGACCATTCTTCCCACTTAGGACCTTCCGACAGTAAACTTCCAAATTATATATTTCCCACATATACTCTATTTATACATATATATCTCATACATAATTCTCCCTTCATAAAAACATAATCATTCGGGACATTTGAATGCTTGATGAAACCCCTGTCTTGACCCACTTGAATCCAACTGCATGGAATATCTTTTCCCCTTTTTCTTTACTTTTCCAGCCAGTTTTTATTTATGTTTTCCTCAAGGTACACAACATCGTTTTTCTCCAAAATAATTTGCTAAATTACAATCTTGACTTAATTAATGGCATACTTTTAGGCTTTGTAAATTGGACCAAAACAGCGTAACGCCTTGAAAGCGGCATTTCATTTCACATTTCGACCAGAGAGAAGGAGAGTGAAATTAAAAAATTAAATTCCGCGTATAGGCGCGTGAAACAGCTGCCAGCAACAACAACGATAGTGTCCAACAAACCACAATGCCAACAACAAATAAGCGTGCAAATTAAATACAAGAAATTAGCATAGAATCAAAGAGGTTTTGTCAGCGTCCACCAGTTGGCGGAATCAAACGGACCGATGCGATGGTTGTATGGTTGAATGGTGAGTGCTGTGCGATGTCAGCCGAATGCCATAACCCATAACGGGACGTGCAAATGAACCCTTAAACAGGCAAAGCCGGCGACTCAAAGCGGCCGAAAATGACAATTACTCGATGTGTTGGCGTTTTTGTGGTGCTGAATGCTTTGGTTATCGTTGTTGTTGTTGTTGAAGGGCGTCATAATTAAAATGCATTAATTATACCGCAAAATTGTTGGGCCACATTGACGACGCACCTAACGTCAAATGACAATGTCGCAGCGACAACGATGCCGCCAACAATGCAAAGAGGCGACCGCGACGTCTTCGCGTGTCCTTTCGATAGCCGAAAAAATGCAAATCAATTGGCAATGCCGAACGCTGCTTCAAGTCCAATTTTAACCCTTTATTACAGACACAAATGGACGCGCAAAGCATTGCATAGAGTTAGGCGCGCGCGGGCGATGCAAAAGCAAATTTGTGCTGATTAGCATAAAATTTCTGAAGGATTCAGAATAATGATGTTGGCAATATTTTGTTGATATGAGTGGAACATTTCATCCTAAGAGACAAAGTCAAGAACGAAACGCAGAAAGTGAAGCGACGAGAAGACAAGACGCTTGTCCGTGCGCGGCTCACAAAACGGATGAAGACAATTAATGATGTGGTTTATTTGAATTTTCGCCGTCCGCTGCAGAGGGCTGAGGGGCGTTTGCAATATTTGACGTTTGTGCGCCAGTCCAGTCAGTTATTTCACATTATTTGTATTTGTTTTGGTGTTGTGCGCAAAAGGTTTGGCCAGCAAGTAAAATCACATTTGCATTGCAAATCGTTAGCGTTAACCCCTTTTATCCTTCGACCAGTGGCAGCACATGGCAAATTTATTGTTGTTGTTATAATATTGGAAATATTTTTATTTTAATCATTCGCGTAAATAACACTGCTGTGATGAAGAAGAAAAAGAACGTTTGCTGAAAAAAGCTTAAATGGACAAATTTATAATTAAAATTGATTGGCATTGGAAAGTTAAAAATGCCTTTAGTTAGCTAATTAAAACGTCAAACAAAACAAGCTAAAATATAAACGTAAAATATAAAAATTAAAAATAAATAAAAAGTAAAAAGTAAAAACTATTCAAAATCATCAAAAACAAAATTTAAGAATAAAATCAAATTAATGCAATTTAAAAAAGATATTAATAAAATAAATTCAATACAATTTGTGACTAAAAATTAACTCAAATTAATTAAATAAAAAAATGTTAATTAAAATACAGCGTTGCCTGGAGAAAGCTTTTGCGGCAGGCCGTAACCGGCCGTAAAAATGTAATTAAATTCAAATTAAAATATGAACTAAATTAAGATTAAAAAGTAATTAAAGATTAATGGTGAGTAAACATAAAATTAAGTATAAAAGAATCGAACAATTTATATATCAAATTACTCAAAAACACAAAAAGCATATAAACGTTAAAAGAAAAATTAAATTTATACCCAAATATAAAAATTGAAATAAATACATCAAGTATTCCAAAATACAGAAACATACGTTAAAAAACTAAAAATTAAACTACAAAAATTTGTGTTTTTAATTGAAACCTAAATATTACAATTTGAAAATGAAAACAATTTTTAATGACATTAAAAAAGAAAAAATAATTTAATATCAAAAAATAATGATTAAATATATGAAGTTAAAGTTAGTTAAATTAAAAATTTAACATCAATTCAATTAAAAAAATATCTTTAATTTAAAATTAATTATAAAAATTTTAAAACAAAATTTTAAATGCAAAATTAAAAAGTAATAAATAAATTAATATACAAAAATAATGATTACAAATTTGAAGCTAAAAACAGTTTAGTTTTTAATTTTTTAAATTTGAATTAATTAAATCAATTAAAAAAGTTTTTTAATTCAAAACTAAATATTTAAATATAAGAAAATCAAAATTTTAATTGCATAAACAAAAATTAAAAAGAAAAAATAATTAATATACAAAAACAATGTAACGTTAAGATTAGTTAAGTTAACAATTACAAATTGAACATCAATGCAACTAAAATTTTTTTTAATGAATAAACAACCACTTTGAATGCCAACCAAAATTAAAAATTAAAAATTAAATATACAAAATTTGTGATTAAAAATTTAGAACTAAAAGTTAAAGATCAAAAATTCAAATCTTAAAATTAAAAAATAACACAAACTATTAAAAATAAAAAGAAAAAATCTGAAATTGAGAAATAAAGCAAAACAATGTTTATTTATTTTTTTTTAAGTTTAAACTTTTAATTAAAAATAAAAATTGAAAACCTAAAAACAGTAAAACCTTAAATTCGAATTTAAAAATGACTGATTAGTTGTAAAGAACTGCAAATGAAACGTAAGCGAAATGAAACTTTAAATTAAAATATTTAAAATTTTAAAACTAAAAACTGAATTCAAAAAACTAATATTTCAGTATACATACACTAATAAATTGAATGATTAAAAAATTGAAACAAAAAGTTAAAAATCAAAAATTCAAATCTTAAAATATTAAATAATTAAAAATCTTAAAAATGTAAAAATTAAAATCATACAAATAAAAATAAAAAGTGCAAATCTGAAGTTGAGAAGAAATCTAAACAATTTGCATTAATTTTGTATTTTTATTTTTTTTATTATTATTATATTTTATTTTTTTTATTTTCAATTAAAAATAAAAAATAAAAATTACAATCTAAATTAAACCGTAAAAACTTAAAGTTGAAAATGAAAATTACAAATTAAAAATTACTAATAATTAACCAAGATCTGCAAATGAAACGTTAAAAACTAAAAATTAAAAACTCTAAAATTGAAAACTGAATGCTCTAAAGTAATAATTAAATATACACTAATAAATTTAATGATTAGAAAACTATAACGAAAAGTTACAAATAAAATTTCAAATCTAGGAAGTACAGATTGGAAGTACAAAACAAAATACTATCAGGTGTACAACTTTGCTTCCGCCGTTTTTTTCCAAAATTAAAAGCTTTATTGCGAAAAAGTGCTTACAGATGTATTATTCAAAGTATTGTCCGTCGCTAGCGACAACTTTCTCCCATCTTTCCGGCAATTTTCGGATCCCGGCTCGAAAAAAGGAGTCCTCTTTTGACGCTATCCATGAAGCAATCCATTTTTCCAATTCTTCGAAGGATTGAAAATGTTGATCTGCCAGGCCGTGTGCCATCGAACGGAATAGGTGGAAGTCAGAAGGGGCGACATCTGGGGAATACGGCGGGTGGGGCAAGACTTCCCATTTCAGCGTTTCCAGGTACTTTTTGACCACTTTTGCGACGTGAGGCCGAGCATTGTCGTGTTGGAGGATGACTTTGTCATGTCGCTCTTAATATTGTGGCCTTGAGACGTTTTGAAATGGCTTGCTGACTCACTCCCAACGATTCGGCAAGCTCTTCTTGGGTTTGGCACGAATCTTCATCTAGCAATGCTTCTAGTTGTTCATCTTTGAAGGTTTTTTCTCTTCCACCACCATGTTTGTCTTCGACATCGAAATCACCATTTTTAAAACGTTGAAACCACTCCCGACACGTTCTTTCACTCAGAGCAGCATCACCGTAAGTTTCTGAGAGCATTCAGCTGCATTTTTTTGCGAATTGTAACAGAAAAGTAAAACTTCCCGCAAATGGCGAGAATTGGGCACATAAACGGACATTTTCGAGCGTGAATAATACGAAAACAAGAACAACTGTCACTGAAACGGCGATGACAATTCGTTAGGCACTGTCCACACTCACTTTAAAGGCATTACCATCTATGTATTTCAACCAGCCTCAGCCGGTACAGCCACCTATCGGAAAACGGCGGAAGCAAAGTTGTACACCTGATAACAAATCCAAAATATTAAAAATCTGAAAGTAAAAATTTTAAAATAAAAAATTAAAAGTGGAAACTTAAGTTGAGAAGTAAAACTAAACAATTTCAAATTTATTTATTTATTTAATTTATCAATTTAATTTATTTAAAGGTTTACTTAAACTTTTAATTATAAATAAAAAAAATTAAAACTAAAATCTAAATTAAACCGTAAAAACAAACAACAACGACCTTACCAAAGTCTAGAAATTAAACATAAACACCTGGAAAATAAAAAACCTAATACATTAAAAAATAAAACATTTGTAATAAAAATTAAATACTATTAAAAACAAACTAAAAGCAACAAAGAAAAAATTTAAAAATAAAAATATGAAGATATAAAAACTGAAAATTAAAAACTTAAAAATGAAAAAAAATTACTTATCTTAACCCTTTTGAGACCACTGAGAAATTATGTCCCACCAAGTGTTTAATGACCCTCGAAACAATTACTCAGATTCAGATTATTCAGATTACCCAGAAAGTTATTTATTCGGATAATATGTTCCGGGATCAATGATGATTTCAGAGTTCGTTTGCTAATCCCAGCTTTCATAACATAGGAACATTTCTATTAAGAGAATTTTGGTTTTTCAAATTTAACTCCACCCCGAAGGTGTTAAAATTACAAAATTATAAAACTAAAAATTCAAAAAAAAAATTTAAAAATTCCATAAATCAAAAACTAAAGAAAAACAAAAAAACAATATACACCAAATCCTGCAGAAAACCCATGAGAGTCAAATCGATACTACGGTCTCGGTAGGCAACTGAGTACCAGAGACCTCTCTCAACCGACAAATCCTGCACTCTATATTCCTCTAAACGGTCGTAACTCGATAACGGATTGTTATGGCCAGTGAAGAAAATAAGTAAGTTACTTGTATTCCTTAAATACCCCAACACATTCGAATGTTCATCTCGCACTTATCACGAAATCCACTTCCTCTGCATCACGTGTGGCATTTGCATGTGCTATGGTTTTTGTTGTTGTTGTTTTCGTTGTTAATGCTGTTGACAGATTTGTGCTTTGCTGCCTGTCCATAACAGTCAAAACGACTGTCGAAAGCGCATAATTACCAGCAACAACAAATGCATAAACAACAACAACAACAACAAAGCGAAACACAGGCAAGAAGCGAGAAAAATGCTGTTGGCAATTCATAGCTGACGCTGTTGTTATTGTTCTTATTGCTATTGTTAGTGTTATTGTTGTTGTTGTTGCTACTGTTGTTATTGTTGTTGTAATTGTTGTTGTAATTTTTGTTGTTTTATCCTTATTACACCGACATATGGCAGCTGGCAATGTTTGCCGTTTCCTCTTTTGTGCTTTTATTTTGTTTCTTCTTGTCAATTTGTTGTTGTTGTTGTTGGTAGCTAGTATCATTTGCCAATTCGCCGAATGACGCGCACTCGTCGCGCTGCCAGCAGCCGTTATCGATGTGCCGTTTATAAGGAAAAAACTAATGAAAAATCAGCTAAGAAAAAACCACCAAAAGAGAACTAAAACAAAAACTGCAGCGGAAGCAACAGCAGCAGAAAAAAAGAAAGAAATAAGAAAGGGCCAGCAATGCAGGCGAATTAAATTAAATTGAATTAAATTAAATGAAAACTAAAATTCAAATGAGTTTTTGTGGCATTAACGAAGGCGAGCGCGGTGACGGCGCGCTTAAGCAGCCGACAGTTGGCCAAATGATTGCATGATGCTGTTGTTGTTCTTGTTGTTGTTTGAATCAATGCCAGCTCGTTCGAAAGCGTGGAGCAAAGCGCCCTGGACGGTAGTGTAATGAAATAATCCAAATCGATTTCGCTTGCATTTTGACTGTTGCTGGTGGCAGCGGTGGCTGCTGTTGTGCTGTTTGTTTGGTGCTGCTGCTGCGCTTGACAGTTGGCAATTTTGCTGATTGCTGCTGCTTACGCTTCGTTTGGATGCAAATTAGCTGGTTTTGCTGATGTGGCGCTCAAGATGCAGCAACCAACAGCCACCAGCGAACAGCAGCCAACCAGCCCCACAGCAGCATAATGCCAACTGCAACGTTGCTGGCCGCGCCGCGCAATGCAAGAAATGCAAATTGATTGATTTATTTTGTAAATAAGACGAACGCGCTGCATAAGCAGCATTCCGACTGCAGTTTTTTCATAGTTTGAGGTTTTAATAAAATTTAGGGATCTCCGGTCGTTCCTGGAACTTTGCAACGAATCGAAATGAGAAATTAATGTTAATTGCATGGCAACTAGTGGAAGACGAGATTCTGATTGCATATTTGACTTTTAATTAAAACGTGCAATGAAACAAGTTAAACTAAACAAAATATAAAAATAAAATATCAAATATCAAAACAAAATTAAAAAAATAAAATTTAAAATAAACAAAAAAAGGCATAAATAAAAAATATTAAGAAGTAAAATTAAATAAAATAAAAAAAAAAATTAAATTAAATTAAATTAAATTAATTAAAGAAAAAAATTAAAAAGGAATTATAAAAGGAAACATTAAATTTGAAATTAATAAATTAAATAGTAAACACAATTTTAAAACTTACACAAACATTAAAACTAACTTAACCCCTTCGCTATTTTGTTGCCATATGGCAACATGCTACTTTGTGGACGTCTGCATGCTCTATGGTCGCAAGAATACATTTTTTTGTTGGTCTTTAGAATAGTGTGAAGTTTTAGAAAAAATACGAAATTAATAAACTGAATATTTAAGTTTAAAGAAGAGAAGTATACACGTTTTTTAATTGTATATCTTGGCATAGTAAAGGAAGAAGAAGCAGAAAAATTAGATAACTTTTTAATTTGACGTTTTCTTTCAATTTAGATACTTTTTTTTTAATTTTGGCTGAAGTAAATGAAGAAATATTCAAATTTTCGTTATGCGTAAAAAGTTGTATGTTTAAGTAATTATTACAGCCACAACAATGTGGTTGCTCTCATAGAAAAACATTCTAAAATACACGGTCCGAATATAAAAATTAAAAAATGTCTTATGGAATGTTGCTAATATAACCAAATAGAAGCCTAAGACGTAAAGTATAAAATTTTAACTTTCCCCAGTAAAAACCTGTAGCGAAAGGGTTAAATGAAAACAATGAACTAAAAACAAATTATAAAAGGAAACATAAAAATTAAAACTAATAAATGAAATAGTAAAAAAAGCATTAAAACTAAATTAAATTAAAACAATGATCTGAAAAAAATTAAATTCAAAATTTAGTGACAAATTAAAAGAATCTAAAATTTAAAGCGTAAAATAAATAAATCAAATATTCAAAAAATCCAAATTTTTACGTAAATGTAAAAACTAAAAATCGAAGTGAAATTAAATCAAAAATTTTTTTAATGAAGTAAAACATAAAAATAAAAAATTTAAATTAAAATAATTAATAATTTTAATAAATGATAAAAAACCTAAATTTTAAAAATAAAAAAAATTTCAAATGAATGAAAATTAAAAAATGATAATTAAATATGCAAAATTAATATTAAAAATGTAAAAAAAACTGAATGAAAGGTTAAAAAAGGTTTAAAGCGTAAAATAAATAAATCAAATATTCAAAAATTCAAAATTTTACGTAAATGTAAAAACTAAAAATCGAAGTGAAATTAAATCAAAAATTTTTTTAATGAAGTAAACATAAAAATAACAAATTTAAATTAAAATAATTAATAATTTTAATAAATGATAAAAAACCTATTTTTTTAAAATTAAAAAAAATTTCAAATGATTGAAAATCAGAAAATTATAATTAAATATGTAAAAGTAATATTAAAAATGTAAAAAAAACTGAATGAAAGGTTAAAAATGAAAAACTAAAAAAAAACTTAATGATATCAGGTGTACAACTTTGCTTCCGCCGTTTCTTTCCAAAATTAAAAGCTTTATTGCGAAAAAGTGCTTACAGATGTATTATTCAAAGTATTGTCCGTCGCTAGCGACAACTTTCTTCCATCTTTCCGGCAATTTTCGGATCCCGGCTCGAAAAAAGGAGTCCTCTTTTGACGCTATCCATGAAGCAATCCATTTTTCCAATTCTTCGAAGGATTGAAAATGTTGATCTGCCAGGCCGTGTGCCATCGAACGGAATAGGTGGAAGTCAGAAGGGGCAACATCTGGGGAATACGGCGGGTGGGGCAAGACTTCCCATTTCAGCATTTCCAGGTACTTTTTGACCACTTTTGCTCGATGTCCCTCGGTTTCAACTCGTACGGCACCCAGTTTCCTTCTTTCTGAATCATGCCCAGGGCCTTGAGACGTTTTGAAATGGCTTCCTGACTCACTTCCAACGATTCGGCAAGCTCTTCTTGGGTTTGGCACGAATCTTCATCAAGCAATGCTTCTAGTTGTTCATCTTTGAAGGTTTTTTCTCTTCCACCACCATGTTTGTCTTCGACATCGAAATCACCATTTTTAAAACGTTGAAACCACTCCCGACACGTTCGTTCACTCAGATCAGCATCACCGTAAGTTTCTGAGAGCATTCGATGCGCTTCAGCTGCATTTTTTTGCGAATTGTAACAGAAAAGTAAAACTTCCCGCAAATGGCGAGAATTGGGCACATAAACGGACATTTTCGAGCGTGAATAATACGAAAACAAGAACAATTGTCACTGAAACGGCGATGACAATTCGTTAGGCACTGTCCACACTCACTTTAAAGGCATTACCATCTATGTATTTCAACCAGCCTCAGCCGGTACAGCCACCTATCGGAAAACGGCAGAAGCAAAGTTGTACACCTGATAAAAACGAATAATTAAATTTACACAAATAAAATTAGTGATTAAAAACGGAAAGTTAAAAATTTAAATCTTAAAATTGAAAGTACAAAACGAATTATTAAAAATTAAAACATAATAAAAATCTGAAACTAAAACCCAATACTAGCCTAATAAAAGCTTAGATTTAAAAACAAAAGAGATTAAAGATAAAATGTAAAAACAAAATTAAAAAGTTAAAACTAAAGTTAAAAATTTTAAATAAAATAAAACTATAAATAAAACAAAATTATATATTATAAATAAAATTAAATTAAATACAACTAAAAAGTTAAAACTTAAAAAATAAAAATGTAAAAAAAAATAAAAATGTAATTTACACATTAAAAAAGACTAAAAAAGAACTTGAACGAAATAAAAAAACATATATAAAAATCTTAAAATTGAAAACAAAAAAATTACGAAATTATTAAAATATTAAACTGAAAAACAAAAGTGTAACAATTTAAAACTAAAACTAGTAAACATTTAAAAATTCAATAAGAGAAAATTCAATAAAAAATCAGACTTATTAAACTAACTGAAAAACTGAAAGACGGTTGTAGTACCATTTAAGAAGAAGAAGAAAAATTAAGCGCCTGCAGATGTGCGATCTATAATTTTTTTTTTAATAAAACTTTAACAATATTTGTGTCGATTTGATGAAAAATTTTTATAAATATGTAAGTGAATTTTTTTTCGAATATTTTTGTTACGGAAAAAGCTTTCACCTTGTTTACTTCTTTGAGATATTAATGTCAAAAGTATTTTGTCCTGGTGTGCATTACAAATTTGATTAACATCCATTAATCGAACAAAAGCGACCATATTAATCCTTTCACATCCAATGGGGCAGATATATGCCATGCCAAAATTTTACTGGCTTTGCTGTATGATTTTCCAATATCCTAAAGAAATCTAAAATTAATATGGCACATTATATTCCCTTGATTCTCAAAGGGTTAAGCAACTGTCCAGCGCTGTTCGCTAACCGTAAAACTGACTTACCTTGACGCACGCCCAAAAGTATGCATCATTATGCGCCTGCAGATGTGCGTATGATGCGCAATTTTACCGAAACATACATTATACATACGACAACAATAACAATAATAATAAAAAAAATAATAAAAAATAAAAACGCCAGCAACAAATATCAGCTACTGCACTCATCAAACATTCATTTCGGCCATAACATGTGTAAGTGCCCGGCATCTACATTCATGTATGCGTGTACATATTTTAAGTATTTGTGTGGACAGTTGAAAAAAAAGTTGAATATTGCATACTTTTTGGCGTAACCGCATAAAACAATTTACATTTCCTTTCAACTGTCAGCGACCGAGAGCAAGCAACAAATGCCAACAGGCAGTCATGGGGTACATGTGTATGTGTGTGTGTGTGTGTGAGTGTTGTGCAATACAAAAACAACCACAACAACAATTGCAGCAAAAAATTGATATCACCGCCAAATACTTTTTGCGTTGCATTGTCAACGCGCGACACATGCAGTGCATGTAAAAAAAAAACAAGTTGTAAAAAAAAGAAGAAGATTTTTACCAAAATACGCACACAAAACAAAACCAAAAATAAAAAACCAAAAAATAAAAAAACCCAAAAGTAAACGAATAACGCAAAAAGTGCTTTTGTGGCATGCACTTGTGGCATATGCAAAGGCCCGCAGCAGCTGCGGACGCGTGATGAGGGGAGGAGTGGTGGGGAGGAGCACTTTATGCGGCCTTCAAGTGTGGTAGCGTGTTTGTGAATTGATAAAATAATTGCTTCGCATTTCCGGTGCCGCCGACATATTCCAGCTACAGTGCCCGCACTGTCGATTTGGGGCTTTACAACAACAAAAACAACAACAAAACAGGCAACACAAAGGCCAGAGAGCGCGTATGGCGCTGACAAGCTCGCGCACGCTGACCGCACAGCAACAAAATGTGAGCATTGTGGTCGCAAGTGATCAAAAAACAGAAGTGATAGCTAAATTTTCCAACATCAGCTAAGACAAATAGCCTAAAAGTATACTTGTGAGACGAGCAAACAGTGATTTTTTCGAATTCTAAGGTAAGAAAATAGTTCTGCTTTCCTTCTGCTTTCTACTGTTTCATGCTTTCTTCCGTTTCTTTCGAAACTTTTTTCTTGAGTCTAAGAATTTATCTTCTCTCTTCTTTTGCCATCCATCACCCGGTGTCCACTGCTTCTACCGC
The DNA here is from genome assembly GCA_964056695.1 of Melieria picta. Classification (NCBI taxonomy): domain Eukaryota; kingdom Metazoa; phylum Arthropoda; class Insecta; order Diptera; family Ulidiidae; genus Melieria; species Melieria picta. The sequence goes on from OZ057400.1 coordinate 113,570,180, forward strand.
TTCCACTTTGCCCTTCCTCATTACCCACTAACAACGTACAGCTTAACTCATGCACATGTTAGCATACTTTTAGGTGCTTGAAAAATGAAATTTCCTGTTTCTCAGCGCCAACATTTGTACACATCATTGTGTTTGTTGTTATTGTTGTACACGTTTGTTGCTTAATTATTGCATAAAAAATGCCCTCGGGTAATTTGTCTTCATTAGGGGCCTACTTGTAGCTATTTGCGCGTGAAGTGTCCTCCTTTATTTTTTCTGTAGCAGCCTCGCTCGTTGCTTGAACGCGTGTTGTGTGTCCATGTGTGTGTGAGTGTTTGTTGTAGCATACTTTTGCGCGCTCGTAATATGACGTTTGTTATTGTTTGGCTTGTTGCCGTCGCTACTCAGGACAGGAAGTACACTTGTGCTTGAGCCGTTTCCTACTAATTAAGCCCATAAGTAGGCAACATGTTTCCTTTTTTAGCTCGTCTCGTTCTTTGTTGTACATAGAGCAGGTAAACAAGCAGCAATTTGCAGTTTGTGACTGCAACAATAGTTTTGCTGCAATGCAAATAAGCGTGTGAATACATGAGTGTATGTGTGGGTGTGTGTGTGTGTATGATGAGTGACAATAGCCTAAAAGTATGCTGCTTTTGTTTGCCAATGGGGAAAAAGTGCAAATTGTGCACGTAATAAAGACGCTTTTGGAATGTAACTGTGTGAAGATATATAAAATAATTTATGTCCTTTTCTTGGTGCTCGTGTGAGTGGAAAAAAGTGAGGAAAAAACTAAAAATATTATTTCGAATATTCAAATATTACTTCGACTTATGTGTCGATTACTGATATATTGTTAAATTACACCGTGGGAAAAAAATCAAAAAATTTCAAAACAGACGAAAAAATCGAAGGTACTTTGAAATTTCAAGGACATGTTTATTTCAAAAAATTATTTACAAAATTGAGCGCATTGAAAAATAACAATATGGGTATCAAATGAAAGAGAAAAATCCTTAGAATCTTAGACAATTTAATTGTTTGGTGCAAAAGGACGAAGAGGTATTGAAAATGTCCTTTTAAAACTTTATGCTTGAATATCCTTGGAAATTTTCAATAGTTTTTTTTGAAAGAAAATATATCTTAAGGACTAATATATACACTACCACATCCTCGAATTTCGTCCTTCTAACTTTATTAGTTGAGGATATTAAAAGTTTAATACATGAGTAATTTAAATAGTTTATGTTTGTCGTACGGTGCAATATGTATATCTTTGTTTTATAGAGAGACGTTCTATATATTGTTACGAATATGAGTTTTAATGGGCTAATACGTATCTCTGGATTGCGTAATTTGAAAATAAAACACACTTAGTTCCTCAACCGCAGTCAATAAAATAAACCAACAATCACTTTATTTCACAGGTTTACACTTTACTGTCTTTACACTTAATTATTCGCTCAATTACTCCGTGTGGCACCTTCACTAGTCAAAATCAGACTGACTCGCTGCGCCGCACCCGGCTGTCTTTTATACCTGTCCGGCCATCGCGCAGATCGTTCCCGCACATTCCGGAGTGGACTAAAGGTTTCCATGATGATCGCGACCATCGTTGCCAGATTGGACTAAAAGTTGCCTTCATTGTCGCGGCCGTCGTTGCCAGATTGAATTATAGCACGGCGCGTAGCGACAGGGTTGCTTTGCACAGCGACAAACTGTCTTATCGTTACACTGCCCACCACTTAGACTTGTTCGTCCCGAACAAGTGCCGAGGTTCCGCTGTGATAAGGCGCCAGGCGCTGCAAATGGACTACCTTCAGCTTAGCGCCTTTATTGCTGCAACGTTGAATCCTGTATACCACGTCGTTTATCCTAGTCACGACTTCGTAAGGTCCTTCCCATGACGCTTGAAGTTTCGGAGACAAACCTTTCCTCCGCTGCGGGTTGTAGAGCATTACCAGATCGCCTTCTTGGAACCCTGCTGAGTTGGCCCGTAGATCATATCTGGCTTTCGCCTTATCGCTGACCAGTTTGGTGCGGCTCCTTATAAACTGGTGAATCTCCTCCAGTTCCGCCCGCTTATTGGCCACGTAGTCCGTCTTAGCGCCTCCCGTCGTGCTGGCTACCCCGAACTTCAAGTCAGCGGGTAACCGCAATTCTGTGCCGAATACTGCTCGGGCTGGAGTGTGTGATGTCGTGTCGTGCGGGGCTGACCTATACGCCATTAGGAACAAGGGGATATGCGTGTCCCAATCCTTTTGATTCCTGCCTACCACTTTCCGCAGGTATTCCTCCAGTGTCCGGTTAAAGCGTTCCACCATGCCGTCGGACTGTGGGTGCAAAGGGGTGGTACGCGTTTTCTTTATCCCCAGCAGCTCACACACTTCCTTGAATACCGCAGACTCGAAATTCCGGCCTTGATCTGAGTGCAACTCCAACGGAACTCCGAATTTACCACTACCACCAGCACATATTTGTTGCCTTGAGTACTAGTTGGGAATGGGCCGGCGACGTCCATAGCAATCCGCTCGAAGGGCGCTCCCACGTTGTACTGCTGCATGCGGCCTCGAGATCTTCTTGTTGGCCCTTTCGCTGCTGAACATCGGTCGCAGCTCTTAATCCACTCGGCTACAGACTCCTGACATCCTACCCAGTAGAATCGTCTTTTTATTTTGGCGACGGTTTTGGTGATGCCTAGGTGCCCTCCACTGGAGTCGTTATGGTATGCCTCGATGACCTCGTTGATTCTGCATTTCGGCACTACCATTAGGGAGTTGCTGGTTCGTCCATCCGCGCTCTCCCATTCGCGGTACAGGCATCCTTCCTTCAGCCGCAGACTTTTCCACTGTGCCCAGTAAGCCTTGGCGATCGGGCTTTCACCGGCCATCTCCTGCCAATCTGGACGTGCGCCTTGCTCTTTGCCTTCGACGATTTTTGCAAGATCCGCATCCTCCCGCTGGTCCTTTTGTAGCCTCTCCGCAGACCACTCTTCCTCTGGCATAACGCTCACCAACCGGACGTCCACTATCTGTTCTTTGCTTTCGGCTCGCGAGCACGCCCTGCATTCGACTTCGCACGGACGGCGTGACAAGGCATCGGCATTGCCATGGCTACTGCCCTTCCGATGCTCTATCGTGTAGTCGTAGCTCTGCAGTCGCTCGATCCACCGCGCCAATTGGCCTTCAGGATCCTTAAAGTTCAGGAGCCATCTCAATGCCGCATGATCTGTGCGCAGGCGAAACCTTTGTCCATACAGATATTTGTGGAAGTGTTTTACGCAGTCCAATACCGCCAGCAGTTCTCTCCGTGTCACACAGTAGTTGCGTTCCGGTTTCGACAGAATCCTACTGTAGTATGCTATCACTTGTTCTTGGCCGTCTATTATCTGTGATAGCACACCGCCAATACTATGCCCGCTCGCATCCGTATCCAGCACAAACATCTCTCCAGGCACGGGGAAGGCCAGAATTGGAGCAATGCACAGTTTTTCCTTCAGACGTGCAAAAGCCTGCTCCTGCTCTTCGTTCCACTCGAAAGCTTGGCTCTTTTTCGTCAGTTTGTGCAAGCTGCTGGCTATGTTCGCGAATCCCGGAACAAATCGGCGGTAGTATGTGCACAGGCCCAGGAAACTGCGGAGTTCGTGTAGATTGCGTGGCCGGGGCCACTCCTTCACCGCCGTGATTTTGCCTTCATCCGTATGTACTCCGCGGGCGGAAACCGTATGACCCAGATACTTGACCTCTTTTTGGAACAGCGAGCACTTCTTCGGGTTGAGTTTAAGCCCAGCTTTTTGTATCCGCTCGAATACCTCCTTCAGCTTTCCCAGGTGGTCGTCGAAGCTTTTACCCATCACGATTATGTCGTCGAGGTACACCAGGCACGTCCGCCAATGCAGCCCCTTTAGCACGCGTTCCATTAGCCGCTCGAATGTTGCTGGTGCGTTGCAGAGTCCAAACGGCATGACGGTGAACTGCCACAAACCATCGCCAACACTGAAAGCCGTTTTCTCCTTGTCCTTGTCTGCAAGCTCTACCTGCCAATAGCTGCTGCGTAAGTCGAGCGTGGAGAACCACTGTGTGCCTGACAGTGTGTCCAAGGTGTCATCGATCCGAGGTAGTGGATAACTGTCCTTCTTGGTCACATCATTGAGTTTCCGATAGTCCACACAAAACCGGGTACTGCCATCCTTTTTCTTGACCAGCACGACCGGCGAGCACCAGGGGCCCGAAGAAGGCTCTATGACCTTTTCTTTCCGCATGTTTTCGATCAACTTTGTGACCTCCTCCCTCTTGGCCAGAGGAACTCGTCTTGGCGGTTGGCGAATCGGTTTTGCGCTTCCGGTGTCGATGTTGTGCTTCACTATGGCTGTTCTTCCGCCTGCTTCTGCCGCAAATATTGACCCATAGTGCTGCAGGAGTGACCTCGCCTTCTGTTTCTGATTGGCCGTCAATTCGCTGCTCCACTGGTTCTCCTGCGGTATGGCGTCCATGTTAAAACCGCTCTTCTTATTATTTCCAGGCGGGCTATTCTCGCAATTGACCACTGCTACAGCTTCCTTACACTCGCCAATTACCTCATCTTTCCCGACATATCTGGGTGCATTCAGGGGGTTCAGTATTCTGACTGGTATTCTGCCATTCTTAGGTTCCACTAATGTACGTCCGATGATGATGTTGTCGTGTCCTTGATTCGGTGCTTCTACAACCCACAGCCGACTCGTCCCATCGTCCTCGTCCACCTTTGCCCACACAATCGCCTCGGAGTTCGCTGGTATCCTCCTGTGTTGACACGATACAACCTTCCTTACCGCCACGCTTCGCTCATAGCCGGTGTGCAGCGGGAATTCAACGTTGGCATATCTCAGCACATTTTCTTTCAGGTCCAGCGTAAAACCGTGCCTAATCATGAAATCCACGCCGATAATTACGTCGTCCATTATATCCGCGACGATGAACTCATGTTCCAGGCTGCTGGTGCCGATAGTAATTGTTTTTGTTACTTTTCCTCTTACCGGCGCGCGCTCGCCAGTCGCAGTCCTCAGCTGTATGCCATGCAGCGGTTCCCAGTTCTTCAAAAGCTTCCTTTTTATGATCGAATATGACGCTCCAGTATCCAGTGTCAACACGAACAACTTTCCATCTATCCTTCCTTCAATTGTCAAGCTGCTGGGCTGTCGTTTCAGCTGTGAGACAAGGACGGTGGGGCGGCAGATTGTGGGGATCAGCTCACGCCCCTTTGGGCTGACCCATTTTAGTTTAACGACTCGCCGTCCTCAGCCCTGCGCTTGTTGGCTGAGCCTCGATTGTCAGTATTCCTCGCTTCGGACGATTGCGATTGAGAACGGGAACGCCTCTTTCGTTGGCGGCAGTCTCGTGATATGTGGCCCTGCTTGCCACATACCCAGCAAACAACTTTAGAGGAGACCACCCGTGGCCTGCCCGGTGGCTCAGAGCTTGTTGCCTGGATCGCAATGTCGTTGTCCGGCTGGATCTGGCGTATCCTTGCAGGTGCATACCGAGTGCTCCCAATCCATGTCGCCTCGTATGTCATCGCGCTGGTCACCGTCTCCCTAAATGTCGGCTTACCCATCATCAACGCACTGCGACGTGTCTCCGGATCATGAAGACCTTCAATAAACGCCTCAATCTTCATCCTCTCGAGATCATCAGCGCCGAAGGACGGGTAGCACAGCTGTACGAGCCGCTCAATGTCTGCTGCATATGCCTGCAGCGCCTCGTTGGCTCTTTGCCTGCGGTTCTTCAGCTCACAGTAGTACAGCGTTCTGTTGTGCTCGTCGCTGTACTTCGCTGCCAACGCCCTTATGACGGTCTCGTACTCACTTCTTAAACATTCTGGAACTGATTTTATTACCTCAGCCGCAGCACCTTTTAGAGCCAGCGCCAATCTCCGACCTTTCCTTACATCGGTCCACTGATTTTCCAGAGCAGCCAGGTCGAATTGTAGCTTGAATGTATCGAACGGCGTAGTCCCATCATAAGTAGGCACTTCTGCTCGGGTGGCAACACTTTCCGGAACCGGCGGCAACCATTCTCGCGGCTGTACCTCCCTAAGCCGCTCGTCCATTTTTCTGTTCATCGAGTCCTCCAGACTATCAACTCGTTTGTTCAGGGAATCATCAAGATCGTCGACTCGTTTATCCAAGTGCTCTACTCACGTCTCCAGGTGCTCGACTTTCCCATTAATCCTGTCCGAGATTTCCTCCACTTTTTGCTCCAAGCGCGCAGAATTTTCCTGAAGCTTGTTTTCCATTCGCTCTGCCATCTGCGCCGACATTTCACGATTTTCACGACTGACATTCTCAATTTTCGCAGAAGTTTCCTGAAACATGCCTCTCATTGCAACTATTAGCTGGCTTATGTCCATTGCTTGTGGTGGCGCAGCCGCTGTACTTTGCATTGACGCAGCACCCACAGGCGATTCCTCCACTTTGGCCGACGCCTCTTGTTCCTGCGTTCCGAACTCGTGTGCAGCCCAATCGATGCCTCGCGATTCACACGCCTCTTGCAAGCGCAGCTGCAACTCCACTTTCCCGCCAGCAGTCGGCAAATTCCAGGCAGCCAGCTCCTTCTTTAGCTGGTCCACCTTCAGCAGCTCGAGTTTAACTATGTCCGTGCTTTTATAATTTTATTTATTTAGTTTTTTTTTTTATTGTTTTGTTTATCTTCAATTTTCCACAATCCCACTTCTGACACCAAATGTTACGAATATGAGTTTTAATGGGCTAATACGTATCTCTGGATTGCGTAATTTGAAAATAAAACACACTTAGTTCCTCAACCGCAGTCAATAAAATAAACCAACAATCACTTTATTTCACAGGTTTACACTTTACTGTCTTTACACTTAATTATTCGCTCAATTACTCCGTGTGGCACCTTCACTAGTCAAAATCAGACTGACTCGCTGCGCCGCACCCGGCTGTCTTTTATACCTGTCCGGCCATCGCGCAGATCGTTCCCGCACATTCCGGAGTGGACTAAAGGTTTCCATGATGATCGCGACCATCGTTGCCAGATTGGACTAAAAGTTGCCTTCATTGTCGCGGCCGTCGTTGCCAGATTGAATTATAGCACGGCGCGTAGCGACAGGGTTGCTTTGCACAGCGACAAACTGTCTTATCGTTACAATATATAATTAAATTTTTGTTAGATTGCTTACTTACTTACTTACTTACTTCCTTACTTACTTAGTTACTTAATGACTGCATTACTTATTCACTTACTTCCTTACTTCCTTACTTACGTACTTACTTATCTACCTACTTACTTACTTACTTATTTACTTACTTGCTTATTTACCTACTTACTTACTTACTTAATTACTAACTTACTTACTTACTTACTTACTTACTTACTTATTTACTTACTTACTTACTTACTTACTTACTAACTTACTTACTTACTTTTTACTTACTTACGTACTTACTTACTTACTTACTCACTTGCTCATTTACTTACTTACTTACTTACTTACTTACTTACTTACTTACTTATTTACTTACTTACTTACTTACTTACTTACTTACTTACTTACTTACTTACTTACTTACTTACTTACTAACTTACTTACTTACTTACTTACTTACTTACTTACTTACTTACTTACTAACTTACTTACTTACTTACTTACTTTTTACTTACTTACGTACTTACTTACTTACTCACTTGCTCATTTACTTACTTACTTACTTACTTACTTACTTACTTACTTATTTACTTACTTACTTACTTACTTACTTACTTACTTACTTACTTACTTACTTACTTACTTACGTACTTACTTACTTACTTACTTATTTACTTACTTACTTACTTACTTACTTACTTACTTACTTACTTACTTACTTACTTACTTACTTACTTACTTACTTACTTACTTACTTACTTACTTACTTACTTACGTACTTACTTACTTACTTACTTATTTACTTACTTACTTACTTACTTACTTACTTACTTACTTACTTACTTACTTACTTACTTACTTACTTTCTTACTTAATTCTTTACTTATTTTTTTACTGACTTACTTACTTACTGACTTACTTACTTACATACTTACTTACTTTCTTACTTACTTACTTACTTACTTACTTACTTACTTACTTACTTACTTACTTACTTACGTACTTACTTACTTACTTACTTATTTACTTACTTACTTACTTACTTACTTACTTACTTACTTACTTACTTACTTACTTACTTACTTACTTACTTACTTACTTACTTTCTTACTTAATTCTTTACTTATTTTTTTACTGACTTACTTACTTACTGACTTACTTACTTACATACTTACTTACTTTCTTACTTACTTACTTACTTACTTACTTACTTACTTACTTACTTACTTACTTACTTGCTCATTTACTTACTGACTTACTTACTCTTTTACTTACATCTTTACTTATTTTTTACTTACTTACTTACTTAGAAGGTCCTTCTCGCCGAGAATGTGTTTTCCTAGGATCATGAATTGACTTCTGGTCAAAACTAAAGCTGACTGAGGTTTTTTTGTGTTGAACTTGAAGAAATTCTTGGTGTGACATAGTTCTTTAATATTGCTCTAGTAATTTACATAGTTTCTGTTCTTGAACCCAGTTGTGGAGGTCCTGTTTTCAGTCATGTCGTGCATTAAAATAAATGGACGAAAAGCTGAATGTTCACTTGGAAAGTCGGACGATTATGAATCTCTTTGAATTGCTTTATGAGGATACACGAAGAAAAGAAACTCATCAATCTCTTTCCGAGACGAACGAAATCTATCACTGGTTGAAGCTGCTAATGCTTAAATTTTCCAGAAATGGTTCAGTTCATTAGGAAGCCAAACTAAAAAAGTGAAGAAGGCATTTTTGGGGAAGTGGGCATCAGCTTTAAATGTCCTCAGACGATCCCTATGATCCCATTATTGAAATACTACTTAGAGACTGACAGACTACTGGACCTTCCACTACAGTCAGGCTACTATCAACGCACTGGCTGTCACATTGTTCAATCGAGATGCATTCTAGAATGCTGTCAACACCTCCGGACTGAGTACAACATTAAACTTTACTGGTTGTCGGTATCGGCTTCCATCTGTGGAAAGTTTGATAATGCGGGCAAATGTTCATTGTGTCACTGAGGGATATCACTGGATTCATTCGTTTCTCAGGTTGATTTCAGCCATTACTGAACAGCAGATAGAAGGGAACTTGTCACATTCCCTTTGGGCATCACTATGGGCCTGAGAAGCCTCCGAGTTTATGAATTAGGCAATCAGCAAGCTGCCAGTCTTACCTCATCTGGCCTAAAGATTCATTGCCAAAGAACAATGTTAAACAATGCGACTATCGAATTTGTAGAGCTTCGGAATAGAGACCCACTTCTGTCTCCAGCTTCAGCTTTGAAACGTTGATGCTGATTGTGACAGCCATTGTGTGATGCATTTCTAAGACTCCAGCAATCTCTCTCAGCGTGGGTCGATGAATTGATGATGCAACTTTAACGATAAGCCGTCAACTGAGAAATCAAATGTCGTATGTGCCACTAAGCTCAGTGCAACATACGACATTCATTTTCTGAGGCGTCGAAGCGTTTCGATGTGCTATGATGCAACTCCAACGATAAACCATCAACTGAGAAATCAGATGTCGTATGTGCCACTAAGCTCAGTGCAACATACGACATTCATTTTCTAAGGCAACGAAGCGTATTCGATGAGCTATATGAGACAGTGGAAGACTGTGTAAGGGGATCATGCTTCTCTGGAAGCATAAAGTAGAGGGACAAAGATGCTCTGACAGCGCTTGAGGCTTGCTGAAGGCGATGTTGCATGGAGCTGTCCGGAGCGGTAGAAATTGTGGCTAAATGAAATGTGAAGTATGCATAGTTGAGATTTCTGGAAAGAGGTGTTAAAGTGGGCTGTAACTCGATAACCACTTGTCATGGCCACATATATGTTTAGGCATCTATGGAATGAGTTCAAATTTCCCACTTTTATTTCCACTTTTTCGTATACAAAAGAATTTACATCAAATTTGTAAGTGACGCTACATTGTACTCGACGCCACTGTAAGTCCGTTTATTGAGTGAGTAGGCGTGAAGGTGCATTGAGTTGGAGGCAAAAGACACAGTGGGCATTTGACACACGCACTCACACAAACACACACACACTTAGCATACACACACACACACACTGAACAATTAAGTTCTTGGCTCTTGGGCAATTTTGTATGCAGTTGTCATTCAACTAATTTGCATATAACATAAGCAGACACGCACGCATACAGACGCATCTGCATGTGTACATAATAAAGTGAACTACACGCATGTCTGTATGTATGTACATGTATAGATATTTCTATGTGTGTGTATGTGCACACACACGCATACAATTAAAATTCTAATCCAAACAAATGCCTGCCACCTAAGACCCTCCAAAAAGCCAAGACATTGCTTGATGCATAGAACACACACACATGCAAATTTAGCCAGACTGATGAAATTGTGCGCTTGTGTGCGTGTGTGTTGTCGTGTGAGCGCAGTTGGCAACATTTAATGTAAATTTACGGCAAACATCCGGGCAAGCTGGAGATTTCCTTGCTGCATTTTTGGCAACCAGCTCAAGTGCGGGCAATGCAATTGTGTGAGTGTGTGTGTGTGCTTGGTAAGGATATGCAGGCATGCATGCAATCGGATGTGCATATATGCATATATATGTATATATATTTGTACCTATATGTTTGCTGTGCTTATTGTTGTTGTTGTTGCATTAGTGCATGCCTGCACTTTGTGGCCGACAATATGTCGAAAAGCAACTCTCCGGCGACATAATCCAATTGAGAGAAAATGCATTGCAGAAATTTATAATGACGCATGAAAAGGGAGCAAGGGACGCAGGGACGTTTTGGTGAGTGAAACAAGAAGATGAAGAAGCAGAAGCAGTGCAGATGAAAGCTGCATCGGTAAGATGATAAATTACAAGTCGAACGTTGCATAAGGCAAGAGAGAAGGAAGTGGTATGAATGAAAGGAAGCAAAAGGCGTTCGTAGAGTATGAAGAAGGAAGCTAACGAATCTCGTTAGGATGTCAGGAGAATGAGAAGAAGAACAATGTGTGAACAAGACGAAGAAAATATTTGGGCATGAGGACACGCAATGCGTAGCGAGGAAAAAAAACTAAAAAGCAAATTGAATAAGTTGACGAAAATCTTCAGGCACGAATACACGTAAAGCGTGGTGAACAAGGAAACAGAAGAATGTAAATATGAAAATGATTTATAAGAAATTAGAAAATTAAGAAATTGTGTGACTATGAAAACGTAGATATAAAAAGTCATAGAAGGTAAAGTGAGAAGCAAGCGGTATCGAATTATTTAGTGATTTAAACGATATGAAGTTTAACTTGAAAACTTCAAAATTAATAGTGAAAAAAAATTATGAAATTTTTGTGAGATTATAAAATAAAAGAAAACATTATATATATAGGGTTTTCCAACAAGAGGTGTTATTTTGAATCACCCGGTATTTCGGTAGCTGTCACTTTTGAAGCTTTTATTCTTTGACATTTGACAAGTAGAAACTACGCCATTACTAAAAATGGAACGATACACGCTTCAACAACGCATTGAAATTATTAAAATCCACTACAAAAATGGTGAAAATCTTGCAGTTACAGTTCGCAAAACTAAAGCATTTTTGGGTCGTCGTGAAGCACCTTGTCGGACCGCAATACAGAAATTGGTGGAAAAATTCGAGCTGTTGGGACAAGTTAGTGATGTGAAGAATAAAACCCGTGCACGTCGCTCAAGAACAACTGAGAATATTGCTGCTGTAGCCCAAAGTGTTGAAGAAAACCCAGGTTTGTCGATTCCTCGTCGTTCTTTGGAATTGAGCATTCCAAAAACGTCATTACACCGTATTTTGCATAAAGACTTGGGTCTTAAGGCTTATAAAGTTCAGTTAACACAAGAACTCAAGCCGACCGATCATCAACAACGTCGTGTCTTTGCTGATTGGGTCCTTGAAATGCATGAAAATGATCCGGAATTCCATCGAAAAATCATCTTGACTGATGAGGCCCATTTCCACCTCGGTGGCTACTGGTGCTCGGAAAACCCAAGAGTTATTGTTGAGAAGCCTCTCCATCCTCAACGTGTGACTGTTTGGTGCGGTTACTTTTTCGAAAATGAGGTTGGATCAACAGTTACGGTGAATGGCTTGCGCTATCGAGAGATGATTAATGATTTTTATGGCCGGAGTTGGATGGTATTGATCTGGACAACGTTTACTTTCAACAAGATGGCGCTACGTGCCACACAAGCAACGAAACCATTGCTCTTTTACGGGAAAAGTTTCCGGACCGTGTTATCTCTGGAAGAGGTGATCACAATTGGCCACCGAGATCTTGTGATTTAACACCTTGCGACTTCTTCCTTTGGGGCCACGTGAAAGATAAGGTGTACGCCAACCGCCCAGCGTCGATTCAAGACCTCAAAGATAGAATTCGTGAGGCTATCGAGGACATAGGGCAGCCACTTTGCGATTTGGTTATGGAAAATTTCATGAAAAGGATATGGTCCTGTAAGCGTGGTCGTGGTGGCCGTTTGGCTGATGTTGTTTTTCATTATTAACGGCATACCTTCCTCTTTATTATTAAATAAACATCCGATCATTTATCTCAAAAAATGGCATTTTTCTTTGAATACCACAATAACACCTCTTGTTGGAAAACCCTGTATTTGCGTATTAAGCAAAGATACTTCGTTGAATACATACACTGGATCACCTACTGGAGAGTCAGGTCTTCGGAAAAAATATTCTGATAGCACTGGACAATCACAGAATGATCAACTGTGCAGCAGTTCAGATCAACTGAGGGTTCGGACTTTATAGGTCAGGATAGAACAGTGTTATTGGACATCTTAACTCAGAGAGGGTCCAACAATGACTTCTGCAAACCAAAACCTATGCTCTGTCTCAGCAGTTCCACTGTGGTAAGAATGGTCAGCAATTGGATAGACTCGCTCCATCTGTAAAGATGATAGGATGCAACCAATTGTATTTTTCTATGGCTAATTTTAAAAAGCCTTCTGGACTTCTCGATAGTTCTCGACGGGTTTCGATAGGTAGCGCTCTGGATTTTCATACCAGATCCTCTATGCTCGACTCCTACTTCTGACAAAAGGAAAACAGCATTGCATACACATTTCGAACGGTTGAAAGTTTAGTATCGCAATTGGCCCATATAGAGGCCTAAGTGTGTCTCACATAGAGGCAGCCACTCTACTCTAACTTAGGCTGGAGATGCCTAAGATGACTATCTGCAATAACATATGCTTTTGGGGTTCAAACCCTTTCAAAATATTTGTATCTTGCAAACACTTTGGGTTGAAAATATGGTTTCAACTGGTACTGGGCTCAAAAGTTGTGTACGAAATTCCCCGAAAGGAAATCCTATGTGTGCCTTTAGGTGTCTTCTATCATTGTGCGAAAGCCAATATTACATACAAAAATGTCGATGTAACCGAAAAACTAGAAGCCAAATATAGTAAAACTGCGTTTTTAGTTTTCTCTCTGAAATTAGGATTTTTTTAAAAAGACTTTTCTGTATTATGTATTATCTATAAAATTTAGCGCAATGTAGGACATCAATATGGCTATTAAATGAAAGAGAAAATTCCCTAGAACTAAAAAAAAATTAGTTTTTTGAAATGTTCTTTTAAAACAATTATCCTTGAATATCCTTGAAAATTCATAGTAGTTTTTTTTTTTAAATTATGTCTTAATGTTTAAGATGTATACTATTAAATACTTAAAATGCGTCTTTCTAACTTTATTAGTTTGGGATACAAAAATTTAAATACTTTTCTCTCTTTTAATAAAACAATGAATGAACTTATTGGTTTAAAAAGCATCAAATATTTAATTAAATGCGACAAGCATCACATGGAATTCTCAGGTGCCACCTCACACGACTGAATCACGTTGAAGATGAAACTTTAAGGTAACATGTCGATGTAAATGATGGGTAAGCAGCTAAGTTGTCCAGCCTTGGTGAGTAGGAAAAGATGAATTTCGGAAGTAATATCCACACAGAAAAATTAGTTGTGGAGAATCCTCATAAAGAACAACGACCTGCTCAATTTAACGAGGGATATAGGAGAGAGATCGGCTAATCATTACGAACAAAGATCTGCTCAATTTAACGAGGGATACAGAAGAGAGATGGACTAATCATTGAGACCAAGGACGACTGGTTAAATTAACGAGAGATATAGGAAAGAGATCGACTAATCATTTGGAACAAGGACCTGCTGAATTTAACGAGGAATATGGGAGAGAGATCGGCTAATCATTGAGAACAAGGACGACCTGCTCAATTTAACTGTATTTAATTTATAAGAGAGAGAGAGAGAACGAGAGAGAGAGACCTGCTCAATTTATCAGGGGATACAGAAGAGAGATGGACTAATAATTGAGACCAAGGACGCCCTACTTAATTTAACGACCTGCTCAATTTAACAGGGGATATAGGAGAGAGAGATCGAATAATCATTTGGAACCGGGATCTGCTGAATTTAACGAGGGATATAGGAGGGAGATGAACCAATAATTAAGGACAAGGAACTGCTCAATTTAACAGGGGATATAGGAGAGAGGTTGACTTATCATTTGGAACGAGGACCTCTGAATTTAACGAGGGATTTAGGAAAGAGAAAGGCTAATCATTTGGAACAAGGACCTGCTCAATTTAATAGGTGATGTAGGAGAGAGATCGACTAATCATTTGGAACGAGGACCTGCTGAATTTAACGAAGGATATAAGAGAGAGATGGACTAATCGTTAAAAATAAGGACCAGCTCAATTTCACAAGGGATATGGGAGAAAGATCGATGACTATGGCAAAGGAAAAATCCTTTTCGTAAAGAGTACATGAAGAGGCCCTATTCAGTTTAGTTCTACTTTGGCGAATTCCCAACCCGGTTAAGGTTTTAGACGGTAGGAATCTGCCATAACCATCGTACAATACTTTAGTATCTTCCGAGAGATTTTACTTCCGTTAAAAAAAAAACAAATTCTATCTTCGAATAAGTTTTAATAATAATAATTGACTGGCACGACAGCCCGCTTACGCGAGACTAAGGCCTAGCTTCCCGCAACCACCCGTGTTATGCGTGTAAATTTGTACGCGGGTGGAAGGGACCTACAGTTTTATGCCGGTTCCAAACGGCAGGTTGGGAGCTTTTTCATAAGCAATTTTTACTCTCAGAGGTTTGCCAATTCCAGCTGAGAGGACAGCCACCGAAAGAGAAAATGAGTTTTCCCGTTATTTTTTTAAGGTGTTATAACAGGCAGTATTTGAAACTGAGATTGCTGCCTTCGACTCGCGGTCCAACGCACTAAGCCACTGAGCCCACTGAATAAGTTTTAGTAAAACATAAAATCACACAAGTTTTTCCAAACATCTTAGATCTCAACTTTAGTTCTTGTTGGGATCATAGAATAATTTACTGTTTGTTTAAAATCTTTAAGCCGTAAGTTAAAAGCCTTAAAAGTACTCAGGAAGCTAAGAATCTGTAACTTGTAGTATATGAAAGAATTCTATTTCTTTTAAGGCATTGGGAATTACGAGGATTCCGAAATTTGACTCACTATTTCTCCCAAATCTAAAGTTGAAAGCTTGGTTAAATTGATTTAAAAAAAGAGCCTAGGAGTTTAAGACTACTTCTGATCAAAAAATGGACATTGGCACCTAGAATATTTTTTCTCCTTTTTAACTCCGCTGAGGATGGGAGGGTCTCAATAAAGCAAATGCTGTGCGTTATGTTAATCAAATGAAATTCTGCCAGGGTGGGGGATGAGGCTGTCTATTGCTATTGTTTCCTAGCAGGGAGCCTACCCTATGGTGAACATTAAGAAAGTTAGGAAATAAGAACAGTTACAAAACTTAGTTACTCTGCTGACTTAGTGAACATTACAAACACATCGAAGAACTTTTAATTAATAAAGTAAAACTTTAAAACATAATTAAATTATTAAATAAACAATAAATACAAAATGAAGATTGCATTTTAAATATCCATACATACATATGACTGAATATGAAAGCGGTGGAGTTGGTGTAAAAAAAAATCTCCAATGCATGTCCAAAAAAAAATTTTTCTTGAGTGAAAATTTGATGCGTGTGAAAGATTGCAATAAAATTTGAAATAAATACAGACAATTATACGCATAGTATAGCACAAATATATGTATGTATCAGGTGTACAACTTTGCTTCCGCCGTTTTTTTTTCCAAAATTAAAAGCTTTATTGCGAAAAAGTGCTTACAGATGTATTATTCAAAGTATTGTCCGTCGCTAGCGACAACTTTCTCCCATCTTTCCGGCAATTTTCGGATCCCGGCTCGAAAAAAGGAGTCCTCTTTTGACGCTATCCATGAAGCAATCCATTTTTCCAATTCTTCGAAGGATTGAAAATGTTGATCTGCCAGGCCGTGTGCCATCGAACGGAATAGGTGGAAGTCAGAAGGGGCGACATCTGGGGAATACGGCGGGTGGGGCAAGACTTCCCATTTCAGCGTTTCCAGGTACTTTTTGACCACTTTTGCGACGTGAGGCCGAGCATTGTCTTGTTGGAGGATGACTTTGTCATGTCGCTCTTGATATTGTGGCCGCTTTTCTTTTAGCTGAGTTTAGTTTTAGTTTAGTTTAGTTTAGTTTCTGAGAGCATTCGATGCGCTTCAGCTGCATTTTTTTGCGAATTGTAACAGAAAAGTAAAACTTCCCGCAAATGGCGAGAATTGGGCACATAAACGGACATTTTCGAGCGTGAATAATACGAAAACAAGAACAACTGTCACTGAAACGGCGATGACAATTCGTTAGGCACTGTCCACACTCACTTTAAAGGCATTACCATCTATGTATTTCAACCAGCCTCAGCCGGTACAGCCACCTATCGGAAAACGGCGGAAGCAAAGTTGTACACCTGATATATATGTATGTATGTGTATATGTGTAAGTAATGAAGTAAGCTTAAGACGTGGGTAGAGTTGAGCGTGAATAGTCGCTGCTGTTTGATTCTTGACGAGAAAGGTGTATTGCTTGAGAATATGAGTCGAGCATGTTAGTAGTCGTGTATACAAACATACAAATATAAAAGTATAAATATAAAAACAAATTGTTATATATACTTTTTGGTGCATATAAAATTTTATTTATGTTCTATCAATGCTTACATCTATTATTTTTATATATATACTGAACACACACAACTGCAAGCACACAATTCTCAGTGAGGCGTCAGCCAAGACACACACACACAGTCCACTAACACAATGTCAACGTGTATGTACGTGTAGTTGAAATCAATTTGCATGACAGCCATTTTAGGCTCCAAAAAGGATATTTCTTTCAAGTTACAACAACATTGTTTGTGTAGGTGACTAAAGCGAGCGTGTGTGATGAAAGTAGTTGTCCAACTTTTACAGACATTTGCTGCTGGCTTGTCTGGCATGTTGAGAAAGAAACTGTCATTGTTGTTGTTGCATGATTTTCTTATCCTTTGGTGGTGTATTTAATACCTGCGGATGTATATTCAATGCCTGTAAGGTGTTTATGTATGCAGCTATTTGGCGTTATGTACACATTTGGCTATGTACATATGTATATAACACATACACATCTCTTCATACTTGTATGTATGAATATATTTTTATATGCATGTCCTATTCTTTGGTATTTATTGATGCATTTTTTGACCAATCGTTCATTGGCAGTAAAATAATTAAATTACAGGTTTTGTCATTCGATTGGCATTTGAAATTTTAAAGGTATACAAATTTGTGTCTGTAATTTCTGCCTTACGGAGTCATTGAAAACTTTTAGCTTTCAGTCATAGTGAGTATGTATTCATATAAATTTATATGTAGTGTGGGAAAAAGTATGAACAAATTGCCATTTTGATGAGTGACAATGCGAGACACTGTTCTCGTGCCATGTAGATGCCGACAACTCCGCTTCCAATGATTCCGGACTCGACGATAACGATTCCAATGACTTTATCTCTCGAGACTGTAGCTCTAACAAATCGGATTACGACAACTTCGGTTCCGCTGATATCGGAAACACTGATTTCGGTTCAAATTATTCCGAAACATCCGTGAAACATCTGGAGCTAAGATAAAGGCTTGTCAGACTTTAAGCCTTTAAGGGGAAGGAGTTGATTGGAGATTTATTGTACTGGAGGAGTTGAGAAAGCCGAAATATTTTGAGTGAGGGGACCACTAACTATCCAAAGATAGTATTCAAAGATAGTATTCAAAGATAGTATTTTGGGTAAGGACGGTGTCACCGAAATTATGGCAAATGCCGTCAAGGAGAATCAGGAGGATTAGATCGCTACCTACAATAAAATCTATCTGGGCTGAAACCAGGAAGTTCGGATCAGCGAGATGGCAAAGTCTTGCCAGTTGGGGTTGTAGATCGGACAGGTAGCGAGCAATTCACACAGAGACTGTGTTCCCGTACGTAATTAAGTCGGTCGGAAACCAAGAGATTTTTAAAACGCAGACAGGACTTCATGGCATGGTTCACACTACAGAGCTGGCACTGGAAGGACCTCCTGGATTCTGCCACATAATTCTGTGTCCGAATTTGAGACTGGCTTACAACAAATTACTCATCGTTTTGCTCTCATTAAATGTAATAATTTCTTTCTTGTTAATTTCTTCAAAGAACATGGGCCCAATAATGTTTTGTGAGGCTGCTGGACAGATTTTTAATATGTGACTTTTAACTTCTTCATCCATTGCTGTTTCTAACGCTGTATTTGTATCACTATAAACTCGTTTACGGTTAGGTTTCAAAGGGCATTGATCCTTTTCAAATGAACTTTCGGCACTTGTTGATGACTACTTGAAGAGGAGTTAGTAAACTGTAGATTAGCGAGTTTACAATTGGTACCAGTTCATCCAACTTCAACGGGATTGTTTTATTACTATATAGACTTTAGTCAGTGGCGTGAATGGGTATAACGAAGTCGGATGAATGCGGGATTCTTTGCTCCTGTCCGGGCACCTCAAGACTGGGACTTATTCACTTAAGGGCCTCGTTCTTTTCTGGGTTAGAAGAAGTTCCCGAGCATGACATCAAGTTGCTGCTGAACTTCTCTATGAACTTCCACATTCTCACCGATCATTTTTACGTCGATACGCAACACTAAAAAGTTCTAACTGGTATCGAAAGGGACCCAACAGGGGTCTCTGCTGGGCAACGTGGCCAGCCAGCTTACCTAACGTAACCTGGTCAGTGGCATACAGAAGATTTGATTTTCGGAGGGGGTCGGGGGTCCGGTTCACAACTTTTGAGCCCAATGCCAGTTGAAACCATATTTGGCATCCGAAAATGTTTGCAAAATCTTACCCTTACATGTGCCCAGTGGCGCACACAAGATTTCATTCTCGGGAGGGGAGGCGTTCGTACAAGTTTTTAGCCGAATACCATTCGAAACCATATTTTGTACCAGCAATTTTTGTGTTTGCGGGGGAGGGGTTGAACCCCCAAGCCCCCCCGTGTGCGCCACTTCGTGTGCCCCTGACTATAGTGCACCACGACCGCTCTGATCATTCATGCAGCCTTTGATTTAACCTTCCATGTTTAGGATTTTTATAAATTTCTGTGCTGTCTGAGGTTCTAATATATATTGTCGAATGACCAAACTGGGGAAATCTTTTTCTGCTGAGTTCAGGACATTCATACAGAACATTGAGCGATGGTGCTTATTCTTCCTCACACATCCTGCATACATTCGAGAAGTATATTCCCATATTTCAGAGATGGTATCTGAGTGAGCAGTGGCGCACGTACGATTATATTTTGGGGGGGCTGGGGGTTTCGTACCCAATTACCCCAATTACACCCTTTGCCTGCGTAACTGCTAGTAGGGATACCAAGGTCCCCCTGCTTTAGCATAACGAGCTTAAAGCACACTCCTCTGTCTAATCTAAGAACTGTTGTACCTGACGTAGTCGACTTAACACTAGAATGCCCAAGGGAGTCATTTTGACTACATTGAGGTCTTTTATTGTAAATATCTTTTGTTGCATCGCTTTCTAAAAAAATATCTTACGTGACTTTTATTAGTTTTTAAAGCTAAATGGAATAAATAAATTAAAAATATTGAAAACAAATTTTTTACCCCAATTTTGCAAAATTTACCTTAAATGCCCAAAGGTAGTCATTTTGACTACCTATATACAATTTTCAGCAAATCTTACTGATAAAAAGACAAATATGCATCTTCAATTGCGAAATATGCAAATTTCAAATAATTGCAAATATTAAAAAAAAATATCATAGTAGGCTGTGACAATTCCCAAGTTTTTCAATCAAAAATTCACTCACAAAATTCATTCACAAATTCCAAATTCCAAGTTTCATTCCATTTTATCCCATTGATGCGTAAAGTACGCCATTATATTTTAGTGAATTTTCTTTGCAAACCATAAAAAAAAAAATGGAGTTTTTTTTTTAATTTAATCTAATGTGCATTTATTCATATTTGCTACTTGAAAACCAATAAAATTAAAAAAAAGTCAGTAAATAATATGGTAGTCAAAATGACTACCTATGGGCATTTTAGGTAGGTCAGATTTTCGGGCATTCTAGTGTTAAATTGATGCATTGGTCAGCAATAGGCCCGGAACTGTGGCCTCCAAAGGGGCATAAAGCATCCTTTTTTTGCTGGGGGCCCTGCTTATTCATTCCCTCTTTGGTATCTAATGCAACTCTACGAATTTTCGACTGCCCATTTCATTGAAGAGAATACGGCAGTCCGGTACCAGCTTTGAGTTAGTCGAATAGGCTTCTAGTGCCTTTAGGATTGCTTTACTGTTGGACAACGTAAGTATAGGGTTTTCCAACAAGAGGTGTTATTTTGAATCACCCGGTATTTCGGTAGCTGTCACTTTTGAAGCTTTTATTCTTTGACATTTGACAAGTAGAAACTACGCCATTACTAAAAATGGAACGATACACGCTTCAACCATCACGCCATCAGAAAAAAGCCTTGAAATTCAATATTTTCCTACTTTGAGGTCCAATTACCGCGGCATTTTAAAACTTATAATTAATGATTTTTTATGGTCGGAGTTGGATGGTATTGATCTTGACAACGTTTACTTTCAACAAGACGGCGCTACGTGCCACACAAGCAACGAAACCATTGCTCTTTTACGGGAAAAGTTTCCGGACCGTGTTATGGAAGAGGTGATCACAATTGGCCACCGAGATCTTGTGATTTAACACCTTGCGACTTCTTCCTTTGGGGCCACGTGAAAGATAAGGTGTACGCCAACCGCCCAGCGTCGATTCAAGACCTCAAAAATAGAATTCGTGAGGCTATCGAGGACATAGGGCAGCCACTTTGAGATTTGGTTATGGAAAATTTCTTGAAAAGGATATGGTCCTGTAAGCGTGGTCGTGGTGGCCATTTGGCTGATGTTGTTTTTCATTATTAACGGCATACCTTCCTCTTTATTATGAAATAAACATCCGATCATTTATCTAAAAAAAATGGAATTTTTCTTTGAATACCAAAATAACACCTCTTGTTGGAAAACCCTATAGTTATGTGTGCCAGAAGATTTTGCTGTAATTGCATGTGTTTCCGCCTGGAAGATGGTATCCAGGTTCCATATGGGAAAAGCTTTGTTAAATCTGGGACCATATACTCCGGCTTCGTTCTGCCATCTTTCCAATAAGACCCATTTCTTTACCAAAGTTGCAATCCTGGTTTTGTATAAATTGATTTGTTTTTCATAAAGTAAGGTTAGGTTAGGTTAGATTACGTTATGGTGGCTCAATTAAGGTTATGGTGATCAATTAAGACTCATTTCATTACCATTGATGTTCATAGGGTTAGGTTAGGTTAGATTAGGTTACAACGATTAGGTCGAAAACGTAAGAGGAACATTATGATACCACATATTTCAACCGTTCTATGCAACACTGTTTTTTTTTCTCAACATGTCGTCGCTGCAGAAAACAAATGTTGTATGTTCCATTGAATTTAATAGCACATACGACAATTGTTTTCTCAGGCGATGATGTGTTATAAGACACATTTTAAATGGATGGTGGACGGAGGGGGGTGGTGGACTTACAATTTAACGCCGAATCCGAACGAAGGTTGGCAGTTTTTTTTTCCCACTTGGAGCTTTTGCCATTGGCTACCAATAGCGCACTTGTGCAATTCTTGTACTTAATTCTCATCTCCTTCATGTGGATAGCGATAGAAGAAGATGACCGTTTCATCAGCCCAAGCCCGAACCTAGGGCCTCTGGTATAAGAAGCCTGCGCGCTACTTTATTGACTTAAAATAAATATATAAATAAATTCATAGAGTTAAAAGCTTCGTTATTTATTGGGCCCCTTCGACGCTCACAGGTTTCTCATATCCTGCTGAGAAAACAGCCAAAGTAACAAGATTTATTTATTTTTTCTCAGCCTCGCAGTGTAATGCACGAACCACTCGGTCTACTTATTACTAATAATAAATTCATTATTTTAAATTAAATGCCTGCCAGTTGGCATGTCCTTGTTCCGGTCTATGTCGACAGCGGCAGACAACCGAATTGAGCGCAGCTCACATTCAGCGTCACCGAGTAAAGCCAAAAATCGTTGTATTTGTGGTTGCAATGTCAACAGCAACAAACAACAACAGCAACAAAAATCACAGCAATAACAAACCAAATACCACCAATTGACCAACGCAATGACTAACCGCGCGCAGTGCTGTGGTGCGCCGTGGCCAGCGAGGCGAACGTTTAATGTGCGGAGATACTTGCAGGACATATCGAACCGAATGCGGATCAGCGGCAGCGTTACTGATGATTTACCAAATTATGCTGCCAGTCGGCCGCAAATAAAATGCCACAACAGCAACAACAACAACAACATAAGCAGCGAAAATGCGCGCCTTTTTTGTATTAATTGAAAATGCGTGAATGCGCGGCCGGCCGAGTGCATGGAGCAGCTCGGGCGGCGGTGCGGCGAGGGGCAGAGCGCAGGTATTGCATTTACGATAATGTGGTCGCAATGTGCAGTCGGCGTGCGGTGCATTTGCGGTGCGCGTCAGGACGGGGCGCGAAACGGCCCAACTGAGCGGCGCACGGGGCGACTCGAATAGTCGGACAGTGTGGCGGCCAACCAGCTGAATGCCAAATGCGATAATTGGCTAACGAAAACGAAATACGTTTGTCGCTTATCAACGGTCAGCAATGGTAATAAATCTGCGCAGCAATGCCGACGGACAGCAAATGGCGGTGACGGTGGTGTTTCGGTGTTGTTGTCAAACTGTAAATTCATTACATTATCGAAATTATTATTATTGGCGTATGTATGGTTATGATTGTTGTTGTTGTTGTCATTTCGCTGGTTGCCATTTCAATTTGCACGCACGCGATTTTATTTAATTTTTGCGAATTTAATTGAAATCAACTCAACTATTATGGGCCTTAAGCGTTATTAAGTTGCCACAGTAACAACAGCAATAATACCAACAACAACAATAATAAAAACAATATTTACTTCATTAAATGTACATTTCACTGCATGCGGGCACATTTACAATTTAATAAAATTTTGCTTGACAAAAACCTTATATCATTTGTAACAATTGAGAATGCGCCTAAAATGCTGCCACGAATTTGTGCGTTTATTGCTACGCGGCCGAATTGGGGTCGCTAGTGTTTAGCGCTGAAGTTGTATGAAATTTAGTTGTTGGGCTGCCAATATTTATGGCACAACAACAACAAATAATTACAAATACACATGAAGGCGTTGAGTGTTTTGCAAATTATGGGCGAAATTCACTTTCATGCCTAGTAAATGGATATTGCTTGGCACTTTAAAGCTACTGAAAATAATACGAGGGTAATCTGAAAAGTTGTCGACCTTTAAATGAAAATGACAGCAATAGTAAACAAAAGGTAGGAAACCTTTTTGTTGTTTGTAGACAATCTTTTGAAATGCAAATGGATATTGCTTGGCGGAACTACTGGGATAATACGTCCCAGCAAATTTTTAAGGCCTCTCAAAATAATTATTCAGATCTTATGACCTATGAGTGTTAATTATAATTAAATAACACTCATACGCCACGTTGCGCTGTGCTCAAAAATGCACATATCGCAATTACACAGTTTAAATGTATTTTTTTTGGATTGGTGTCTTAAGCAAATTTGTTGGTCGTTAAAATATCTACAAACTTGCCGAAGACAGTAAAGCGGTATTCGGAACGATTTAGGACCTATTAGCATTTAAACGTTCGAAGACTTAAGCGACGAACTCGACAAACTTCAAAGTCGGATTTCTCATAAACTAGAGCCAATCTTACCAAACGGCTGGTGGATCTCAACTCAGTATACCTATAGAAAACTCACCCAGTAGGTCCCCCCATGTCTAAATTTTTGAGGGCAAATTTCACGCACAGTATTTTGGTTCTCAAAATTAAACTGAGTTTTCAACCTTTCAATGAAGATGACAACAGTAGTCAACATAAACTAGGGAATCTGTTTGCAGAGAATCTTCCGAAAGGTACTCACTAAATTTTCAGTCATTTTGGATGCACAGTTGTGGTTTGACAAATGTTTGAGTGCATCGATGTGAGTGTTTTTGAGAAAATGAAAAAATCGAGTATAGGGCAGTCATATTTGTTTTAAAAAGGTAACATACCTACACAAATTATAGACTAGTTGAACGCTGTGTACAGGAACCTACATCTTTTACGTCCGTAAAATTTTGAGCAGCAAAACTTTAAAATGGTTGTACCACCTTGGGAGACGAAGATTTTTCGAAACGTCCACAAATTGCAACTGACGATAACATTGTTCACCAAATGATGCCAAAAACTATCGAATTAAAGTGAGAGAAATTGCAGAGGCTTGGAACATATACAAAGAATCAAGATTAAAAAAATGGTGCCGATTGATTACTGTCGATTCAACTTAGGTACATCAGATACTTCAGAAACAAAAATGCAGTCAAAACAATAGACTGCAAACGGATAAAGAACTCCAAAGGCAGCAACAACTTTTTTTTATTTGATAAGCTGAAGCCGAAAATTGCAGAAAACGGCCACTTTTTACACCTCAACTCTTACACCTTAACGCTTGCCAAGGGTTAAAGTCCACGAACTACTTCCACAACTGCTTGACAACCTTCCATACTCAACATTTCTGGCCACAAGTGACTTTTTCTGTTCCTTAACCCCTTCGGGACAGAGTTTAATTTAAAAAAACAAAATACTGTTGGAAATGTTCCTATGCTATGAAAATTGGGGCTAAACAATTATGTTGCATATTCACAAATTCTAAAATTATTCCTTTATCCGGAAACATATAAGTCGGTAGTTCGAATAAATATATTGCGTGAGTCATAAGATCTGAATAGTTGTTTTGAAGGGCATTAAAAACTTAGTGGGTCGCATTATCCCAGTAGTCCCGAAAGGGTTAAGTTAAAAGTTGCCCTTAGAGGACAAATATTTCCGTGAAATTTGAATCCTTCTTCTTCTCAAATGTAGATCACTTTCTCTGAGTACTATTTAGACGGTTTAAAAGATGAAATCATAGCTGGGAGAAGTGTGCAGTCTAACGATGAGTAGAGGACTATGAGAGTCTTTCTTTCTCTCGAAAAAGAATTTTAAAGAAAAAATTTCTTGTAAATTTAGTAGATCGGAAACTTTTCACAACACCCTCGTATTACTAAGTTAATCGAAAATCTGTCCAAAGTTTTACTAAAGACCTGAAAAATTCACTAATAGGAAATTAAATCGTCTACACTTTTCCGTCATTTTTTCGTCTACCTAAAATTTCTCTTAAGAGACCGGGATTCTCTTAAATCTATGCAGAAATTTCCTAATCTGGCAACACTGAGTCAGCAACTTTTCTATTCTTAACATCACTAACTTTACATTCTTAATCCTCCTGAAGTCAAGGTACCGGATCCTTATTATGCTGGACATAAATCCGCTTTCGGCATTGTTTTTTTTGTCAAAAAAGAAACAGAAAATAAAAACTTCTAATATGATTTTTAAGTTTAAAATATTTTTGCATTTTTATTATTTTTTATTATATTAATAATTTTGCTGATTTTTGGTCAGAGCCAGCGTTTTGTAAATATTTTAAATTTATTTATTTTTCGTTTATTATTTATTTAATTTGTTTAATTTATTTTATTTATTTATTTTATTTATTTTATTTATTTTATTTATTTTATTTATTTTATTTATTTTATTTATTTTATTTATTTTATTTATTTTATTTATTTTATTTATTTTATTTATTTTATTTTTTTCATTTATTTTATTTATTCTATTTATTCTATTTATTTTATTTATTTTATTTATTTTATTTATTTTATTTATTTTATTTATTTTATTTATTTTATTTATTTTATTTATTTTATTTATTTTATTTATTTTATTTATTTTATTTATTTTATTTATTTTATTTATTTTATTTATTTTATTTATTTTATTTTATTTATTTTATTTATTTTATTTATTTTATTTATTTTATTTATTTTATTTATTTTATTTATTTTATTTATTTTATTTATTTTATTTATTTTATTTATTTTATTTATTTTATTTATTTTATTTATTTTATTTATTTTATTTAATTTATTTATTTTATTTATTTTATTTGTTTTATTTATTTTATTTATTTTATTTATTTTATTTATTTTATTTATTTTATTTATTTTATTTATTTTATTTATTTTATTTATTTTATTTATTTTTTTATTTTATTTATTTTATTTATTTTATTTATTAGATTTATTTTATTTATTTTATTTATTTTATTTATTTTATTTATTTTATTTATTTTATTTATTTTATTTATTTTATTTATTTTATGTATTTTATTTATTTTATTTATTTTATTTATTTAATTTACTTAATTTATTTTATTTATTTAATTTATTTAATTTATTTTATGTATTTAATTTATTTATTTTATTTATTTAATTTATTTTATTTATTTTATTTATATTATTTATTTTATTTATTTTAGTTATTTTATTTATTTAATTTATTTATTTTATTTATTTAGGTAGTTGATTTTGTTTTTTTTAGTTTGATGAAAAAATTGCAAGGAAAAAATTTGTACTGAAATACATAAATAAAAAAAAACGATTATTCACAAAAAATTAAAAATAAATTTAAAAAATTATGGCTTTTGCACCTCACCCCCCAAACAATGAAAGGCGCCGCTGGAGAGCGTCGCGTCAAGGATTTATTTTTTTTTAGTTTCCTTATTTTTAACGTTTTTTTCTTAATTTTTTGTCTTGTTGTAGCGTATTTTACTAAATATTGTTGTTGTAATAGCATGCAGTGAGAGGATTTTCAGTTAAATCTAGCAAATGTTGTTGTTTTAACCGTTTTTTATGGCAGTTTTTTGTTTACTTGTTTGTAATTTTTGTTGTTATTTTTTGTGTTTTTTACTGTTGTTGTTATTGTTTATTGTTATTTTCTGCTGTTTTTTATAACAGTTTTCTTTGTTGTTGATTGTATTTATTGTTCGTTGTAGTTATTTTTTTACTGATGCCTGCATTGTTGTTGTTAAAATTTTTGGCATTTAGTGTTATTTGTTGTGTGTATATTGTTTTTGTAATTGTTGTTAATTTTTGTTAGTATTCTTAACATTGCTGCAAAGTTGTTGTTTTTGCTTTTGAAGTAATTTTTTTTCCAACCTTTTTCATTTATTTGACTTTGCTCTGTGGCTTTTGTGGATGCCATAGTTTTTGTTGCAGTTAAAACTTTACTTTTGTTGTTGTTCATGGCTTTGGTTACTTGTTTTGTTGCTATTTGGTTGGATTTGGTTGTTGTTGTTTTTGGAAAATCCTTTTTTATAGTCGTTTTTTTAATGCTGTTGTTGTTGTTTTTGAAGCTGTTGTTGTGGTTGCTTTTAACTCTTATATTAGGTACTTGTGTTGTTGTTATTGCCCGCAATTTAATTTTTATAGTTTCTACTGTTCCTATCTTATTTTGTTGTTGTTGGCATTGTTAATAGTGCAGCTATATTTTTTTGGTTACAATAATTTTTTGTTTGTTGTTGTTACGTGTGAATAATATTGCTTTTGATTTTTTCGCTGTCATTGTTGTTTCCCGCTTTTTAATTTTCCCAGTAAATTTTGTTGTTTCTCCTGTTGTTGTTACTGTTGTTGTGGTCGATATTATTGTTATTGTTGTTGCTAACGAAATTTTCTGGAGTTGACGTTGTAAGTACTGTTTTTGTTGTTGTTATTGTTGTTACTGTTGCATGTAAATTCTGTTGTTTTGCTCCTTTTGTAGTCGTTATTGTTGTTGTTATTGTAATTGAAACAGTTGTTGCCAGCATTAATTTCTGGAATTAACGGTGTAAATACTGTTGTTGTAGCTAGTGTTGCCGGTGAGTTGTATTGTTTTCTTTTTGTTGTTGCTCTTGTAATTTTTGTCAGCAACCAATTTCTGCGGTTGACGTTCTAAGCACTGTTGATATATTGTTGTTGTTGTTGTTGTTGCTACTCTTACCTACATATGAGTTCTGCTGTTTTCCAATTGTTGTTGCTATTGTTGTTGTAAATATTGTAATAGTTTTGTCAGTGAAAATTTTGTTGGGCTAACGTTGTAAGTACTATTTTTACTATGTTGTAGTTGTAGTTGTTGTTACTGTTGGCCGTGAGTTCTAATGTTTTGTAGTTGTTGTGGTCCTTTTTGTAACTGTAATTGTTGTTGTGAGCATAAAATGTCTGCAGTTGACGTTGTAAGTACTTTTGTTGTTGTTGTTGTTGTTGTTGTTACTATTTCCTGTGAGTTCTATTGTTATCTAATTGTTGTCGTTTCTGTTGTTATTGTTGTTTGTTATTGTTAATGACTGACTTTTTCTTGATGCCATATTACATGTTTTGCAGCGAATGTTGTTGTTTTTGTTGTTTTTAAATATCAAAAAATACAAATATATGTTGTAAATTGTGCAACGTTGTTGTCATTTTCGAAATATTCATTTTTTAATTGCTACTATTTTTGTCGTTGTTGATATGATTGCATTTCGTATTTTTATTGCTATTTATTTCTGCTCAAGTTTTTTATTGTTGTTGTAGTGTTTGTTATGCCAAACGTTGCTTTTAATTCATTTATTGTTTTTGTTGTTATTGTTTCTGAGGCATCAACCGGCAAATCAGTGCGTTTTTTACTTTTTCATATTGTTTGAATTTTGTTTTGGATTTAAATTTTTTAATATATTTTTAAAATATTTTTTTGAATTATTTGCAAGGCCCAAAAGCCTTGAATGTTCCACTCGAGCACCTCACGTGGAACTGTACTGGACAGCTCTTTGCCAGGAGTGTGATGATTGCTGTTTGAACGAACCGTTCACCTGCCCACACATGTCCTGTGCCCCTTGTCGGCGTTGCCAACTATTTTTTGCAGCGCTGCAGGGGTCGAAGTTAAGCAAACGTAATAAGCCGCACTACTTTTTGCTTTTGTTTTGCTGTTTGCTTTTGGAGCTTGGTTTGCCGCGTGGAATGAAATGAGAGAGGAAGCGAATTTTCCGTCATTTTTTTTCGTAGGTATTTTTTTCTGCCGATTCAGCGCTTATGTAAAATTTTGCACAATTTTTATTTGACGTTTTAACCATTTCGATTTTTTGCAATTTTTTTTATTTATTTCATATTTTTTTGGTTGTATTGCAATGGGTGGTAATCCCGTTTACTCTCTCATAGGCGCAATGCATTTTTTGTTGTTTTTGTGATCTTTTTCGGTTTTTTATTTTTGGGCGATTTCCGTTGTTATCGCAGTGTTGCCAGTGCATGTTTCATTTAAAATTGAAATTTTAATTGATTGTCTGCGCCGTTTGGGGTGTGAGCGAGACAATGCGTAAAAAAATCAAATCAACTAAGAATCGAGCAATTGAGCGAGGAACGCGTCGACCCTGTTGGGTGCAAGTTCAAATGTAAAATGCGAAGCGTGCAAAAAATTCACAATAAAAAATCTACAAAAAGGAAATATTGAAGAGTTTAGGCTGAGCTGAGAGGCAGCGCGTCAACGAGAAGTCAACGCGTGCAAGTGTGGGCTTTTTTGAATCGAAAGAGAAGGGAGTGAGTTTTCGATTTTGCTGAACTTAGTCGATAAACTAGATTTTTGTGGTTAGAAACGCATTTCCTTTTAAAAATAAAATAAAATAAAATAAAATAAAATAAAATAAAATAAAATAAAATAAAATAAAATAAAATAAAATAAAATAAAATAAAATAAAATAAAAAAATAAAATAAAATAAAATAAAATCAAATACAATACAATACATTTTATGAAATAAAACAAAATAAAATGAAATAAATAAAATAAAATAAAATAAAATAAAATAAAATTTAATTCAATTAAATAAAATTAAATTAAATAAATAAAATAAAATAAAATAAAATAAAATAAAATTACTTATATCGACGAAAGATGCGGGCAGTGTTCCAAATCATGTTAACGGCATATGAGGCTGAAATTTTGGTAAATACCTTCCAAAAGATTCGCAAATAGATTTTCTACTTTTTGTTGACGAGTGTTGTCATCTTCTTAATGAAGCCAAGAACTTTTCACGCTTGTAGGTAAGTACAAAGTAACATAGTTAGCTACTTAAAAATTTGTGCTAGATGCATTATTTCCCACTTATGTTATTTTTTGAATGAGTCTCGATAAAAGCTGTTTTTGTTGCACAGTGTTTTAAATACAATAATTCAAATCAAATTGAAACTGAAGTGTCACGTTTTGCCCAAAGCAAATTTCCACTCACATGTGCACATACAGACACATACACACTCACGTTCAAACAAACGTTCAACTGTTCATTGCCCTTCTTATGCATTTGTGTGATGTGTATGTTACATACGAAAATGTGTAAATTTACACGCGTGTCTGCATGTTTGTCCAGCGTGCACACGCCTATTGCCTACGCATTAAACTCACACACACACACACACACACAGACGCGGCTGCAACGACGTGCACTTTTTGCATCCTTTTCAGTGCGTATACGCGCAGTCGGCCCACGCAGCAGCACATTGCAACAGGCAGCTGGACAATGCGGCCGGCTGCAGTGGCGTCTGGCCGCAAGGTGCAGTGTGTGGCATGCGTCATCAGCGCCATTCGAATGCAACGAATGCGAGTGGCCTTGAGCGGTGCAAAACAAAAAACAACTTACCAGCGCAACAACAACAACAGCCACAATCTGGTCAATACGCGCATTGCCATATGTGTATTTATTGTTGCCACATGTGGCATATTGCCCACTTATAGCACACACTCACTTTCGCATCGGTCTGCGCGGCTAGTGGCGATCTGCCACATGCACCGCAATTCGGGCGCTTCCCTCCAGCCAGTTGAGCGCTTTAAATTTTTGTGTAAATATTTTCGGGCATTTTTTTAACAGTGTATATTTTTATATATTTGTTTTTTATTTGTGACAACTTTGTGTTTTATGACTGACATCAAAATATCGCTTCATGCCACGGCACTTGACAGGTTTTGTCATAAACAATTGTCTTAAGGCCGTAATTTTAAGTTAACAAATTACGCATCATTTCATCTCATCTCATCTCACCTCATCTCATTTCATCTAATCTTCTTATATCATCTCATCTCATCTCATCGCATATCATCTCATCTCTTCTCATCGCATATCATCTCATCTCATTTCAGATCACATCACATCACATCACATCACATCACAGCACATCACATCACATCACATCACATCACATCACATCACATCACATCACATCACATCACATCTCATCTCATCTCATCTCTTGTCATCACATCACATCACGTCAGATCACATCACATCAGATCACATCACATCACATCACATCACATCTCATCTCATCTCATCTCATCTCATCTCATCTCATCTCATCTCATCTCATCTCATCTCATCTCATCTCATCTCATCTCATCTCATCTCTTGTCATCACATCACATCACATCACGTCTCATCTCATCACATCACATTACATCACATCACATCACATCACATCACATCACATCACATCAGATTATATTACATCACATCACATCACATCACATAACATCACATCACATCACATCACATCACACCAGATTACATTATATTACATTACATTACATTGCATTGCATTACATTACATTACATTACATTACATTACATCACATTACGTTACATTACAATACATTATATCAAACGAAATCAAATCAAATTAAACCAAACAAACCAAAACAAATTATTTCACTTCAATCAAACCAATGAAGTCAAGTCAAGTCAAGTAATATAAAATCAAATCGAATAAATTTAAATAAAATCAAATCGAATCAAATCAAATAAAATAAAATCAAGCCAACCCAAATCAGATCAATTCAATTCGCTTTACTTTACTTCACTTCACTTCAATTCAGTTGAATTTAATTCAATTCCATTCAATTCAATTCAATTCAATTCAGTTTAATTCAATCCAAACCAATGAAGTCAAGTCAAGTCAAGTCAAGTCAAGTCAAGTCAAGTCAAGTCAAGTCAAGTCAAGTCAAGTCAAGTCAAGTCAAGTCAAGTCAAGTCAAGTCAAGTCAAGTCAAGTCAAGTCAAGTCAAGTCAAGTCAAGTCAAGTCAAGTCAAGTCAAGTCAAGTCAAGTCAAGTCAAGTCAAGTCAAGTCAAGTCAAGTCAAGTCAAGTCAAGTCAAGTCAAGTCAAGTCAAGTCAAGTCAAGTCAAGTCAAGTCAAGTCAAGTCAAGTCAAGTCAAGTCAAGTCAAGTCAAGTCAAGTCAAGTCAAGTCAAGTCAAGTCAAGTCAAGTCAAGTCAAGTCAAGTCAAGTCAAGTCAAGTCAAGTCAAGTCAAGTCAAGTCAAGTCAAGTCAAGTCAAGTCAAGTCAAGTCAAGTCAAGTCAAGTCAAGTCAAGTCAAGTCAAGTCAAGTCAAGTCAAGTCAAGTCAAGTCAAGTCAAGTCAAGTCAAGTCAAGTCAAGTCAAGTCAAGTCAAGTCAAGTCAAGTCAAGTCAAGTCAAGTCAAGTCAAGTCAAGTCAAGTCAAGTCAAGTCAAGTCAAGTCAAGTCAAGTCAAGTCAAGTCAAGTCAAGTCAAGTCAAGTCAAGTCAAGTCAAGTCAAGTCAAGTCAAGTCAAGTCAAGTCAAGTCAAGTCAAGTCAAGTCAAGTCAAGTCAAGTCAAGTCAAGTCAAGTCAAGTCAAGTCAAGTCAAGTCAAGTCAAGTCAAGTCAAGTCAAGTCAAGTCAAGTCAAGTCAAGTCAAGTCAAGTCAAGTCAAGTCAAGTCAAGTCAAGTCAAGTCAAGTCAAGTCAAGTCAAGTCAAGTCAAGTCAAGTCAAGTCAAGTCAAGTCAAGTCAAGTCAAGTCAAGTCAAGTCAAGTCAAGTCAAGTCAAGTCAAGTCAAGTCAAGTCAAGTCAAGTCAAGTCAAGTCAAGTCAAGTCAAGTCAAGTCAAGTCAAGTCAAGTCAAGTCAAGTCAAGTCAAGTCAAGTCAAGTCAAGTCAAGTCAAGTCAAGTCAAGTCAAGTCAAGTCAAGTCAAGTCAAGTCAAGTCAAGTCAAGTCAAGTCAAGTCAAGTCAAGTCAAGTCAAGTCAAGTCAAGTCAAGTCAAGTCAAGTCAAGTCAAGTCAAGTCAAGTCAAGTCAAGTCAAGTCAAGTCAAGTCAAGTCAAGTCAAGTCAAGTCAAGTCAAGTCAAGTCAAGTCAAGTCAAGTCAAGTCAAGTCAAGTCAAGTCAAGTCAAGTCAAGTCAAGTCAAGTCAAGTCAAGTCAAGTCAAGTCAAGTCAAGTCAAGTCAAGTCAAGTCAAGTCAAGTCAAGTCAAGTCAAGTCAAGTCAAGTCAAGTCAAGTCAAGTCAAGTCAAGTCAAGTCAAGTCAAGTCAAGTCAAGTCAAGTCAAGTCAAGTCAAGTCAAATCAAATCAAGTCAAGTCAAGTCAAGCCAAATCAAATCAAATCAAATCAAATCAAATCAAATCAAATCAAATCAAATCAAACTAAACCAAATCAAGCCATAAAAAAAGCAAACCAAACCAAAGTAAGTCACATCACATCACGTTGTTCTAGGACCCATTAAATCATCCCTCTTCGTATAATTTTACCTAACAGGACATCACATCACATCGCAATGAAGTCATCGCTTTCTTCTTCAGATTATTCAATGGGTTTGTCTACTTCTACTTCAATTGTCTGTCTACTTTCTACTTGCAGAGAGATCAGTTCAGTTGAGTTAAAAAATATTAAATTTTTGCTCAACAGTTTTCAACACTGCAACAACAATTTCAATTTCAAATCCAGTAAGAGTAAAGTGAACCAAAGCCATGGACCCTTGCTGTGTGTTGTTGTAAGAAGCACACAATCATACACAAATATAGACTAACAAACAAACATACAACTGACAGACACAAATTTACAAGGAAGTTTTTGAGGTATAGCCAATTTTTACTTTAGTACGTTGGCACTGTTACAAGCAAAACAACACTTTAACACAAACTTTACAATTTTCTATTTTCATAAATTGAAAGTGCCCTCAAAAGCAAGCGTTGCCCAATCTTAAAGCGTTACATGCTCGTTGCAACAAAAACCTAAGCCCAGACATACAACAACCCACATGCAATGCGTGTCCTTGACCCAAATTGCGGTCGCTCCTGCCACTGTGTCAACTCCTGCTGCCGCCACCGCCCAAACCCGTTCGTTCACTGCCCACACTTCATCTTGCTGTGGCGTTCGAGCGCTGAAAGAATTTTTAAGTGTTGCCATTTAACCTTCAAAATTGTTGCAAACGTGACAACGTCTGCAGCTGTTGCGCTGCGTTGTCCCTTCCACCGCTCGACTAAGCGCTGCCACCAGCTGTCCGTACTTTCTTCAACGCTTTGCTCCGGCACGGCACACTCCTTGCCGCATGCCGGCGAAAAAAGGCAAAATATTTTGCACTTCAGCACCCGCAAACGTGTCCTTTTTTGTGGCGCTTTGTGTGTAAGGCAAACGCACGAATGGACGGACGGATGTACAGACGGACGGTAGCTAAAAGTGAAATTTTATACACTGCTTCGTACACACACACACACACACACACATACAAATACACGTGCAAGCGTAACACGATTTAGGACAGAGTGGAGTAGTCGGGCGACAGGCCAAAAGAATCCCTTTTTCTAGCTCAAGTCAGAAAATGTTCGCTCGGCACTCCCACAGCACACAACGTGGGCTGAGGAGGAAGTTGAAGAAGAAGCAGCCGGCACACGCTGTTGGCCACAGCGTTGCGCTGCGCTCATCTGCATACGTCTCCATGCCACTCGTATTCCCCCTCCCCCATCTCCGCCCATCTCTACCCAAGGGCAATGTAAATGAAAAAAGAGGAATTTCTACTTTTGCCAAAAGTCCTTGAAAAGGATTTCACACATTCACTCGCTCACATAGACACACCCACACTTTTGCCATACGAACAAACGTTGATTTTTCGCTTTCTCCTGTTTTTTTTTTTTGTTAGTTTTGTTTGCTTCTGCTGAAAGTTTAACGAACCAGAACCATAGCAAAAGAACTGGTGTGGGTTTGAGGCGGTGTGTGTGTGGTTCACTTCTTTGGTTTAGCATTTTTGGTGTTCTCAATGTTGTTTTTTTATATTCAATTTATTTGTTTGTTTTTTTTTTATTTTTTCCCCCCAAAAAGGAGCACACCACACCTTTGCGACAAGAAAGCGCTGAGAATGCTTGTTGTGTGTTGATGTGTGTGTGAGTGTGTCATATTTGAACTTGTTGCCAGCTACAAACAAAACAAATGCAAGTTTAAGCCAATTGCCACTGTCACCACACATACCGTTATTTGTGCTCAATCGTCGTTGTCTAATCCTTTTTGTCCAGCTTCCCTCTGGTCTGAGAAGGTCAAAGGTGCATGTTTTGTTGGATGGTGTGAAAGTGCTGTGAAAATTGTGTCAGCTAGAAACAATGTTCAGAAGGAAATGAGAAGTGTTTTTGAAAAGGGTTTTTTAGGGTTCACATATTTTGAACAGAAATCCAAGGCGTGACCAGGACTAGAAAAATTTGCAAAGCCAAAGAGAAAAAGCCGCACAGAAGACAAAGGAAAACTAAATTTCAAAGTTTGGTAAATATATTTTTATATAAACTAACACTGACAAATATTTAGACTCTGAAATTTAATTTTGATAGAATTCAGACTACGATAGACTATAGTACCTACCTGCCATCATAGCTGTAAAAAATTATATAAAATTCTTTTCTTTTTTGGAGCTTTAAAATATGCCTGAAATATTTCCAATGCAATAGCAAACTTTTGGAATTATTTTTATAAACAATAATAAAACAACCTGTTTTTGGGTTCAGTAATGACCCATAGATATTGTTTCAGAAAATATAAGTTTAGGACTGTATGGAAGATGATTAAAAACTTTCAAACCACAGTTGAAAGCGCTGTTCTATTCAATAAAAAACTGAACATTATGTTTTCAATATCCAAAAAAGAGAGGTTGGCAAAATATCTGAGCGAGAATTGATGGCCATAACAAAAATTGTCTATAAAAATATGAAAAATATATAAATGTACATATAATAGCGGAGTTCACTCTTCATAGCATTTTAGCAATCCTAGCAATTTTTGAATTTTCGCAATGTTTTTGAAAGCAGTTGTAGCGACAGATTGCTATGATAGCAACTTTACACCTAAAATGCTAAGAAGAGTGAACTCCTAAAATGCTATGAAGAGTGAACTCCACTAATGTGGAGTTCACTTTTTCCTAGGCACACACAGTCAGTGACCTTGAAAAGGTCAAGTGTTATCATGACTGCATCTTCTTTCACTCATATGGATTTGAGTTCAAAACTACAGACTAAAAGGGAAGTTTTTATGAAATGAATGAACGGCCGAAGTGAAGTGCCCAGCGCAAAGTGGGTTTCCATTCCAAGGGTCGTTGGTTCGATTCCTACTGTACTTTTCTACATTTTCAATTCTTTTCTTTATCTAATTGTTTAGCATACTTTCAGCATTACCCTATCAAATTCTTCACCTTTGGATGAGCTTCTTTCTTCACTCCAATCAGTTGTGATGTGGAGCTCTCAGTAGATTTTCATATCCAATAGCCGTACAAGCACTACAACAACACCACTAGCAGTAGCAGTTCGGACTAACAGATGACGCAGCGCATACATGATCCAAAAAATAAGCTCATCAAAGATACCAACCTCTGCGTTTCTCAGCAACAGTTCCTAATTAGTAGCAATGGATGCACAGGTTGCTCTACACAACCCAGTAGTAAACTTTTATGTACGTCTCATGTACAGTCCAATCATCTTGAACTGCTGGGAGATATATTACTCAACAACCCTGACATTACTTCAATCGAGTAACCTTATCAACACAAGCCATTAGAAGCATTAGCCTTGTTGAGGTTCTCTGTTTCCAATTTTAACCTTCACTCTGTGCATGGGGTATACAGTTCCCCATAGCCACAGAAAATATGAATTTGTGAAGGTATTTCTTTCTGAACGATATATTTATATATATATATATTTAAGATTCTAAAAACACAAGCAGTTATTTTTTTTAAGTGTGATTGGGCCAGTATAAACACATATTGCACACAAACTGTTTGTTGTACCAATACATTTTGTAAGCAAAACTTAGCCAAGTTCTGAACCACTCACATTCTAAACCACGAGCACACTCACCGATGGAATAACAAATTCAAAGACGGTGTGCAAATAATTAACATAAAAATACTAATACAAAGAAACAAACAATAACAACATTAATAATATTTCATACTATAATGATAATATAATTATTTCCCAAAAAACTATTATTTTACTCATTCCCGTACAAACTATACTGGCTCAAAAATGGGGAACTCAGTTCCCCATTGCACGGGATTAGGGTGTAAAAACCATGCACAGAGTGAAGGTTAATATTACAAAATTCAAATTTAATTTCATGAAAAAATTAAATTTTTATTTTATAAATTTTATAAATTTTCTGGGTCCCTACTAAACTTTCAAGCCCGTTTCATTCAATGCTGGATAGACAATGCACCCCAAAAAGAAAAACTTTTGTTAAATTTATTGAAGCCTAAGATATTCTGAATGCTAAAAATTATGCAGAACATTTCAATATTTAGTTTGCAACCACCAAAGTTACAGGTGCTCCGAACATTTTCGGGGAGATGGGACCACAGAACATCAAATCACTATTTAGCGGCAAGGACTGTTTTCGTATCAAAGAGAATTCTCTGAGTTCCGGTGTTTGAGCGATTTACCAAGATACGACCGGCAAGCAGTGTTCACAGAAGTGGGATTTTCCCCGTTTTTAGGGAATTTTCAACATAAAAGGGATGGCGGGAATAATTGTCTTGAAACAGTAAAATCACGTTTGCCGTTCAATAAATTTATACAATTAAATATATTGAAGCCATCAAGAGAATAGAAACACATACATACGAGCTGATAATATGTAGTACAATTCTGTAATTGAAAGAAATTTCCTTAATAATTATTTGAGTCTGTTCTTCCATTTGGGTTTTTTTTACGTTTTTCGACGTTGATAAGAAAGATAATTAAATGAATTCTTACGGGTATGTTTTTCCTTTATTTTTGATTTGTATCAATGTTATTGACTGTTAATCGTATAGAAAATAAAACAAAAAAATTGAATCGACCTAAAAACATGGCTAAACAAAAAGGGGGTGAAAGAGAAAATCCCAAATCAAAAAGGGAAAAATGTCTAGATTTGTACGAGTATGAACAAAAAGGGAATCGGCTGGGCCAAAACCTGGCAGCACTGCCTGAATGATGACATCGCTCACCTCTGTTGAGCATTCACTAAAAAGTATCCTTAAAAAAGGTCACGCATTATAAATTTCGACAATGCTCCAAAGAGTCAACTGTGCTAGACTGAACTGTTTCCTATAAGCTTAATTACACAGTTGTGAAAACAATGGAAATGCTCCAGATGAGTTTTTGAAGTCCAGGTCCCACAAGTTTGGGTTTAAACTTAAATTAGATGATTCAAGGTATGGGGATATCAGACAGAATGGGTATTTAATGTGTGCCATGTATTAGTTAAAGCCTGTGGCTGAAATTCTAATACCAAAGTATACAATATTGATGGAATCCTAACAAAGATACAAGACATTTTTCTTCAAATTTATTTTTATTTTTTTACATAGTCTCCTTATGTCTCTACACCACTCCCAGATCTGATTTATTGCACCATAATTGTACTAACAGAGCGTTGGAAATGTTCATACGAACACATCTCTGGTCTAACGTGGACCAACGTGGCTCAGAATGTCCGGGCAGTTTTTTCTCATGTCTAAACTTTGATTTGATTCAATATGTGACAGATTCCTTCTTTGGATAAGTTCGTAGCCTCTGATATCTCTGCTACTTCAATTTGACAATTGTCCAGCACCATTTGAAGAACTTGAGCGATCATGTCGTCATTGGTTGCAGTTTTTGGACGTCTCGAACATTCTCCGTCTCCTAAATTAGAACGGCCAAATTTAAATTTAGCTGCCCGAAATTTCACGGTGTTTAATGATGTCCAGAGTTCCTGTACACAGCGTTCAACTCGACTCACCCATTGTGGAACAATAACTGCGCATCCACAGCGACTGCAATTTTGGTGAGTGTCTCTTAAAACACGCGAAAACAGATTTCCTACCTTTTGTTGACGAGTGTTGCCATCTTCATGTTGAGGTCGCAAACTTTTCAGACCATTTTTTTAGGTAGTAATTACTTATATTTCAAAGCCTTAAGCCTTTATTACACATGCTAAGAACGTTAAAAGCTGTTCATAAGCAATTCTTAAAACCAGGTCTATACTTATTGAGATTTGGGGAAACTCGTTTTTGAAATAACAGACAACATTGGGTTGTATGAAGATTGAAATCGGTCTTTTTCACTTCACTCTGATATTTTGAACTGGACATCTTTCAACTTCTTAAGTTACAATTTTTTAAGAATTTGAATCTTTCAAATGAGACCATTTTGAGAATTTATATTTTTAAAGCCAATTTAAAATTTCGATAAAAAACAAATTCAAATTTTAAATTAGAAAATTACGTTTTAAAATTTGGAGAGAAATTTCACAATTTAAATATATTTTTGTTGCATTTTATTTGTTATTAATTCGAATTTTTTTTTTTTAAATTAGAAAATTACGTTTTAAAATTTTTTAAGAAATTTTACATTTAAAATATTTTTTGTTGCATGTTATTTGTGGTATCTAATTTTCTCAAACAAACTAATTTCTAAACTAAAATATATCTCACTTTCAAGAGACAAAACGCACTTCCTGCAGGACCTTTTCAAATATCGATTTGTATCGTTTTAATATTTTTAATGAAATTTTCACAGTTTAAACATCTGTTATGTTGTATCTTTTTTTTAGTATCTAATTTTCTCAAACAAACTTATTTCTAAACTAAAATATATCTCACTTTCAAGAGACAAGACGCACTTCCTGCAGGACCTTTTCAAATATCGATTTGTAGTAAGAATCTGCCGCCTTAGGTTGCCATATAAAAACCAAAACAAATCGTGCTTGAACCCAAAACACAAAAGTCAAAATAATAATAAGGCAAAACGGGCACCTCCCCCGCACCCCAACACGCAGCAGCACAACTAGCAGCATTGCCGCCAACCACCCCCGATGCTCGTCGGCCACCCCCGGCCGGGCATCCTACGTCAAACAGCCAATCGGCACCAAGACGCGATGCTGCGCACCACGCGACCCAATCGCGAAAAAGCGCGTTATTCGTCGCGCTGCAAAAAAACCTACAACAGCAACAACAAAAATGAGGACAACGTCAAAAACGGTAAAAATAATGAGCAAAAAATCACCAAATTATTTGCGCCTTTTTTAATGAGCAGTAGGAGTAGACGCGCAGCAGCACGAACGACGCGCCGGTGTGAGTTGACGCCGGCACTCGGCACGTTTTGTGCGAAAAACGCGAGAGCGGGAGAGCCACACCGCAAGGAAGCGTGCTGCAGCCTGCAGGACGCGTCGAAGTTGGCCGCTGCGACAAGTTGCCGTTGAAGTGGAGAAGTTGACAAGTGAGAGCACTCGATGCGCAGTGAATGAGAGTTGCGCAGCCAAAGGCCTAAGGAATGTGGGAGCGAGAGCAAAATTATTATTTGAAAGGATGTGAGAAAGGAAATTCGGCGGAGAAGGCAGCGGAAAATGTTGAGGAGGAGGAGAGGGTTTTCGAGGAGAAACAATTGAACAGTGAAGGAGGGAGGAGTAAGGTGCAGAAAGAGAAATGTTTTGGAAATTAAAAAAAATAAATAGTTTTGGGAGTAAAACAATTAAAACAAAATTCAAATGCTTTCAAAATTATCTTAGTTATTATTTTTTTAATTTTTAAATTAATTTTAAAATTTTTCAAATAATTCCAAGTGTTTAATTTTGAATGAAGAAATTAATTTATTAATTAATTTTTTTAACTAAATAAAATTAGGTATAAATTTATTCAAAATAAAATTATTTACGAGGAAATATGCCGCAAGACAAACTTTTGAGAAACCTGAATAATAAAAAAATATAAATGTTTTAAAAGTAATGTAATTTAAGTTTTGCTGTATAAATTAAAAATTTTTTAAATAATTTTAATTTTTTTAGTTGACAAATTGTACATTTTTTCGTTTGGAGCCAATTCGTTGAGTACTCAATTAATGTAATTTGACTAATTAAATAATTAGACTAAATAAATAATAATTAGACTAATAAAGTTTAAACAAAACTCAAATTATTTATGAAGACATTTGTTGAAGGAGAAACGAGTGAAAATAGTAGAAACCTGAATAATAAAATAATTAAAATGTTTTAAAAAAAATGTTAATTAATGATTTTAAATGTTGTTATTATAGGTAAAAATGTTGTAAAACAATTAAAGTTTTGTTGTATAAATTTAAAATTGCTTAGAAGAGTTTTAATTTTTTTAGTCAACTAATTGTAATGGTTAATTGTGAACCAATTAGTTAAGTATTCAATTAATGTAATTAATTTAACTAATTAAATAATTAGACTAATTTAAATAAAATAAAAAATTATTAAACAATTAAAATTATGTACTTACAAATTTGCCAAAGGAGCAACGTTTAAAAATAGTAAAAAGTGAATAAAAAAATTAAAATGTTTTAAATATAATGTTTTGTTGCGTAAATAAAATTTTTTTTAAATAATTAATTTTTTTAGTTAAATAATTGTTACTGTTTTTTATATGAAACCAATTAGTTCAGTATTCAATTAATGTAACTTATTGAACTAATTAAATAATTCGACTAACTGAAATTTAATATATAAAATTATTAAAAATAAAAATTATTTACAAAGAAATTTTCTAAAGAAGAAACGTGTGAAAATAGTAGAAAACATGAATAATAAAAAATTCAGATATTTTCAAAATAATGTTAGTTAATATTTTTAAATTCTGTTATATACACCGACAATTTTTTTTTAATTTTAATTTATTTGTTTTAACTTGCTTTAATGTTTTTAATTTGGCATTGATTAGTTAATTATTCAATTCATGTAATTAATTCAACTAATTTAGTTATTGATTAATGTAATTCATTCAGTTAATAAAGTTATTGATTATTGTGAATAACTAAATAATTAATTGATTTAATTAACTAAGCAATTATATACATTAAGTAGTTTTAGTCAATTAAAGCCAAATTTATTTAAATTTAAATTATTTACAATAGATGTGCAAAGGGGTCTTAAAAAATTATTAAAAACTTGAACAAATTGCAAAATTAATTGAATATATTGAGCAAAATACTAAAAAATTCAAATATTTTCAAAATTGCTTTAATTAGTTGTTGCAATCGTTATACTTAAAATTTTAAATTTGTTCCAAATATTTTAATGAAACATTTTTACAACGAAATTGAAAATGCTAATATGAAAATCAGTTAGTTAATTGAAATTATTAGTTTATTAATTACTTAAATTTATTTATGCTAAATGTTTGAAAGGAGAATCTTAAATAAAAAATATTAAAGACTTGAATAATGTGCAGAGTAAAATAATAAAAAATTAATTTTTTTTTTAAATATTTTTAATTAATTGTTGTAAATTTTATAATTTAAATCGTTTCAAATTATTTTAATAAACATATTATAAACTATAATATTTTATATAAAACATATTTTATACTATAATTTTAAAATGTTTCAATGTAAAATCAATTAATTAATTATTCAATTAAAATAAATATACCATTCCATAAAATAAAAATTTCTTTAAAGTGGAAATGATTTGCATTATTTAAATTAAATTTATTAATTCAACTTGATTGAATTAACAACTAAAATTAATATAATTAATAACTAATTAATTAAACTTTTACAAAATTTTATAAATTTTCGTTTACAATTTTTCTAATTCACATATTTTGTTAATTTGATATTTATTAATCTCAAAAAATAAACGATTTCAAATTTTAAGTTGAATTTCCACTAAAAATAAAGCTGAATTAATTGCAACTAATGATTACATTTTTGTCCTTTTAGTCAATTAATCAAATAAATCATTAAATTTGAAATTTTAATATGAATATTTTTGGTAACAAAATTGTGTTTAAATGTTAAGAAAAATAAACAAAATAATAAATAAAAATTAAGGAAAATAGATTCAATTAAATAATTGATCTATTATTTTTTTTTATGAATTAGTCCTTTGCATGACTTGAATGAAAGAATATAACTTTATAAAATGTATAACAAAAAATGCCTTTCTCTTCTCATATGTTCGTCTCGCCATTCAAATTAGTTGTGCCAAAAGGACGCCATCAAAATATCGAATAAACAACAATAACAACAACAATGTGGTTTATAATGAAAAGGCTATGCACCTAATTTATGGCATTCATAATGAATATGTGGCAGCAGACAATGCAACAACAACAACAACAAACGGCCCCAACAAACCGTCGACGACAGACGCCGAAACATAAATAATAAAAATAATTATAATGAGATCAATTTTTAATCGCTATGCGCGAATACGATTTGCAGCAGGCAACCAACGACACACACACACACAGACAACAGAGACAACGCAAAACACAAACCGTCAGCAACAACAAGAAATTGCAACAGCCGGCTAAAAATCTTCGCTAACGTTGTGTGCGCCAAATTATAAGCAACAAACAAAACAACACTTTGAATTGGCAGTTCGGGCGGGGAGAGGAGGAGGAATTGAAAAAGAAGGTGTAATTATTATCATATCCTGCATCGCATAAACAACACAAAAAACAACAACAACAACAATGCAAGTAAGAGCAACAGCTAGTGGCAACGGCTGCTGGCCGTTAAAATTGCCCAAGTTGTGTGTGTGTGTGTGTTTAGCTGTGCAACAACAACAACAACAAATGCTTAGCGATCATAATAACAACAACGGGAGCAACAACAAGTAAAACAGCGTAAAAAGCGACACGTCGAGCGTTTACCATCTTACGGATACATTTGCTTAAGCGTACACAAACAAATGTTCATATTTATATATATGTAGGTATGTATGTATGTTTGTGTGCATATTATCGACATAGGCAGACAGCTAATATTCGTAAACCCTTGTAGGATAATTTTGACTTTGGAACTAATCCAAAGTTTAAGTTTCGGTTTTGGAGGTTGGTTTAAGTTTAGGTTTAGGTTTGGTTTTGGTTTAGATTTGGGTTGTCAAATTTAGGTTCAAGCTTAGGTTTAAGTCTGGGTTTGGGTTAGGTTCAGGTTTAGGGTTAGGATGGGGTTTGATTTAGATCAAGGTTTCGGTTGAAAATTAAGTTAGGTTTAAGTTTGAGTTTAGGTTT
Organism: Melieria picta; assembly: GCA_964056695.1. NCBI lineage: Eukaryota > Metazoa > Arthropoda > Insecta > Diptera > Ulidiidae > Melieria > Melieria picta. The sequence goes on from OZ057400.1 coordinate 113,615,026, forward strand.
AAGTTTAGGTCAAAATTTAGGTTTATGTTTAGGTTTAGGTTGGAGCCAGTTTTAAGTTCTAGTTTAGATTTAAGTTTAGGTTTTGGTTGGAGCAGGTTTAGGTTTAATTTTTGATTTGGGATTGAAGTTATGGTTTAGTTTTGGGTTAGGTTCAAATTCAAGCTTGAGGTTAGGTTTAGATTTGGGTTAAGTTTAAGTTTAACTTTGGTTTGGGGTTAAGTTGAAGTTCAAATTTAGATTTAGGTTTGGCGCTAGGCTTAAGTTTGAGTTTGATTTTAGGTTAAATTTGGGTTCAAGTTTAGGTTTAAGCCTGGGTTTGGTTTAGGTTCAGGTTTAAGGTTAGGTTGGGGTTTGCTTTAGCTCAAGGTTTCGGTTTAAGTGTAGTTTAGATTTAGGTTTAAGTTTAGGTTTAACCTTGACTTAGGATTGGGTAAAGTTTAGGTTTGAGTTGGAGCAGGTTTAGGTTTAATTTTGGATTTGGGATAGGTTTATGTTGAAGTTTAGGTTTAGTTCTAGTTTAGGGTTAGGTTTAGGTTCGAGTTTAAGGTTAAGTTTAGGTTTGGGTTGAGTTTAAGTTTAAGTTTAGCTTCGGGTTGGGGTTAGGTTGAAGTTCAAATTTAGGTTTGATTTTGGGTTAAATTTGTGTTCAAGTTTAGGTTTAAACTTGGGTTTAGGCTAGGTTTAGGTTAAAGTTAAGTTGAAGTTTGGGTTAGATGTAGGTTCAAGTTAAACTTTAAGCTAAGGTTTAGGTTTTGGTTGGAGTCAGATATAGGTTCGAGTTTAGTTTTAAGTCTGGGTTTGAGCTAAGTTCAGGTTTGTGTTGAGATTGGGGTTTGCTTTAGGCTAAGGTTTCGGCTAAAGTGTAAGTTAGGCTTAGGTTAACGTTAGGTTTAGAATCAAGTTTAGGTTTTAATTTGAATTAGGTTTGGGTTTGGGTTAAGTTTGGGTTCAACTTTTAGTTTAAGTTTAGCGCTGGGTTGGGGTCAGGTTTCAGTTCAAACATAGGTTTAAGGTTCGGTTTAGGTTTGGGTTGGGGTTAGGTGAAGGTTCAAGTTTCGGTTTAAGTTTAGTTTGGGGTCAGGTTTAAGTTCAAGTTTAGTTTAAGTAAAGGTTAAGGCTTGGTTTTAGGTGAGGTTTAAGTTTGAGATTAGGTTTAGGTTTGGGTTGGGAACAGGTTAGGTTCAAATTTAAGTTTAGCTCTGAGTTTAGGTTAGGTTCAGGTATAGGACTAGGTTATGGTTTGTTTTAGGTTAAGGTTTCGGCTAGAGTTTAAGTTACTTTTAGGTTTATGTTTAGGTTGGGATCAGCTTTAGGTTCATGTTTAGGTTTGGTTTTGGGTTAATTTTAGGCTTAGGTTTGGGTTTAGGTATGGCTTGGGGTCAGATTTAGGTTCTCGTTTAGGTTGAAGTCTGGGTTGGGTTTAGGTTCAAGTGTAGGTTTAAGTTTGAATTAGGTTTGGGTTAAATGTAGATTCAAGTTTAAGTTTACATTTGGGTTAAGGTTTGGGTTGGGGTTAGGTTTAGGTTCAAGTTAGGTTTAAGTTAAAATTTGATTTTAGTTTTGGGTTAGGTTCAAGTTTAGTTTTAAAGAGTTTAAGCTCGGTTTAGGTTCAAGTTAAGTTAAATTTTGGGTTTGGTTTGGTTTAGGTTGGTTGGGATTAGGTTTAGGTTTAAGTTTAAGTTTTGTTTTAGTTTTGGGTTAGGTTCAAATTTAGGTTTAAAGAGTTTCAGCTAGGTTTACGTTCAAGTTAAGTTTAATTTGGTTTTGGATTAGATTAAGATTCAAGTTAAGGTTTAGTTCGGCTTAGTTTGGTTTAGGTTCAAGTTAAGGTTTGTGTTTAGGTTTAGGCTTATATTAATGTTTATGTTTATTTTAAGGTTAAAAATTACCATAGGTTGTGATGACAGACCTAGTAAACTCAGCCCATAAAAAGCCCATCTTAATACAATTCAGATTCCCTGATAAACTTTTGTAGCCCATTTGGATGTCAATGTTGATTCTTATTTCGTTTGTCAAGTTGTCAGAGAATGAAGCACCCAGCAGGTGTTCCAATAGCCCAGCTATCTGTCAGGACTGATACTATAATGAAGAGCGATTGAAGCGGTTTTGTTTTAACTAAACGATGGCCAGATTATTCTACATGAGCCCTCCTTTTCTCATACTTGATTAGAGAAAGGGTTACATGTAATAAAAATTGTCTTTTCTGACGTATGATTCGATGTTAAAGCCGAACGAACTCAAAAATTTTTTAAACCGTATGGTAAAAGGTGATGAAAAATGTATCAGATACGACAATTTTGTTCAAAAATAGTCCAAGTAAAAAAAAACTGAAACTCCAAGAACGCGTCAAAGCTCAAATTGACGACAAGTGATGTTGTGTGCTTAGTGGTACTACAACATTTTATATGAGGAATTTTTTTACAGAATGCAAGTAAATAGAAATTGCAAAAAATTTGTGTGTTCATAATTTGCATGCTTCCGAACTAAACTTTAGTGACAAGTATTCAACATTTAAGTTAAGCTTATTCAAACTTTTTAACTAATGAATTTTTGTTTTAGTCTGTAAGATATTTTTGTCCATAGACAAAATAATAAATAAATACATAAACCACTTTAGGTAAATTTTTCCTTAACATTAAATATACCAATTGTAAATTGTTAAGAAAAAAATATAAAAAATTTAAACACATCACTCTTACTGTTCCTACAGGGCGCACGTTGCGCCTGCGCGCTTACCAACGTTTTAACTGCGTCAGTGAGGCGAACGCACGGCTCGCCACACCAGCATCTACTAAGCTTAATTTTAATTTTCAACGTTTGCCCATTTCTGTTGTTGGTATTTTTGCTTTGCATGTTCGATTAGTACGGTTAGAGTGCATTAACTATTTGACGCTTATGGCGTAGAGAGAGGCGGAGGGAAGGTGCTCCACATTGTGTTCGGTAGAGCGCCGATCTCATGGCATCTCACATCGCAAAACTTCAATTTCAAACACGTAATTTGCAATTCACTCCGTCGAAGTGCTGTCTCACTTCCCCTCCCTCACCCCCCTACCCCGTCAGAACTTGGAGTAAGATTGAGCGCATCGCTAGTCTAGTCTGGGGCGCTCTAACGTGGCTAATGGCATCGTCAGTCAGAGTCAGAGCGCTGACTCGTCCGCTATGAGCTGTGAGTTTTTCCCCTCCTCCCCTCCAGTACTTTCCTTGTGCGTTACTCTGCTCGACTCCTTCGATGCTCTCCTCTGTCGCTGTATCGGCCAACTCTACGCGCCCAAATCGCTGATATTGCTGAGCTGCAGTTGTTCCAGCTGTGTTGTTGGCCGGTAAGCGGCAGTGTGGGAGCTGCTGTTGTTGTTGTTTTTGTTGTCATTGTTGGCTGTTTCATGCTGAAATCGTTAATGAATTGTATCTGTAAGTCGGTGCGTATCTGTGTGCGTGTTCGTGCGAGTCAAAAGTCTGGCGTTTCCTTTGCTGCCAGCTTACGTTTTTTATTGTTGCTTTTATTATTGCTGTTGTTGTTTTTATTGTTGTTGCTTTTGCATTGCTACTACTCGTAAATTCCGTTCGCAGTTGCACCAACTTGTCGATACTTTTTAGCCTTTTTACTTCATTGTGCATCAATTTGCGTATTTCCACGCAGCCAACTGTTGTTCTGGCTTTCTGTCTGTCTGTTTGCTTGTTTATTTGTTTAACAATCGCTATGGCTGCGATTAAAATTCCATTTTTAATTTCTTACACACAGGCCAAGTTGCATGCATCAGTGACAGTGTCAATAATACAAAACAACAACGAAAAAGTATAACGTTGACCAAATCGAGTCAACGCAAATATCTACAAAAATCATAGAAATGGCAAAAAAAATTACAAAAATTATAAATATGAAAAAGTACGGTTCTAGAAGTTCATGCTATGCGTACTAGTCAGAGAGTTCAGGGTTCAAAGCGCTGCTCTTTTCAATAAGAAATCCAACAATATTTTTTCTATCTCCAAAGAAGTGACACTGGCAAAATATCTGAGCGAGAATTGATGGCGATAGCAAAAGTTGCCCACAAATAAAATCAGTCTCATTACTTAATTGTCACACCTCGTATTTCATCTGGACTATGCCTTCTTTCACTTATATTTGAGTTCAAAACTACAGCCAACTAAAGGGGAGGGAATTATTCTTATGAAATGAATGATCCGGAACCCCGAAACCTTCGGCCCGGGTCATTTATTTCATATCCTTACTAATTCAAGAAATCTTTATAATGTGCACTATGTTCTTACAATTCTAAACTTGCGTTTATTTGACATTAGAAGAACAACTTCTTAAGTCTTTAGAGATCCAAGTGCTTAGCCTAAGATTTTGGAAGCTCAGATCATTCATTTCGTTTCCCTACTAACTCAAGATGTCTTTAGAAGATGGGCTGTATTCCTACTTCATGTATTTAAAAAAAAAAAGAAGAAGAAGTTAATTATCGGGGCCCAGATCATTCATTTCATTTCCTTACTAACTCAAGAAATCCTTAGAACATGGTCTGTGTTGCTACACATCAGAACTTTCGTGTATTTCGAATTAAAAGTAAAATCTCTATTGAAGTTTGCCAGGAGGCCAAGTCTTTAGTGATCCAAGTCTTTAATTCAACATTTCGGAAGCTCAGATCTTAAATTTTATTTTTGTACTAACTCAAGAAATCTTTAGAACATGGGCTGTATTCCTAGACTTACATATATTAATGAATGAATTAATTAATTAATTAAATCTCTATTGAAGTTTGCCAAAAGACCAAATCTTGGGAGAGGAAAGTCTGTAGTCCCAGATTCATGAGGCCCAAATCATTCATGTCATTTCCTTACTAGCTCAAGAAATTTCTAGAACATGGTCCGTGTTCCTATATTTCAAAACTAACGTATATTTCGAATTAGAAATAAACTATCTATTGAAGTTTGCCAAAAGACCAAGTCTTTAGTGATCCAAGTCTGTAACCTAAGATTTCAGAAGCTCAGATCATTCATTTCATTTCCTTATTAACTCAAGATGTCTTTAGAACATGGGTTATATACCTAGACTTCAAAACTTACGTGTATTTCGAATTAATTAATTAAATAAATCTTTATTGAAGTTTGCCAAAACAGAGAAAGACCAAAAGTCTTTAGACACCCAAGTTTGTGACCCGAGATTTCAGAGGTTCAGATCATTAATTTCATTTCTTTACTGACTCAAGAAGTTTCTAGAAGATGGTCTATGTCCCTACACTTCAGTTCTTACGTGTATTTCGAATTAGAAGTAATTTTGCTTCATTGAAGTTTTCTGGCAAAGTTTTTAATGTAAGATTTCGAGGGCTTGGATCATTAACTTCATTTCCTTACTAACTCAAGAAGTCTTTAGAACATTGGTTATGTATCTACAATTTAGAACTTATGGGTATTTGGAACAAGAAGTAAAATCTCTATAAAACTGTGACCAAGTCTTTAAAAATCCAAGTTTTTAGAACATTTGCTGCGCTTCTCACATATTCTCCATTTCAAGGATTAAGCAGATTTCGAAAGAGTATGAAAGTTTGTCAAAAGAGAAAAAAGATTCATGTTCTTATTGGTCCTAGTTAACACAAAAGAAAAATATTTACTGGATCTGCTAAGTTTTATCAACTATTTAATTGACGTAGTTTTAATCAAAAGACGATGGCGACAGCAGCGAGAAAAAAAATGAAGGGAGAAAGAACAAAAGAAAAAACTTTTATTGGATCTACTAAGTTTTATCAATTAATTGACGTAGTTTTAATCAAAAGACGAAGACAACTCCCCCATAAAGAATACACCTCAGAGTGAAATTGCGATTATAATTAAATCTAACCTAACTTTGTCAAAAAGTCTCAAATTACTATATATTACTAGTTTTACTATTCCCAAGAGAACTTCTGCGCTTTGGCTTAAGGCTCATAAGTTTCATGCATGATAGGAAGAACCACTTGAACCGTTTTCTGTGATGACTTGGAATTCAAACTAAAACTATTTGAAACTGATTGCACATAATTATGCTTATTTTCTTCTAAAGAAACCTTAAGAGGTGTCATTGAAATGAATTATTATTAAAATTGGCTCTTTTGTTTTTATAATAAACTGTTTCAAAGAATTGAAAAGCAAAATCCTTGATGCATCATAGAAAGAATTATGTTGGCCCATTTTTTTACGATTATAATTCAAATTGTGAAGTAACAATGAAGCTCCAACGAAGGCTGGGATCAGGCGCGAAGAGGAAGACCGCGTCTCCGGTGGAAGGACCAAATTGTGGAGGCCTCATTATCTCTCGGTGTGATCAACTGGAGAAGGCGCGCTCAGAAAAGAGGCGCCTGGAGAGAGCTTTTGCTGCAGGCCGTAACCCGGTAACAGGTTGTTATGGTCAGTTAACCCTTTCGCTATTTTGTTGCCATATGGCAACATGCTACTTTGTGGACGTCTGAACCCACTGTGGTTTCAAGAATACATATTTTGTTGGTCCTTAAAATAGTTTGAAGTTTTAGGAAAAATACGAAATTAATAAACTGAATATTTAAGATTAAAGAAGAGAAGTATACACGTTTTTTTAATGGTATATCTTGATATAGTAAAGGAAGAAGAAGCAGAAAAATTGGATAACTTTTTAATTTGACGTTTTCTTTCAATTTAGATACTTTTTTTTTATTTTGGCTGAAGTAAATGAAGAAATATTAAAATTTTCGTTATGCGTAAAAAGTTTTATGTTTAAGTAATTATTACAGCCACAACGATATGGTTGCTCTCATATAAAAACACTATAAAATACAGGGTTCGAGTATAAAAATAAAAAAATTTCTTATGGAATGTTGCTAATAGTACTACCACATAGAAGCCTAAAATGTCATATTTAAAATTTTAACTTTCCCCAGTAAAAACCTGTAGCGAAAGGGTTAAGTAAGTAATTAAGATTCAACAGATTCCTTCCAGAAACAGATACCAGAAATCTTTAGAGGTGTCAATGAAGTCCATTCAAGTTGGATTAGTATATCACATAAAGAACCATTCCAACCACTTTATTAGCTGTCTTGAATTCCAAAAAGTCCTTTAAATAAAAACTCTTTCAATGGTTCACTCTTCAACATATTTTTAGCAAAGCTCTAAAATCTCTCTGAAATGTGATATTTGTAATTTTCATAATTTAAAAAAAACTATGTTTATTTCTTTATAAATTATGTAAAGAATTTCTTTATAAATTATGTAAATATTTTCTACATGAATTGAATTGACGTACCGTTTCAGTTCAACTTTTTCCTGAGCTCCTATTTCTAATACCAAATAATCCCTTTTCAAGTTTTCAAGCCTTCTTACACTTGAACGCTTTCAGCATCATTGAATGTTGCTGCCACCATTTGCGCTCTGCTCACTACTTGAGATTCACTCTTTCTCACGTCTCAGCCAGCGGTTTCCTTCTCACTCTTCAGCGCATTGGCTATGGCTCGGGGCACTTTGAACTGCGCCAAATGTCATTGCGTTGCGTCTCTGGTACTCGAACGTACTCGTACCACAGCGTCGCATTTGTGCGCATTGCAACAATTCGCAGCGAGACTTCATAGCGGCCGGTGCGGCTGCGACGGTGGCCATTGGTGCGGCGGTGTAAGTGTAATTAAAATCCCTTGATTAATATGTAAATTTAATGAGATTACGAATTCAGCGAACAAGATTAGGAATTCACGTCCAATGGTAATGGCTGAAACGGCGACAACGACCGTCACCGGGCGAAACGTAGCCAACGTTCGGTTGCCGGTGGCGTCGAGTGCAGCATGTGGCGCTGAGTGTGGTGAATGGGTGTTGCGCAGCTAGTTGCACGTATGTAGCTGAAGTACGTGTGGCATGTGTGTGTCGAGGATGCGTGGAGATATGGTTTTCGCTTCGTTAGCTACCGAAGAAAACGGTCAGACATTGACAGAGACCTGGCTGTGAGTTGGTTGGCCAGACGGGTGGCAGGTGGGTATGAATTGATCGGTGAATGAATTCGGTGGTGGATTGGGTGAATGGATGGTTGGAAGTGTAATGTGTTGAAAGAAGAGACAGATGGAAAGATTTGTGTTGAGTTTTGTGGAAAGGTTTTAAGAGAAGTGTGGGGTTTTAAGAAAAGTGAAGGAGAGAAATTATACTTGAACCGGTGGACAGATAAAATCATAGCAAGCCAAAGATATTCGAATTGGAAGTCAGTCAGAAGATGTTGACTCAGACCGAGAAGTTAAACCTTGCAGATTGGATCAAATAAAACTAATGGACGTTCACAACTTACTTACTTACTTAATGGACGTTGACAAAGACTTCGAAAGTCGAGTTTTCCAGGAGGGATCAAGTAGATGAAGGAAAGGTCAGAGCTTTCAAATATGTGATAAAGATAACTACAAAATGTTATGGGAAGTAGAGCACAGTGGGCCAAAGGTACTCATGTTGGAAGTGCGTCAATAGAAAATGCAAAAAAACTCAACAGAAAACTCAACAAAATTTAGCTTTTCAGGAGGTTCCAAGTAGTTGAAGATACTTGTAGAGTAAGGATACTTATAGAAAAGGCGAGAAAGAAAAAGGCCAAAGGTCTTCGGCCAGAAGACGCAGACCAAAAAATTGCACCGTCCAAGGTGAGTCAACCGGAACTATTGAATGTTGACAAAGACCTCGAAGAGTGAGCCTTTCAGGATCAAGTATATGACGTGAGTGGAGCTGTAGTCAGAGCTTTAGAATATGTAATATTTTATAATATAAAAGAGAGAAATGTGTACAGTTGGCCAATGGTAGTCAAGTTGGAAGTGGGTCAATGGACGATGAAGAAAACTAAAAAAAACGAGCCTTTCAGGAGGGTTCAAGTGGTTGCAGATAGAGCAAGGATTATAGAATAGGCGAAGGAGAAGAGATGATAAAGAAACCGAAGGACTGATGAAAGGACAGTTGGCCAAAGGTCTTCGATATGGAAATCGGCGAGAAGACGCAGACGGAAAAATTATACCCTTCAAGATGGATCAACTATTGAATGTTCACAGAGACCTCGAAAATTAAGGAAATGTTATAGGAAAGAGAGCATTGTGTACTTACATATGAAAAGACAGTTGGCCAAAAGGTAGTCAAGTTGGAAGTGGGTGTAAACTGACGATGAATAAAGTTAAAAAAAACTAGACTTTCAGTAGGAATCAAGTTGTTGAAGATAGAATCGGAGCCGCAGAATATGTAAAGAAGAGAACTATGCAATGTTATAGGAAGGAGAACAATTACAAAGGAACCGATAGACTGAAGAGAGGACTGTTGGCCAAAGAAACTCGAATTGAAAGTCAGTGAATGAACGTTAACAAAGACCTGGAAAATTAGGCCTTCGCGGGGGGATCACATAGAAGAAGCTGGATCTAACCCTCTATAAAAAATATGATAACAAAAAATATTATTTGATAGGTAAGAAAAAAATTATAAAGTAAACCGTGAACTTATAAAAAACAGTTGACCAAAGCAATTCGAGTTGCAAGTAGAGTTAAGTAGAAGTAGAGTAGGAGTAGAGTAGGAGTCGAGTAGAAGTCAAGTAGGAGTCGAGTAGAAGCCGAGTAGGATTAGAGTAGGACTAGAGTAGGAGTATAGCAGGAGTAGAGTAGGAGTAGAGTAGGAGTAGAGTAGGAGGTAGAGTAGGAGTAGAGTAGGAGTCGAGTAGAAGTCGAGTAGGAGCCGAGTAGAACTCAGAGAGTAGGACTAGACCAGGAGTAGAACAGGAGTAGAGTAGGAGTAGAGTAGGTGTAGAGTAGGAGTAGAGTAGGAGTAGAGTAGGAGTAGAGTAGGAGTCAAGTAGAAGTCAAGTAGGAGTCGAGTAGGAGTCGAGTGGGAGCCGAGTAGGAGTAGAGTAGGAGTAGAGTAGGAGTAGAGCAGGAGTAGAGTAGGAGTCGAGTAGGAGTCGAGTAGGAGTCGAAAAGAAGTCAAGTAGGAGTCGAGTAGGAGTCGAGTAGGAGTAGACGAGGAGTAGAGGAGGAGTAGAGTAGAAGTCAAATATAAGTCAAGTAGGAGTCGAGTAGGAGTAGAGTAGGAGTAGAGTAGGAGTAGAGTTGAAGTCGAGTAGAAGTCAAGTAGAAGTCAAGTAGGAGTCGAGTAGGAGTAGAGTAGGAGTAGACGAGGAGTAGAGGAGGAGTAGAGTAGGAGTAGAGTAGGAGTAGAGTATGAGTCGAGAAGAAGTCGAGTAGGAGTCGAATAGGAGCAGAGTAGCAGTAGAGTAGGAGTAGAGTAGGAGTAGAGTAGGAATAGAGTAGGAGTAGAGCAGCAGTCTAGTAGGAGTAGAGCAGGAGTAGAGTAGGAGTCGAGTAGGAGTAGAGTAGGAGTAGACGAGGAGTAGAGTAGAAGTCGAGTAGAAGTCGAAGAGGAGTCGAATAGAAGTCAAGTAGAAGTCAAGTTGGAGTCGAGTAGAAGTCAAGTAGGAGTCGAGTAGGAGTCGAGTAGGAGCCGAGTAGGAGTAGAGTAGGAGTAGAGTAGGAGTAGAGTAGGAGTGGAGTAGAAGTAGAGTAGAAGTAGAGTAGGAGTAAGGAGTAGAGTAGGAGTCGTGTAGGAGTAGAGTAGAGAGTTGAGTTATAGAATACGTGAAGAAGGATATTTTTCTATGAAGACAGGAATGTTATCTATAAGACGGAGAGTTATTGCACAAAGGTTGACCTAAGGTTGACAAAAACCTAGAAGATTGAGTCTACCACAGGAGACCCACTAGAAGACTCCGAAACCAAACCTATAGAAGGGTTCAAATAAGCCAAAAGCCAGCAAGTAATGCATTATTATGGCGAAATATACATCACTCATATGTAATACTTTCATACTCATTAAATTAATTTATAATCGCACAATGTGCTATAATTTTCATAATTACAAGCTCCACATGTGGCATTGCGCATTGCGCAGGCGCAGCACTCAAACGCGGCGCTACAATCAGTCGAACACAGACCAACGCCAACTGCCAGCAACACAGCGCACGCTCGCCTCCGTCTTTCTTTCAACTGATTTATGACCCCCCCTAATTACAACAACAATAACAACAAAAGTTGCAACACAAGCAGACTAAACGTCATAAAGTTTCATATTCCCAGCGTTGATTTAATCCTTGAAATTAATATTAAAAGCGAGCAGAAAGCGCAAAGGAGGAAATTATTAAATAACGCAAACATACAAAAAATATATAAAATTAAATCGAAATAAGCATAACAGCAAACAACCGAAAAACAGCAACTAAAGAAGCACTCAAATAAAACAAAAACAAAAACAACAACAATGATGGCAATAATAATAATGAAGCAACTGACGCAGACGGCGCGATTTTAATCGACTTTAATCAAAGAATGAATGAAAAAAGCAAACACAAAAAAAACAAAACAGCAAAAACGATCCCTTGCAGACACGCCCACATTGCAATTATGTTTAAAAATATGCTTGCATTGTTGTTGGTGTTTTTGTTGTTGGCATTATTGATATGAAAAAAGAAAATGCTGCACATAAATATGGATGGCAAAACTATGGACAACAACAAAGCGTATGACAGCCAATGCGATTGTAAGAGGCAGACAAAAATCGTTATTATTAATGCATTAAGGCCAACTGTGCCTAATTATAAATTGCCAAGAAGAGGCAGAATTAGCACAATGCGAATGAAGCATGTCTGAAGTTTGGTTGTTGGGTGTATTTGAGTGGCCTGAAAGCCCCAAAGGGAAGGAAGTGTATTACTACTTTAGTTCCAGGGAACTGCTCTCACTAAAAATTAAACAGATGAGAACCATGATTGATGTTCTTCATTGTTCATTGTTTAGTTGGCTTTCAAATAACTTCTCTCGAAGTTGTACGGGCGGGAAAGAGTAAGAACACTCACTTCACTTTCTATGCACTTGTCCTGCATTATCTGGAAGAAGGAAGTCTTACCGGGCCAACATCTTCCTTGACAATCTAGGGAATCTAGCCAAAGGACTATTCGCAGTCTATTAGTCTTTATTAGGTTCTCAAACTGGTCGAACGAGTGTGCGACTTATGCAAATTAACCTCGAACGTGCGCGAAGGCGGCAGGACATAGTTATCGGTTTCGATAGTCAAACCCAATGTTGCCAGATACTTGAAATGAATTTCTCCTAAATCTTAAAAAAAAGCTGAAATTTCCTTGCAAAACCTTAAAAAATCTCCTAAAAGTTTTTTATAATTTTTTTCATTATAAACTAAAGAATTTAGTTCCTCATAAAAAAAGATAAAAATTAAAAAAAAAATAAATTTGTATTGCAGCCTTTTTATTTATTCACAGGAAAGGCTGAAGAATTTATATAAAATTGATTTTTATCTATTTTAAAAAAAGGATATGAAGAAGGTCCTTTGAAAATTTTAATCCTTTCCATCCTTGAAAATTTATATAGAATTTTCTTAAAAAGTACAAAAATTCTACTTTATTTATTTTCCCAATTTTTACCCATTTTAGTAACTATGAAATCAATGAAGCGAGATGTGAGATGTGATGTGAGATGTAAGTCTCCCGAGCAAATCTTACAACATAAGACACATCTTAAAAAAAACCTTTCGTTTGGCTTTAACAAATTTAGCTCGAACAAAACCATCACTCACAAAATTTTTTTTTTTAATTTAAAAGTTCAGAGGTTGAGGGTTAATTAACCCTTATTCTCATACCCAAACTTACTAACGTCGTTTGGCACCCGGGGTACCCGGGTACCCATTTCATGAAATTTTTAAGTTTTCACTAATAGAAAACAAAATTTTTTAAATATATGATTTGTTCGCTTTTCACCTAAATAACGAGGATCCGGAAGGTAAAAAAAAAATGTTCATTATTTGTCAGTTTTTTTCACGAAAATACATCGCAGTGGGCACCCGGGTACCCGGGTATGAGAATAAGGGTTAATCAAGAACGTAAGGAAGAAAATGCGAGTCACAACTGTTTAGAATTGTCACCATTCAACGTTTGTGTAGTCAAAGGTAAATGCAAAAATTTACATAAAATACCACAGAAAGCTATGAAAATATTTCCATGTATCGGCTGCCATACCAAATATTCACCAACTATTCTCTGTAGGTAATTATGAGTGTGCACGTTTCCGTGCCACTTGACATAAATAAGTGCGGTGAAATGAAGTTTGACTGGTCGTAATTACAGCGCGGCCGCTCCTCTCGATCATTTCTAGTTTACCTCTGCGGCACTCTGGATTTTCTTATTACCGTGTCTTCCATTTTGCGCGGTTTTGCCAATGTTGTTGTAATAATTGCAGCGAACAAAACAACAACAACAACAACAACAACCACAGCTACACGCACCGCAACACAAATGCATATTTAATATGGAAAATCTGGCGTTGCGCGCATGTACACGAAATGAATTATGTTATTTGAAATTAGTTTACAGCGGCGACTTCGCAGCTTCCAGCTTCCAGCTGCCCACCGCCACCACCACTTGGTGCCGCTTCTTAAGCTCGACACATGTGTGGATTGTGTGTCGCGGCCCGAGTGGCGTTGCGCATGCGCAGCGCCTCTGGTGTGTATTCAGGTTAATTTCAATATGTGGCATGCAACGCGCACGCCGCGGCGCAGCTTATGCCCAATGCTGCGCTATGCCCACATTTGACAGCGGACGCTAATGGGAAATTACAAGATGGCAACGCTGCTGCACGACGCATTATACTTTGTAATTAGCGGTGGCCGGAGCTGAAACTGAAGCCGAGGCTGCGGCGCAAAATTGCCTGCAACGGCCAGCAGACAAACTTGCCACAATTTGTTTTTATAATTACAACAACGCAGCGACAGCAACAAAACGATGCCAACATTTCGAGTGACAGGCACAACGGCACAGCAGCCGCGGCAACAATTGCTGGCATTACACGGCAATTGACGCGCGCAAAAAAAAAAACTAAACTTTTAATCAATTGGTGCGCTTTTTGTTGTTTTGTCAGTTCGTGCGATTTTTTAATTATGCTCTACGATGGCTTTTTATAACTTTTTAAATATTTTTAAAATTGTTTTATTTTAATTTGATTTTTTTAATTTGACTTAATTTTTTGTGTTTTAATTTTTTTAATTAAATTTTGTTTTGAAGTTTTTATTTTATTTTAGTCTTGCTTCATTTAAATTTTTTGTTGAGGTTTTTATTTTATTTTAGTCCCTTTTTTATTTTGTTTTTTTATTTGTGTCTTTATTTGTGTCTTTGTTTGGAGTTAATTTATTTTATTTTTATATTCAAATTTTAATTTATAGTTCTATTTTTAGTTTTAGTTTTTTTAATTTTTATGATTATTATTATTTCAGTCCTTTTTTTATTTTAGTGCCTTTTTGTCTCTTTGTTTGGAGTTCATTTATTGTATTTTTATTTTAAAACTTTAATTTATGGTTTTTTTAGTTTTAGTTTTAGTTTTTTATTTTTATGATTATTATTATTTCAGTTCATTTAGTTTCATTTCTTTAAAAAAATTCATTTATTTTATTTTTATTTTAAAATTTTAAATTATAGTTTTTTTTAGTTTTTTTTTTTATTTTTATGATTATTATTATTTTGATTCGTTTAATTTTAATTTATATTTTTAATGTTTTAAAGCTATTGTACTTGTATACTTTTTTAATTTAAATATTTGTAAATTTTTAAAGTTTTTTAGTTTCATTTTGAATATTTTTATTTAATTTTTAGTTTCAAAGTAAATAATAAATTAAATAATTTTTTCGAAGGTTTTATTTGTCCCTTATTATTTTAATGTTAATTATTTTGGTTTTACTTTTTTCATAATAATGAAATTATTCTTTTAGAAGATAGAAATCTTCTTTTATTATTATTTTTTTGATTTATTAAATTATTATTATGTATTAAATTATTTATGATTATATTTATTATTATATTATATTTTTATTTCAAATTTTTATATGATTTGTTATGTTCGTTGATTTATATATTTGCATATTTTTATGTTCTGTAGTATTTATAAACTTTAAAATTTTAAATTTTTTTTAATTGTTTTATTTCTAGTTTTATAGTTGTAAATTTTTAATGTTCACATTTTTATATTCTTATATTTTTATATTTTTTTTAATAATTTTATATATTTTATATTTTTTATATAACTTATTTCTTTTTACAAATTTTTATTATTATAATAATTCCAATTCCAAATTTCATATTTTCGTAATTTTGTATTTAGAAATTTTTATGGTTTTGTATCTTTACATTTGTATATTTTAATATTTGTATATTAGATATTAGAATAAACAAAGCCCAGCCCAGAATCGTGCAAGAAGAGTCTTGTGGAGGCCCTATGCTCCAGAGAGGAGTGAACAAGGAAAAAAATAAATATTAGAAATTAAACAAAAATTTACAAAATCATTTTTTTTAATACAATTTTTGTTTTTATAATTTTATATTTTTATGTATATTTGATTTTTAGTTTTTGTATTTTTATATTTTAAATTTATATATCACAATTGTTTTTTGGTATTTTTATATGTATTTTTCTTGATTTTATATTTTTATAATTTTATATTTTCATAATTTTATATGTTGTAATTTCTATACTTTTATATTTTTACATTTGTATATTTTAATATTTTAAATTTTTAGTATTTTTATATTAAAAATGAAACAAACATTTAAATTAACTTAAATTTAAAGTAACATATTTTTTATATTATTACATTTTACATTTTGTAATTTTTTTTAATTTATATATTTATTTATATCTGACTTTTATTTTAGTATTTTTATATTTTTAGTTTTAAAATTGTATATTTTTATTATCTTTTATATTTTCATTTAATTGGATATTTAAATTTTTGTGTTGTATTTTTTATTTTTGTGTGTCTATATATTTTTATATTTGAGTATTTTTATAATTTTATATAAAAAATTAAAAATAAATATACCAAAAAATTTTCATATAAAATAATATAATTTTTATTTGTTTTATGTTTACATTTTACATTAAAGTTTGATATTTTTTTATTTTAATATTTTAATATTTGAATAGTTTTGTATTATATTTTTAAAAATTATTTGTTTAAAATTTGAAAAGTTCAATAATTAAATATTTTTAAATTTTTTTGGTTTTTACAAAACATTATTTTCATGATTTTATTTAATATTTTAGTGTGTTACTGTTTTAATTCTACAATAGATTTTTATATAACATATTTTGATATCCTCATTTGTTTAATTTTAATTTTTTTTGTTATTTGTTTCTAATTTAATTTTTTAATTTCAATTTTAATTTTAGTTTTAATTTAAAATGTTAAAGTTTTGTGATTTTATTATTTATATTAGTTAAATTTGTTATTTTAGTTAAATTCTATTTTATCTTTAGTATTCATTTCCGTTGTACTTTCAGTTTTTATTTTTATTTCAATCTTAATTTTAATTTTAATTAAAAGTTATTAGTATAGTTTTTCAAACTGCGAATATAAAATCCTTTGAGCAGTTTCGGTACTAATTGCGTGATTGTAAGAAAATATGACAAATTGCCATAAAGACCTGTCGAGACAATTTGTATGGAAATTGCAGAGCGCATGCGCAAGTGACACTGTGGCCGTTGAGCCCAAGTCGCAAGCCGTATCAGAGCGCGCCGTGACTCTGATAAAGTGTGTTTAATTTGCAATTAAATGCAATTTACACCGAACTGGTTCTGTCGTCGATAAGCGGCTAATGTGACGGTTGCCAATAGTCTTCGCGCCGGCGGTCGAACTGCTCTCATCTAACGCGAAGGCATAAATTTTTGTCATACGGACAGCAACTGTGCGCGTCAAAAATGTGAATTACGCTTTGCATTAAGCGCCCATTTACAAGCTCGCAACGGGTAACTGCACACCTGACAGCTTTTAAAGTAAACCAGCGAATCTCGCCAAATCGACCATTTACGGTCGATGTTATCTGCAGTTTAGTGCATCGGCAGCGGCGCCAACTGGTTTGCGCAGTTGGCAAAGCGATCACGTTAAGTGATCTTCGTGTTGCCACAAAGGGTGCGAAGTGTGTTAACAGATCCGGGTTGCTATCTCGAACTATTTAAGTGTGTGATTATAATTAGAGTGATTAGATACATAGATCTGTTACCATTGTGTCACCATTTCAAGAACAAATAAACTATGAAAACTTTGCAGACCCAAACCTATCGACTTGTTATTGTGCACAAGTTGTTAACCTTTCTGTGACCTCAACTTGGATTCAATGATGAAAAGTCGTCATCGACGACGACTTGGACAAAATGTGGTTCGAACAAGATGTTGCATCATGTCATACATCGCAACGTGTTGCATTGATGATGTTGAAAGAAAAGTTCTAAGATGGTTCTATTTCCAAAAGAATGTAACTCCCTCAGCCTTTTTTATCTGGGGCTATGTTAAGTCACCGATATGTTGAGCCAACCAACGACAACATTTAAACTATAAGACCAAACCGTAAGTAGGATTCAGCCTGACTTATTCATACAACAGAGTTGTACAAAATTGGGCCTCTAGAATCGAGTAACAAACCAAGCTACGGGGCCGTTTGAATGATTTTATTTTCGAGACAATATTTGGGGCCCAGCTTCATCACAGACTTAAAATAAACAATGAAAGTAAAATTAGCAAACCACCATAATTTTATCTGGGAAAGCAAATGGTTAAACAATTCCTTTATTGTAGTGGCTGAGTTCTACTTGGAACCCATGTTGGAGTTAGATGACACTCACAGAAGGGTCAAAGAGCACTTTTTATGAATCATAATGGCTCAGAATGGAAATGTGAAGATTCTCTGCGCACCTTCGAACCAACCACAACTAATATAAGCTAAAGTTTCAAGCCTAGTTTCAGCATAATCTTCCAATCAATTCAAAAAATGTCCCATTCAAACCATAAAATATGTTTTACCCAACTTTTGTTACAGAGTACTTATAAAAACTGCTCAAAATTTTAAAATAAAATCATCAATTTGAAATTTAGAAATCCAGCGAATGTGAAATGGTTAATGGTTGAAAAAATGGTAATTGAAAAAAGGTTCTAAAATTGTTCTATTGGCAGCAAAAATGTTTTCTAATAGCCTCAACATTAGTTTTCAAAACATTGGACCGATAGAACACTGATCCAAGAAATGTTTTGTTCAAAAATTTAGACTCTGTGCATTACTAAATTTTTTTTTTAAGTGCGTTGAGCATATTCATACCAAAGAAGATTTGGGAATAATCAGAGACCATCAACAATCAGAGACTATGAAGTGTTAATGCGTTTGAATGGTTTCTGGAGTGGGTGAAAAGGTTTGTGTATAGGATCGCACGCTAAAAAAACTCTGACTGACACCGAAAACTCAAACATCAACATAGAAGAGTAATTTTATTCAGATAGCTCAAAAATGTATAAGGGAGAATATAAACGGTGGTTTTTGGCTTGGCTCAAGAGGTTTGTGTATAGGATCGCACGCTAGAAATACTAATTGACTGAGACTAAAAACTACAACATCAAGAGTAATTTTTCTTAGATAAAGCACTAACATAACTAACTAATCATCTTATATACAAAACAGTTTTAAAAAGGTTTGTATTTCTACCACACATTTGTTAAATATTTAATTTAATGTTAATTATTTTTTATAAAATAAAACATCACCATCTCGAGAACTATTAAAAGTGATGATGAAAAAATTAAATGCTTTTAAATAGAAATGTTCCAACTTGGCCTTAAATGAGTTAGAATATAAACGTAGGTTTTTGGCGCGGCTTAAGTGGTTTGTGTATAGGATTGCATGCAAGAAAGACTAACTGACTGACACTGCCATTAAAATGTCCACATACAAGAGCAATTTTAAAGCATAGCTCCTAAAATATTGATCTCTCATTTAAAATATTTGTTGTTGTCTCATATCAAAAGCACTTTTATATAACCTTAGTTTTTTTCTACGAATTCGTAAACTGACAGAATAAATTAATAAAGCTTGACCAAAAATATGTCTCATGCGTCCACTAACTCAAATACTAAACTTAACTACTGGTTGACTGAACTCAACTCGAGAGGCAATAAATTTCGAACGACTGCCAAATTCGCCCGAGGCGGCAAATCGTAAATAATTGTTAGCGGTACTAGGTTGTCACTCCAAATAATTGGCGCGCCGCAATGCAGCGCCAAGTCGCTGGTGGACGTTGAGAAGACGCCGTTGAGCTGTGTGGGCCGTTTTGGTGCTCCATAACTTTCGAACGAAATGAGAGAAGGGACGCACAGAAATGCACAAATGTTCCTTTTTATGTTAATTGTTATTGTTATGGGACTTTTATGCGTTGCACAAAATGCGAGAGCAATAACAATTTCGGTTCGAGCAGAATACGAAAAGCTGAATTTACGAAAGCAAAGCAAACAGTAAAATGGTAAGAAAAAATTTAAAAAACAAAATATACAAAAAAAAATCATGTGAAATAATAAAAAAAATGCAAAAACAAAATAATAAGAAATAACAAAAAATTCATAAAAAAACACAAAAATAATAACAAAAGAATATTAAAAATTGCATTAAAAAATTAAAAAAAAATTCACAAAATACCAAAAAAAGTCACAAAAGAAACCACCAAAAAAAATCATAAAAACATTACAAAAATAATCATTAAAAATTTTGAAAAAATTTACTTATTGAAATTTTGTAGCTGTTGTAGCTGATTTTATTTTAAATTTTTACTGTTGCTGTGCATGTTGTTGCGTTGTTGTTGTTGCTGTTGTCATTAAGCTGAAGCTGAATTTTTGAAAGCAAAGGAAACAGTAAAAAGGTTAAGGAAAATTAAAAAAAAATATATACAAACAAATTATATGAATTAACAAAAATACAAAAACAAAATCATAAGAAACAACAAAAAATTCATTAAGAAAAACACAAAAAAAGTTCGAAACAATTTCATTAAAAAATTCTAAAAAATTTCATTAAAAAATTACAAAAAAATTACAAAAAATCACAAAAAAATATCATAAAAAATATCACAAAAATAATCATTAACAATTATTAAAAAAAAAATTGTGTCTTTATTGAAATTTTGTAGCCGTTGCAGCTCATTTTATTTTCATCTTTTGATGTTACTGTGCGTGTTTTTGTTGTTGTTGTGGTTGCTGTTGTCATTAATGTTGGCCAACTTACAAGCCGACTGGCTCGCATTGCCCATAGTCACGTTGTGCATTGCTCATTTGCACGTTGGGCGCGCGCATGCGCAGTAAACGCAGTCCACGCGTGTGTCCTGATTGTTGTTGTTGTTGTTTGCATTGTTATTGTTTCTGTTCCTGTGAAGTGTGCATTGCACACTAACGCGCTGTGTGGCACCAAGTGTTGCCAACAATGCTTTTGCTGTTCCTTTTGCTGCTCTTACATTAGTTGTTGTTTACTTTTGCTCTTCTTCTGCATTGCTTGTTCTTCTTCTTGGTTGCTGTTGCTTTTTGCATGCGTCTTCTTGAGCTGCGCTGTCGTTGTTGTTGTTGTAGTGTCAGCTTGTAATATCGTAAAGTATTTTTTAATTGATCACTGCTGCTGCTCTCTGCCGTCGTGTTGGCACTCAATGTTGGCGCATTGTGGTGATTGTTGTTGTTGTTGTTGGCAACACACACGCCCTCTTTGCTGCTGTTACTTCTTGTCGGTTAGCTGTTTATGAAGTGGTAAGAAATTATGTTTGGGCATTTTGCTTTTTAATTTATATTGTTTTGCCTCCATTTTGGTCTTGCGCTGTTTGTAGCTATGAGCGTTGCCTCAGCTTTGGCCGAATTGCATTGTAATTATAGGTTATGTACGACTGTTGGCTGCAAGTGTTTACAAGTCGTATATATAGCATTGCAGAATTACGAAATGTGAATACCAATTATGAACAAAATGTAGAATTTGTATGTTTGTACCAATAAAAGTGCACTATTGAATTTAAAAATAAAACGCATATTAATTGAGCGAGTGGTGATATTTTTATTGCATTGTAAAATAGACATGTTCCGATTTTAGTATGGAATGAAAATGTTGTTAAAATATGATCAGTAGTTCTTTTTTGATTTTGGATGATATATGATACCGAAACCATGCAGAACAAAATTACTGTTTGGTGTGGTTTACAGGCTGATGGGACCAGTGGTCCTCAGGACGGTGGACCTTAAGTTACAGTCAATAGATCACTTTATTGGACCATTATCAAAAAAATTCTTGTTTCAAAACATGGAAACCATTGATCCAAATCAAATGACAATAGATCAGTTAGTGTTTCAATTCATTAACAACTTTGATTCCAATAAAATATCAATGGATCACTTTTCAGGATAATGATTAAAGATTTTGTGTTTGTGTGGATCACTTTTCAGAATAATGATTAAAGATGTTGTGTTTCAATTCATGAAAAACTTTGATTCGAATAAAATATCAATGGATCACGTAACCGAAATGACATGACAATGGATCATTTTATTGGATAATGATGAAAGATTTTGTATTACAAAATACGGCAAAACATCGATCCAAATGAAATATCAATGGATCACTTAGAAAACATTGATCGAAATGAAATGCCAATGGATCATTTTGTTGGATAATGATGAAAAATTTTGTGTTACAAAATATGGCAAAACATACATTCAAAAGAAATGTCAATGGATCATTTTACCTGATCACGTTATAATATTTTGTGTTTCAAAGCGTCGAACATCGTCATTGGATCACTTAATCGCATCATGATCAAACATTTTTGGTTTCAGAACATAGAAAATATTAATCCGAATGAAATGTCAATGGATCACTTTATGGAATCTTGATCAAAGATTTTGTGTGTCAAACCATGAAAAACTTCGATACAAATAAAATTCCAATGGATCTTACAACGAATCATGATCAAAAATTTGGTGTTTCAAACATGGAGAACTTCGATTCAAGATCATCGATCGATACAAGATAATAATTAAAGATTTTGTGTTTCGAAATGTCGAAAACATCGATCCAAATGAAGTCAATCTTAATGGATCATTTAACCAGATTTGGTGTTTCAAACCATGAAACATTTCGATCCAAATAAAAACTCAATGGATCACTTTATCGAATCATCATCAAAGATTTGGTGTTTCAAAATATGGAGAACTTCGATCCAAATTAAATACAAATGGATCACTTTGCAAGATCATGATGATAAAGATTTTGGATTTTGAACTGGATTTGGTGTTTCAAACCATGAAACATTTCGATCCAAATAAAAACTCAATGGATCCCTTTATCGAATCATGATCAAAGATTTGGTGTTTTAACACATAGAAACCTCGATCCACATGGAATGTCAATGGATCACTTTACGAGATCATGATGAAAGATTTTGATTTTTTGAAAAACATCGATTCAAATAAAATGTCAATGGATCACTTCACCTGATCACGTTTTAAGATTTTGTGTTTCAAAGCATCGAACATCATCAATGGATCACTTTATCGGATCATTAGCAAAGATTTTTGGATCTAGACATAGAAAATATTGATCCAAATGAAATTTTAATAGATCTAATAAATAGATTTAATAGATAGATAGATTTAACAAAGAAAACATACACCCAAATGAAATGTCAATGGATCACTTTACGGGATTATGATGAAAAATCTTTCAGAATATGGCAAAACATCGATTCAAAGGAAATGTAAATGGATCATTTTACCCAATCACGTTATAAGATTTTGTGTTTCAATGCGGCGAAAAGCGTCAATGGATCACTTTATCGGATCAGGATCAAAAATTTTTGGTTTTTGGTTTCAGAATAGAACATAGAAAATATTGATCCGAATGAAATGTCAATGGATCACTTTACGGGATCCAAATGAAGTCAATAGATCACTAAACCAGATCATTATTAAAGATTATTTCTAGACATAGAAAATATTGATCCGAATGAAATGTTAATAGACCTCTTTACTGGGTCATGATCAAAGAGTTTGTGTTCAAAACATAGATCCAAATAAAATGTCAATGGATCACTTGATCGGATTATTGCCAAACAAATTATGTTGCAAACCGTGGAAAACATCTATCCAAATAAAATGTGTATTTATCCATCGATTTCTTAAAACCAAAATTAAATAGAAAAATTTAATTTTTGTATAGGAACCAATTAAAAAAAAATGATATTTATTTGAGTTACTAAACCGAATTTCAATGAAAAGGTTACCCCTTCATTTGGACCATTTAAATAAATCTCCAAAAATTCTATGTTTAAACAACACACGACTATTTCTGATGAAATTAGAAAATTCTTGCAAATTATAAAATTCAAATTGCAAATTATAAAAATTCCTCACCCCACACAACTCATTCATTGACTTCTGCCTTCTACCAATAAAGGTTTTTGTATTTTTTAATTGTTGTGCTGCGTCGGCAATCCCACCCCGAGGGCATTTTTTAATCCTTCATTCAACGCGGCTTTTAATTTTATCCTGTAAGAAGAAAAAAAAAGCAACACAAAAAAACCAACCACCAGCAGATGAGCTCATTTCCGTTCCGGGCACACAACAACTGCAAAAATAAAACACAAAAACTCAGAAAAAAAATAAACCTAAATTATACAGCAATGCTTAAAATTTTGGTAAAGCATATTATTTAAATTTGTTGCTTTATCCTTCCACCTCTTAATGCACTCGATTCGTCTCATTTTGTGATTTACGAGCGAAGTTTGCGAAAAAATTACCTAATTATGGCTGACCGGCCGATTGGCCAAACCAATTAAAAATTGCGTCTGCATTGTGCTCGCTCTGCCCACTGCCGCATCGTAAATCAATAATTGATTTATGACTGAGCAGCCCGTTCGAATCTTGTGCGAGGCGAAATAATATAATTTTATTAGCATTCCTTGTTGCCGTTTCACTGACTGATTTTTACTGCCCAACCTGACCTTACCGTCGTTTGCTCTCAATGTGTGTGTGTTGAGTTTGGTTTGATTGCATAAAATTTGATTTGGCAGTTTTTCTATTTGATTTCGTTGTTGATTTACGTTAGGTTGGGCATAGTAGGGAAATTCTTAGTATCAGCTGGCAAGACTTTGAAATTGATTCAGTTGAAGATAGGAGAGATAGAATCCTTAAGATTTAAATGAGTGGAGAAATAAATGGAAGTGAAGCAGAGAAAAGGAAGTTGGAGTTTTGGAATAAGTGGATAAATTTAAATAGAAAAGGACAAGAAGATACGAAGTGAATTGTGTACAAGAAAAATATTTAGAAAAGAAGCAACGATGATTGAAGTCGGGGTAAGATAAACCAATCGAGATAAACTAATAAATTATTAAAATTTTGTTGAGTGGATAGAAAATGTATAGTTTGAAAATGTGTGGATACTAGTTGGACCAGTGCCGCACACATGATTTAATTTTGGGGGGTTTGCATACAATTCTTGAACCGAATACCATTTGAAACCATATGTTGTATCAGCAATTTCTGTGTTTGGGGTGTGGGTTTGAACCCCCAAACCCCCCCTGTGTGCGCCACTGAGTTGGATCAATACTTGTAGGTAGAAAATGAATTGGCAGATTGTTAAAAAGTGCATAAGTAAAAAATTCATGGATAGAAAGTGGCTTAGTATTAAGTTGGTTAGAAGATAATTTTTTTTTTTGTTTTGTAAAATTCAACTCACTTTGATTATTCAACAAATAAACTTTAATCAATAATATAATTTCCACTTTGTGCTATGATAATTTGCCGTCATTCTGACAACTTCATGACTTCGCACTCATAGAACTTTTGGTCCTTATCAGCAAAAAACTGAACCAAGTTCGATTCCAGGTCTTCATCATTCATGAAGGTTTTACCATTCACTGAGTTTTGCTAACTTGGGAAAAAAGCTAATCTGATGGTGCAAAGTCAGAGTTTTGAGGTAGATCTATCTTCCGTTCTCAACAAAACTTCAATAACTTTCTACAAAAACCAATTTCTTTGCGATTTTCCTCTTTCTGGCCATTTTACTCCGATTTCTTTCTTCACTTTCATTAGTTGTTGAGAGTAAACTTCTGTATTGATGGTTTGGTTCTTTGGAAACAGCTCAAAATACATGAACATCTTTGTAATCCCACCGAATTGACAGCATGAACTCTTTTTTGAAGCTTCAGGTTTCGATGTGTTTTGTGCTGTTTCCATGATCTTTTTCATTCCATGTTATTTTAAACGATAAATTTTCCATTACCAGTGATGATTTATTTCAGAAAAGGGTGCACTTCATTTCGTTTGAGATACATTAACTCGTTGTGTTTAGTGGATTTCTTCCAATTCGTGCGATACCAAATACCGAACTTCTTTACGTGTCCAAGATGTTTTAAGTGATTTTCAATTCTTGTGCGTAATGTATCACAAACATCTTTGCAATCTCTCAAAATTACTTGATTATCCGACTCAATTATGGCCTGATTTGGTCGTCATTATATTCGGTAGATAGTCCAGAACGTTGGCTATAATCAAAATTATGAAAAATCATAGATAACGTTTGCAATAGTCTTTGACAGCAAACCTAACGTCATATATTTGTAAAAACCTAAATTACTTTCATGTCAACACAATAAAAGTGAATCACTAAAATGTGGATGGATAAAAAGTGGACCATTTGGAGTTGGATATGGTAGAAAGTGGGAGAAGGAGGAGTAACTAAATAGAGATTAGGTTAAGAAAGGATTTATAGAATGGTCATGAGTGTGTAAAGAGTAGGTTAGGTAAAAAAAGCGGCTTGCTTGTTACTCAGCAAGAACATTCGGAGACCAAGTCTTTCCGCAAAAGTGCCGATGCCCCAGTGCCCTGCTTGGACCCCTGTGAGAATGCGAAGTGTTGCTTTGCTAAACCGTAACAGATGAAGAGTTCTCTTTGGTTCAGTTCCGGCCGTGAGATTCTGCAGTCAGGCCGAAGGCTCCATTGCTCATTGAAGTAGAAGTCTTAAAGTGACGTCTGTAAACTCCGATCCTTTCCGGGCCAGTTCATTTGCTCATTCATTGCTAGGAATACCCTTGTGGCCAGGTACCCAACAGAGTGTGGCCTTGATGTTGTGGTCCTTGATACCGTACAGAGACTTACGACATTCCATAACTATATTCGATCTGATAGTGTAAGAGGGCAGTATCTGGATTGCCGCCTGGATGTCTACAGAGATGATCAGGTAAAATGGAGGTAAGTCCAGTACTCCGATTATGCGTGCAGCCTGGTTTATGGCGTAAACATCGGCCTGGAAAACACTACACCGATCAGGTGTAAAGAGTAGATGAAGAAAAAAAAGATGGCAAACTTTGTTAAAGAATTTCAAATGGTTTAATTATGGAACAATCCAGTGATACGAACTACTTACGCTTATGTTGACCAGCAAAACTAAATTTTCGAAACAGTATATAAAAGTTAACATTTTTGCAAATTCCTGAGTATGGAGAACCGCCTAAATGTCCCTCTGGGTGAAATATCCAATCTGGCAACCCGAAGACCGGTGTACCTACAATTTGATCTGAGGGCCTGGGATTAACCCTTTTGACTCCAAAGTTGCCTGAGAGCAACTTCGTCATCTTATAGCAAAAGCTACGATTGATTTATGGGTTTAATTTCAGTAGGCATCAACAAATTAATATTTTTGGAAGTGAATTCAAAGCAAATTACAAAAATTTTACTGTTATCCCCAAAATAATTTCCAATAATTTGCAGCGATATCAGGGAAAGTTTGTGTTCTAATTGAAGTCTACGAATTGGGCGCGTTTGATCAAGACTCTGTTTCTTTAATAATGGTTAAATAAAATCCAAAATTGATAATTTTGTATTTTTCCATATATATTATTATTTTTTCTATAATTAAAAAATATTGATAAAAAATTTATTTAACCCGTTTTAAGCTAAAAATCGTGTGCACACTTCTTAGACAAATGTTTAATGATATACCAAAATACCAAAAAGTAAAAAAAAAATTAGGGATCGAAAGGGTTAATAGGTTTAGATTCATATTCTTCATTCATCTATCTTTGGTCTCTTGGAAAACCCCACCAAGAAAATAATTAAAAATCATGATTTCGTCTACTTTTGCGCCACTCCTTGAGGCCACACACAAACGCACCAAACTGCCTGCAACTGCAACTTTAGTTGTAATATGACAACAACAACAATAATAAAACTGGAGTAACAACAACATTAATTGCGGCATAAGCAACACGAAATGACACTCAATGGGGGCCAACATTTAGCCGGCGAACTCCGAGCCACAACGGCGATGGCGGCAACGCACAACACACACAGGCAACGGCAGGTTGAGCGCCCCTTCCACCCTCGTACACGAGTGCCACACACACACACACACGCGCGTTTTTGCACCTCAGTGCCAGCTCGACCAGCGGGCCACCACTCATAATCACATCGCACGCCGAAATGCAGCGCGTCTCTAAACATAAATGCAACAGAACGCATTGTGCCAGCAACAACAACAACAACAACAACAACAAAAGCATCAGCAGCAACAATAATTATTATTACCTTGCAATTTTAGCTTAAACTTGTCGCTTCCCCGCGTTGTTCGCCAGCTGCAACAACACAACTGGCGGACATTTGCGCTCCTTGGCTCATTACCACCACACATGTCTGTTCATATGGTCGGTCGATCGACCTGTAGGTATGTATGTATGTTTGTATGTATGACGAACTCTGGTGCTGCACATTGGCACGTCCGTTTCGTTGAGCCGTCGCACAGTGTTGCGAGTAGCAACAAAAATGCCAAAATTCTATGTTTTAACCACAAAAATCTGGGTATGAGGTTTTGTTGGAAATACTTCAATTAAGATAAATCCCAAGTTTTAAGAAAAAATATTGGATAACATAGAAGTTATGAGCTCTTAAAGTACGCTCTTACAGCGCTGAAAAAAATTATATACAATCAGCACATTTTTGCTTTCACTTTGGGGTTCAATATTTCAAAATCAATTATGAGCGGGTCCCCAAAACTTTCTGTTGTCTTAAGTTTAATACAATTTAAGACTGGCAAGACCAAAATTCCGCTGATTCCTCTCACCTCTTCGCGATATTTTCATTTCATGCCAATAGCAATCAGTCAAATAATGCTACGCTGCTGATGGAAAATGGGAGGCGCCCTCTAGTGGTGAATTTTTGAACATGAATTAATTTTGTATTTTTTGCACTCAGGAACGTTGACGATTGTTGAATAAATCATTCAAATCGGTTCAGCAGTTTCCAAGATACGATGTTTCCTCGCTTACTTTACTACATTTTCAAGTGTGGAGCCAGTTCCATTGAAAATGACTTGTTTTGTACGGCAACCACCTTAAGACTTTAAGATAACGGGTAGATATGTTTGGAAGAAAAATTCGGAAGGGGAAATAAATGGGGGTCAGTCTTACATATGGTACGTCTGGGACCCACCCGAGAGCAGCGGGAGCCCACATTCTAAAAACGATGATTTTGTATGGGAGCCTCATTAGGGGTTGGAGATAGGGGGTAGCTATGTTCAAAAGAAATATTCAGCAGAAAAAATTAGTGGGGGTCAGTCATAGATTTTAACCCTCTAAGAGCAACTTTTGAGCAGCTTTGGAGCAATTTATCGAGAATTTATTTTCAATCACTTTTGTAAAAAGCGCATTTATCTATATACAGATTTATAAATAAATTTATATTAAAATACAAATATTTTGAATGTAGCTTTTATGAACTAAAACTACATTTCATTGTTAATATGAAGTTTTTTCAAATCCATTTGTATGGGAGGTAGTGGAAGTTTTTGTCTGATTTCCTTGAAATTTTGCACAGTAAGTTCCTTACTCATACAATAACTGCATACCAAATTTATTTTATGTACGACCACTCCTTTTATTTTTGTCACTCCGCTATATGAACTCGCAACACTGTGCGTCGCTCGGTCGGTCGGTGGTTTTGTCGTTTTGTGCGCTGTTTACCTGGTCGCGTTCACAGCTCACATTCGCTCATAATCACGATTTATATTAATGAGCTTCAAGTTGCACGTCCGTCTGTCTTTCGGTTCGTCTGTCCACTCATCCGTTCGGCGATCTGTGCATATCTACGCCTCCTTTGGCCTGCTTGGCTTTTGCTATTTTGAATGCTCCCCATACATGGGCTACTTCGTGCAGCTCCAATTCATTTGTGTGTTTCATTGTTGTTGTTGTTGTTTTTGTCGCTGCCGCTGCTGCTGTTATTGTTGGACAAATTATCTAAATGCCACATACGGCAATGCCAAAGTGATTGCAACGCTGTAGCAATGGCAAAATTGCCATCGTTCCACCGCTCGCTTTGCTTCACTCTCGGCCGTTCGACTATCGTTGCTGCCGCCGCTCTCCAGGCTTTCGCTGTATCGCTCTGAATGTGCACGTTTTGTTGCTTTATTGCCGCCTGCCGTTGCAGCTCCAGCTCCAACTGCAGCGCCAACTGCAGCTCGTTATGTGCGAGCCAGTCTTGCGTCGGCCACTTCAACTACCCAACATTCTGTACGTCCATTTGTTCGGTCATTAGTAATTATCATTACCATTCAAGCGGAATTTAATTTCGGTACCAAATACAAAATGCAACAACAATAACAACAGCAACGATAATAATATTTACAACAACCAAACACAGCAAAACAACCAACGCTCATATATCGGTTTGGCCGTCTTCGAGCGTTCGCCGCCGTCGCCGTCGCCTTGTTCTGGCCACGGCGAATAGCCACTTTTGATGTTTGGCTATTTTTGCAGCGCTTCCTTGCCATTTGCGCCATTACTGCACCAAAGCCAGCCACAACATTCGACAATTCGTTCTATTCATCGGTTGATAGTCGGTGCGTCGTTGTACTACATGGCTGCGTCGTCTTATTAAATGTGCTTAATTTTGTTGCATTGCATTAATCCTACACGCGACGAGCCACTCAAATGACTTACTATAGCCCAGAGCTCGTGTGTGGATGGTATCCTGCTAGCACCAACTCGCCGCTAGGCGAATTAACTACGACGATGAAGCACTGTCGAGCGTATGCGGTAAATAAGTAGTTGAAGTAATGATTGTGCGGTCGGATCAATTTCTTCTAAAGTCACTGGATTCTAATTGAGTTACTTTGGGGTGCGAGATAGAATGGAAGAAGTTCACTAAAGCCAAATTGGTTCGATCAGTGGCTAGTTGGGAAGCTCTAGATTCGAACTTAGATTCTTTGAGCTACGGGGTTGGAATGATTTCATCTTGGGAACCCGTAAAATTGAAAGAAGGTATTTTCTAACTAGTGTCCGACCGAAACATCTTTTTTGGGCCGAAACCGAAACCGAATTTTCGGTCGGGCACTAGTATTTTCATATACGAGATGGACTACAAGAAGCTATATGAAGCTATATTGGTTGGGTCAAATGCTTTTTCCTCTTGAACGGAGGAAAGGTCGGTGATGGTATTGAACAGAAGTTGTTGAGAGAAGATTCATCGTTTGGATTAACAGTTTGTCGAGAGCCTCTAGACTCGAACGGTGGTACTTAGAGATAAGGGATTTTACATGAGAAGTTCAGCAATGCTAATTCAGTTGTGTTAATTATTTCTTGGGTACCACGAGATTCGAATGGTGGTACTTTGGCTTACTGCATTGAATGGATGTATGTACATAGTTGGAACAAGCTTCAACGGTTGGATCGACAGTCTCTTGAGAGTCTTTAGGTTCGAACGGTGGTACTTAGAGGTAACCGATCGCATATAAGAAGTTCGGCAATGTTAAGTCAGTTCGGTTAATTATTTCTTGGGTACCACGAGATTCGAATAGTGGCACTTTGGTTTACTGCATTGAATGGATGTATACAGTTGGAACAAGCTTCAACGGTTGGATCGACTGTTTCTTGGGAGCAGGGGCGTAGCCAGAACTTGGTCATGGGGGGGGTTTTAAAAAAATTTGTTTGCCAGTTTAGTGTGCATGTTTTTTAAAGTAAATTGCACTTTCCAAATAGGGCATTTTGTTGTGGCTTATGTGACTTAATGCATTAAAAATTAAATTTTTTCCCTGATTTTAGTAAAAATTTCATGAAATTTGGTGGACTGAAAGCCAAGTTATTGCATCTGAAGTGGAAGTATGTTTGTGTCATCGTACATGCATCGAACAAAGATCCAATATTAACTATTGTTTTAAAAATGTTTAAACTTTAACCGCAGCATTTAAATTGATGGACCACGTTTATGGTGATTTTTGTTTATACCGTGGTGGAGTTCATAAGTGGTAAAAGCGATTTAAAAACGATTGTCAGAACATAAATGATGACCAACGTGTTAACTGGGCGGTAATTCATAAAAGATTAGCCAAAATCTTCATTGAAATTCTTGAAATAGGATTTAACCTTCGCTTTACTTATACCCACCCGGGTGATCTTTTTAATATTCATGTTTAATATCTGCACAAATTTGAAGGTAATTTTCAATAACATGAAAAAATATTTTTTTTGAAAGTTTGTTCATGTTTAAACTTGAATTTTGTAATTTTTTATACAAATGTATCTGGGTGATCCCCAGGTGACGATACATTTTTTTTTGCGTACCTCATTATGTGTTCAATAAACCCTCTGGAAAGAAATCTTCTGATATTTTCCATAGTCTCAAAATAAATCATTAAAGTTAGGCCTTTTTTCGAAATACGAACTATCGCCAGAGGAAGATACTAAATACTGAAGTATGAAAAAAATTTATAAATTAATAAATATTTATATATTTATTGTGAGTTTTACTCAAAATAGCGGCAGAAGTGCCTGGGATCATCTTTAGTAAGGCGAAGGTTAAGCATAGAATAAATTTATCGCATTTTAACTGAACATTTGACTATCGAAGGATGCCATCCCATCTATTGACACTTGTTTTGACTGTTTTTTTGTTTACTAAAAGTCGAATTTTAACCATCAACCACTCCTCGTTTTCACATGATGTGGCACCGTGCGAATTTCACCTTTTCAAAGAATGCATCTGCCGATGAAAAAAGCGTTTTGAGAACGTAGAAACCATCCAAAAGGCTTGTACCGACATCCTGAAGGACATTCCGGTCGACGAACTAAACTACTCTTTAGACATGTTTTTAAAACATGCATATTAAACATATTAAAAAAACAAATTAGTTTCGGTAAAAAAAGGGTTTTGTTAATATTCTTTTAAATATTTAAAGATGAAAATACCTTTTTACTAATGTGGGAACGTACATACGATGCATAGTGATTGAAAATGTTGATAAATTATAGGCTATGGGGGGGGTTCTGACACCCTAAACCCCCCCTTGGCTACGCCCCTGCTTGGGAGGCTCTATATTCAAACGGTGGTACTTAGAGATAAGGGATCGTATATGAGAAGTTCAGCAATGCTAATTCAGTTGAGTTTATTATTTCTTGGGTACCACGAGTTTCGAATGGCGGCACTTTGGTTTACTGCATTGTATGGAAGTAGTTGGAACAAGCTTCAACGGTTGGAGCGAATGTTTCTTGGGAGGCTCTATATTTGAACGACGGTACTTTGGGATAAGAGATTAGATAGAGATTAGGGAACTTGCGCTATGCTTAGTTGCTCGGATAAATCACTTCTTGGGTACCACCACATTCGAACGGAGATACTTTAGTTTGCGGCATTGAATGGAAGTAGTGGAGAAAAACTCATGGGATGGGATGTACTGTTTCTTGGGAACCTCTAAATTTCAAAGGTGGTGTTGCTGTTTCCAGGGGTATTATGTTAAAAGCTAAGAAACGCTAAGTCAATGGGACCAGCTACTTTTTTGAAACTCTAGTTTCGAAAAGATATGATACTTTAGGTAGAGAGGTTGGATGTAAGTAGCTGCGTAATGACAAATCCCAACGAGAAAAACTGTCCAAAAACTCAATGGATGCTTCGGTCCTAATAGCGTATTTTTGATGTGGGTAAGTGAACGTGTTGGTGCAGAACAAAATAAGCTGGTCTACCTAAGAAATAATCATGTCGGCCTCGATAGTCCAGCGGCTAGCGCGCTGGTTTCTCATACCGAGGCCCTAGGTTCGAATCCCAGCTCAGGCTTGTGAAACACTCGTCTACTTCTATAGGTGTCCCCCTTACCCCATCTGCTTGAAATGTGTCTTGTTACCAGTGGCGTACACAGGGGGAGGGTTTGGGGTGTAAACCCACAAGCACAAACATTTCTTGTACAAAATATGGTTTGAATAATATTTGGCTCAAAAGTTGTACGCAAACCCTCCCCCAATATCTAATGTGCGCCACTGGTTGTAACACATGTTGGAAAAAACAGTGCATGGTATATGTGGTATTACAATGTGCCTCACAATAGGCCTCCGAGTGTGTATCTTAAAGAGGCAGCTACCATAACGTAACCTAAGAAGGAATCAGGACAAAACATTTGTGAACCCGGGCCAAGTATTTTATTAAGGAATTTAAAAGTTGAGTTGAGTTGAATTCTGGAACAAAAAATATGTTTTGTAGGTAAGATTTCAGCCGATTGATGGATACCAGCTTCAGTTAAGTTTAGGAAGCTCTTGGTTAGATAGAGCGTGCTGCCGTTTAAAATGTATGGAAGTAGTGTATGGAACACTGTCTTTTTAACACATACTACTGTGTACAAAGAATACCCGGAATTAGATTTCTTCGATTATCGTGGTGTTGTGCATTATGAGTTCCTTCCGCCGGGCCAAACTGTCAACAAGGAATATTACTTGAGCGTTATGCGTCGTTTGCGTGAAGCTATTCGCAAAAAGAGGCCGGATTTATGGAGAGACAACTCTTGGTTTTTTGCATCACGATAATGCACCATATCACACGGCATTGGTTCTTCGTGAGCATTTCGCCAACTCATATCGTTCCACAGCCACCGTATTCGCCTGATTTAGCTCCTTGTGACTTCTGGCTATTCTCCAAACTCAAAAGACCACTTCGAGGACACCGTTTTGAATCGATTGAAGAGATTCAACGTGAATCGCCGCGCGCATTGAAGGCCATACCGGAAGGTGACTATTTGGCATGCTTCGAAGATTGGAAAGTCCGTTGGCATAAGTGCATTGCATCGGGGGGGGACTACTTTGAAGGCGATGAAATTGATTTGGAAGAATAAATAACGATTTTTTGAATTATAAAAAAATTCCGGGTATTCTTTGTACACAGTAGTATTTCAAACGAAAGGGGAAAGAGAGGGATCATGGATCATGTATAGAGTAAAACAAACTTTTATATCGCTTGGAGTACTTTTTCTCATCGATGATGTGCGTGAAGTAGAATCGATTGGAAAGAAGGTGTAAAAGACACTTGAATCCAATGACGATTAGCGATTAACAGTTAGGTAAATGATCCACTAAATATGGCCGATTGCGGGCTCTTGATATGAGAAGAAGAAGAAGATGAACAACAAGAACTTATCTCCTATCATTGGTGGGATAGGTAGATGTAATAAGTTGGGCTTCAAACTTCCGTTGTGATGCCAGATAAAAAGAGAATGGGTTCAGTTTCCCTCTTGAAGCGAATCAGTTAGAGTTGCTACAGACTATACTTCGCAGGATCCCGTTCCAAATGACTCAGGCTATAATTTTGGACACACTGGAAAACGGTTTGTTGCGTAGACTCAGGTCGCTGTTGTTGTTCAACAAAAGTTCTTTGCTTACAAAGGGATCCTCACTTAGTTCCACTAGGAATTCAATAGGGATCTATGTTTGGTTTCCACGGCTGGCTAGTTTTACGTGGTACGGGAGAGATGGGTTATTCAAAACTGGTCAAAAATTTTAAAGTACGAGTTCTAGAAATGAAACCTTTCACAAAACTGCGGTGGATATTGTGGGATAGTTATCAGAAAAAATGTTGTCAAATGGTGATGACGGTAGATCAGAAGTGCTGGAATCTTCTGTCTATCTTCTAGAAGTTTATTCCGTCTTCCATTGTAGATTGGTTTGGACTAAAAAAATTAAAAAAAATAATCGACACAACTTTACATTAATTTCTCGACACAATCGCCAAAGCTGCGTGGTCAACGTATTTGAATTATTTAATTCTCAAATTATAATTTTTCAGATTATATCAGAGATCTGAAAATCCTTTTGGTGATAATCCCAAATGTTTTTGTGCTTTCAGTGCAAATCAGCTGTCAGCTTGGGGAGGGAAGAAACTTTCAAAGAATTCGCCACTAATTTCATTGCACACAACTTTTGAGCAGCAACAGCAACAATAACAAACAACAACAAATGATACCCGAGGCTAAGGACTGCAGCTAACCGGGCAACATTTGCAAGCAACTGACTGGCAATGCCGCACCGACGACCGAAGCAGCCGAACAACAAAAGTTGAACAGTTGAACTAATTGTCGAAGCAGAGAAATGCAACTGCAACATGATTTTTTATGGACGTTTATGTTGGCAGCAGCAGCAGCCGAGCCGAGTAGTAAATGCAAGTTGCACGATGAAAACAACAACTAAGCAATAACAACAACAACAGCAAAGAGCCAAAGAACATCACACATATGTGGTATGACATGATGTTGTTGGTCAATATGATTGTTGTTGCTATTGTTGTTGTTTTTATTGTATTTGTTGTTGGCTGCACCAGTTAGTGCAGCAACGTAGCAAGAAGTCGCAAGAAATGCGCGCAAGCGCCGAAGATCTACGAAGACGACAGCGTGTGTGTCCTCTCAAACAACAACAACAACAACAACAAGAAAATATAATGAAACGACGTAGACCACAACGACGACCGAACAGAAATGATTAAAGCCTGAAAACATAACAAAAATTAGTTGGCGCTGGTGTGCGGCGATTGGCGGCGGTCGGTTGGCGTCGTGTGGGGTGTGGGACGCTGATGCGGTATGGACGAATGGGTGCAACGGGCAGACTGGCGGCTGCAGTTGGCGGAGAAATTGGTGGAAAACGTTAATTTCGAATTTAGAGCCACAACACTAAAAACAACAACAACAACAACAACTACAACATTGGCAATAATGCAAATAGGCGAATTCGACTGTGGAATGAAGCAAAGACGCGTTGCGCAGTGGTGGCGATGGCGTTGGAAATGGAAGCCTGGAGGGCGCGTGCTGAATTCAGAAAGCAACACACAGAAACGGCTGGCAAAATGACATTGTGGACGTTGAGTTTGGAGGGCAGAGGAAGAAGAGAGTCGAAGATGAAGTTGAGTGGGCTTTGCCAAAGGTGGACGGCAAGAGGTGGCGAACGTAAATTAGAACGCACAACGCAGCGTGTGGATGTCTATGAGAGGGGTTGGAGGAAGGGGGGGGCGGGAGGGGGTGGAGAGAGAAGAGTTACAAGAAGCTTTTCTCGTGGTCGTGGCTGCTGTGTGGGGGGAAGCGTTTGGGTTGGACGGCATAGGCGGATAGTTTGAATAGTTTGAATGACTGGTGCGCTGGAGTGACAAACGGCTAACGGTACATTTTTAATGTTGTTGCTAGTTGTTGTTGTTGGCTTTATTGTTGCGGCCATTCGCCGCTGGCAACATGAAAACGAAATAAAATGCTCTAAAAAGCGAACAACAAAATCGCGCCAAGTCGTTTAAGCCAAATTTGGCTGCGCAGCGCATTTTTGTGTATTTGTTTTTTTTTACACAGCGATAAGTAAAATCCAACACCTGGCCAAGTGAGCAAAAGAAAAATTAGCAAGAATCTATTTTCCAGCTAAAACTTAAATTGGAGGAGTTACGAGCCGTGATGCGACGGACCCACCGCAACACGTCGGGGTGGCAACGCGGCCCAAGCGAAGAATGAACAATGAACGCAACAACCTGCAACCGGGACGCAGCAAAGGGGACAACAAGGTAGAGTGTGGGGTTAGCTGGATAGCATTGTCTGTAGTGCGGCGAATAGAATAAAAATAAAACAACAACACTATGAACAATGCTCGACTAGTAAAGTTGAAGGCGGTGAAGTCGACGTTCGTGTCGGTATCGGCGCGGAAGATGCAGGAAGCAAACGTTGCTAGCTGCAAACTACTCCAGTTTGGCTGACTGCTTCGAACGATGAGGGGCCCAGACGGCGGCGCGTTCGCTGCCTGCCGTGTTGCAACTGCAGCGACCGTAGCTTCGACCGATGTCGATGTTTGGCGCGTTTGGGTTCGGGATAACCTCATTGACCAAACGCATTCGACGAACATCAAATGTGAATTAGTGCGCTGCCACTGCGATGGATAGTCGCCGGCAATGGCCAAGTGCATGCATAATTTTCTGGAGGAAGCATAATTTAAACTTATTCGATGGCCGACAGGGAAGCGGCCAGCGGCGGCCATAAGATCTAAACAATGCAGCGGACAGACAGGCAGCCAACCAGTCAGTCGAAAGGATAGACAAATGTACGTAGTTGTCGATATGCGTTGAGGGCAGCATTGACGAAATGCCTCATCGACATCGGCGGCATGTGCAAATACTTAAGTGGATATGCTGATTTGCCAATGACACCGGTTGCGACTGGTTGGCAGCAGTCCGCTTCAGCGTTGAGCGCTGTCATCGATTGCTGTTGTCACAAAACGTGGCCACATTGACCGCCGGCAGTTCGTATTTCTGGTATCAATTTTGCCTAAGCACTTTGATATTTGTTGAAATCTAGCGTTGAAATTTCATACTCAACGAGATTTGCTTAGGGGTTCGTTGATATTATGCAGTCTGGAGGATGAATTCATTTTATTATCATTTTATTCATTTAAAAATATGTATCTCTCATGTTATCTCATTTAATCGGAAAACTCAGTTATCCGGGAAACTTTGGAAAATTGAGGATCTTTCATCTAAAAATAAAATTATTTTTTCATGGAAAATCTTCAAACAAACTGGTAAATAAGAGTCCATCAGACCGCTGGATTCTTACCCACCAAAAACCATCTTCTCTTGTGAGATTTACCGAAGCGAACCACACAGTTGGCCCCTTTTCGTGCCCCTAAAGTTCTTCGCCAGTCATCCGAAGCTCTGACGTAATAATTGACCTCTTTGTTAATGACCATGTCATGCGTTATCTCTAGTAGATTTATTATGTGTCTTATGGTCCATAACTCGTTCTCTTTTTATCTATCATTCTATCATTTTATCATTCTATCAGCCAGAAGCAAACACTCGCACGCCATGTGTATGGCTGTCTCGATATCTTCGCAGCAGAGCCTCTAGGTAATTCCTTTGATAAGGCAGGTACAATAGACAGTAACGTCTAAGTGTCCGGGTTCTCTGTACACTCCCTATAGTAATACCTCAACAAGGTTTATCCACCCTGAGTATCTCCTGGCATTTCTGGGACCAGATCCCTTTATTGGGATGGGCATGCACAGTCTCTAAGATTCGAGGAAAGCACCACGATCCCTAATCCCCGGTCTAATGTCTCGGGTCTCAGGTTGTCGATAATCTTTATGAAAAGTTACAACTCCAAATAGAGTAAAGAATGCTTCAGACTGAGGAAAGACCTGGGTAATGGGGCTAATATAAGCTTGTGGAAGAGGGTATAACGCATAGTAACTCCAGTGAGTTACTAAATTTTATTAGGTTTGGGGGTATGGAGATGATCTCTAACTGTTAGTAGTAGGGGGCACAATAGATAGGTTAGGTTAGGTTAGGGTGGCAGCTTGAAGAGCTCACATAGGCCACGTTGCGGCCCGTTGTGGTACCACGTGAAGGACGTGGCCGCCCTTCAATCTTGCACACCCCCCCGGGTGTTAGGCAGGAGCCATCCCGATTCTACAATGAATCGGGCAAAGCGGCCGATGCTGGGTCCTGTTAGGTCGGCCAAGCTGCTGAAGAACGGCGCACCCAGCACCCGGAGACGTCTCCTCGCTAGTGCTGGGCAGTGGCACATCAGGTGCTCGACGCTCTCCTCCTCGCTCGCATCGTCACAGCTGCGGCAGAAGTCATTGAACGGAAGACCGAGCCTCCTGGCGTGTGCGCCGATCGTCCAGTGTCCCGTTAGCACAGAAACTGTGGAATAAATGGAATTCCGAT
Source organism: Melieria picta (assembly GCA_964056695.1). NCBI lineage: Eukaryota > Metazoa > Arthropoda > Insecta > Diptera > Ulidiidae > Melieria > Melieria picta. Next base: position 113,653,840 of record OZ057400.1, read on the forward strand.
TCAGTCGGAGCAATTCTCGCGTTCTGCCTTGGTTAAGCGACGGCCAGGTTTCTTTGGAGATCCTACATAGGTTCTCCTCCGCCCAGAGTCGGTTAGCCAGGCGGGAATAGGCCTGCTTGACCATCAATTTGACGGTCGCAAGGGGGGTGCTACACAACGTAGTAGGAGCTGGAAGCAGAGTGCCTTAGTGCACAATAGTGCACAATAGATAATTATTGGTCGCCGTACACAATAACCCCAACAACATATCTACCTATTAATCTCCCTAAGTTACTGTGCCCTCTTCATCAAAGCGCTCTTTGAACAAGACTAGAAGATCAAGTCTTTCGGTTTTGCTAGCATTGGCACCCATAAGGTTGCCTAAGACTGTTCACAGTTGGTTCTTCATTCCTACCTTTCACGGTGCACAGTCATCCAACTGAGATGCAGAGGCCTTTCAGCTTCGCTACACATTGGTACCCTTAAGGCTGCCTAAGACTGTCTACGGTTGGTTATTCCATTCTACCGTTCATGGTACACGGTCATCAGATGGTCGACGAGACTCTTAACCCTTGCACCCTTTTCAAACCTTTGAAAACTACCAACTGGTTTGGATATTTGCCGATGCAAACCACCTAGCCGGTCCTTTTTCGTGCTCCTGAAGTTCGTTGCCAGTCATTCGAAGGTCTGACATACTAATAGACTCTGACTTTGTAATGCGTTATCTCTAGTAGATTTCGGTAAGTGTCCATAACTAATTCTGTTTGGTGAACGATTGTCCCAGAATGCTCAACCTGCTCTCAGCAAAAGCCGGAAACTAGCACACAATAAGCGTGACTGTCTCGTCATTTTCGAAGCACAAGCTTGAGATAATTCCCTTGATAAGGGAAATGCAATGGGCAGTAACGTCTAAGTGACACTTCCTATAGTAATACTTCCTATAGTAATACCTCAATAAGATTTAACCTTACTGCGTGTTTCTTGAAGTTACTGTGCCCTGTTCATCGAAGCGCTCTCTGATCAAGACTAGAAGATCAAGTCTTCCGGCTTCGCCACGCATTGGCATCCACAAGGTTGTCTAACAGGACGGCAAAACCCGGGCCACGAAATACGCAGAAAAGAGTTTGCTAAGATTCGGAAACAGCTTCGTAACGAGATACGAAAGAGTAAAAAAGAGGCCTTCGAAGAACTATGCGACGAAGCAAACGCTGACCCTTGGGGCGACGCCTACAAGCTGGTCATGGCCAAACTAAAAAGCAGACAACAGGAAACTTGTCCGATTCTGCTGCAAAGCATAGTCTCAGCACTATTCCCGAGGCATCCAATTAGAAGCGCACAGCCCGCAAGCTCTCAAACATACGAGGTGCAAGTGACGTCAGACGAAATCATCGAGGCAAGCTCAAGAATCAAGAGCAACAAAGCACCGGGACCAGACGCCATACCAAACGTGGCCTTGAAGCTAGCCATATCTACTCGACCGGAACTATTTGCGGACGTCATGCAGCTCTGCTTGCAGCAAGGAATATTCCCGGACAGATGGAAAAAACAGAACTTGGTCCTCCTACCAAAACCTGGAAAGGCCCCAGGCCAGCCGTCGGCTTACCGACCAATCTGCTTGCTAGACACAATGGGCAAGCTGCTTGAACGCCTAATCTTCGACAGACTTACCCCATTCACCGAGGGAGAGCATGGGCTATCGGACAAGCAGTTCGGATTCCGAAAGGCACGGTCGACGATTGACGCAATCGCTACGGTAGTCCACACGGCAAAGGACGCAATCCAGGGGAGGAGATGGAAGGGCGGCAAGAAAAAATATTGTGCAATAATAACGTTAGACGTCAAGAATGCGTTCAACTCGGCCGGATGGGTCCATATCCTGGGAGCGGTCCAAAAACTGGAAGCCCCGGACTATCTGTTGGCCATCTTAAACAGCTACCTTGCGGACAGAGTACTGCAATACGATAGTGATGAAGGCCCCAAACAATATGCAGTAACTTCAGGTGTTCCACAAGGGTCAGTGCTTGGGCCAGTTCTGTGGAACATTATGTACGACGAAGTGCTAAACCTCCCCGTTCCGGATGGCGTGGTAGTGGTGGGATTCGCGGACGACATCGCGATAACAGTTGTAGCGAAACAGCTAGCTGACGTAGAGCAAAAATCAAATGCCACAATAACGGTCGTCCGTTCGTGGCTTCAGTCAGTGGGCCTACAACTAGCAGAAGAAAAAACGGAAGCGGTACTGGTGAGCAGCCGTAAGAAAAGCGAGGTAATAAGAATCGAGGTTGGCGCCAATATCATTACCTCCAGTCGATCTATTAAGTACTTAGGCGTGGTCATCGATGACAGGCTCAGCTTCCGAAAACACGCCGAATACGCCTGCTGCAAAGCATCCAAGACCTATACCAGCTTATCACGGATGCTCCCCAACATCGGGGGCCCAAAAGCTAGTAGGAGAGTGCTACTTGCTAGCGTAATATCGTCCTCGCTACTATACGCAGCGCCAATCTGGGCCGAATCCCTGCACATCAAGGCGTACAAGCGACAATACGAACGCGTCTACCGGCTTGCAGCACTGCGCGTGATAAGCGCTTTTAGAACGGTGTCAGACGTGGCAGCTTGTGTCATTTCCGGGATGTTGCCAATCGACATCAAGGCGGACGAGATGCGGCGTATATATGCCCTTAAGGGAACACGATCCAAAGAGGAAGCAGCGCGCGTCGAAAGAGCAACCTCCATGAGGCAGTGGCAGGAGCGATGGGACCGCTCGAGCAAAAGTCGGTGGACGCATAAGCTCATCCCATGCATAGACAAGTGGACAAGCAGAAGGCATGGCGAGGTGAACTTTCAATTAACACAGTTCCTTACAGGTCACGGTGGCTACAGAAGCTACCTACAACGCTTCGGCCATGACGACAATGCCAATTGCCCAACCTGCGACAAGCCAGAAGACCCTGAGCACACGTTATTCGAATGCCCACGATTCGAGGCCGTTCGCTCCACACTAAACACGGCGACCCAGAAAATTTTGAACCCACACAATATAATTGACGCGATGCTGGAGTCAGCGGAAGCTTGGGACAAAATATGTGGAGTCATAACTTCAATGCAAGCTGAACTGCGAAGAGCAGAATGGGCCAGAAGCAGCCAACGCACAACAGAGCCTGGAAATATAGGCTAAACTTAACCCCCCTCTGCGATGCGATACTTAGCGGTAATTCCGCAGAGGGAATGAAGGGTTAACAGGGGGTGGTTTTAGTCGGTAAGAATCCGGCATGCTGGTGGGTTGCCCCAGTATCTTTCGAAGATTTCCACCTCCTGCGCGGAAAAAAAAAAAAAAAAAAAGGTTGTCTAACACTCTCTACAGTTGGTTACTTTATTCTATCTATCACGTTGTATGGTCATCCAACTGTCGATCAGACTGCATACCCTGGCATTGCTAAGTCAAATTTTTGGCCCAGGTCCTCAAAAATCTTGTTTTGACAACATTTTACCGACACGTCGTTTTACTCTCATAGGTTTCGACCATACTCCAAGGAGTCAACAGATCTGAATGTCCCTCAGACCCATTACCGTGGAATTGCCACGTCAAGTTGTTGACTATGGTCCAAGAAAGTCTGGTTTTCGACCACTTCTAAGCTAAACCATTTACAAGCTAATTTTGCTCCGTATCGACATGCCATTTACGATACGTTTCAACGATGCTTCAAGGAGTCAACAGATCTAAATGTCCTACAGTCTCCAATAAGCTTTTAGCTTTATCGCACAGTTTTGATCAGAGCCCCGAAGCTTCAAACGGATTTCAAGGCTCACAGGTGTGATTTGAAACACCGACACTAATTTTTGCTTTCCAATGTCAGCCAATTTCATTTTAGAGGAAGGCGCTTTGCAAAATCTACGGTCTTCTTCGTACTGGCGACGATTATCAAATACGGACCAGCTGTATGAGCTGATTAAAGACATGGACGAAGCAAAGCGAAGCAACATCCAGTGGCTTGGAGTCTTCTCTCGTATGGATGATAAAGCTCCGGCGAAAAAGGTGTTCGATGCGGTAGTTGGAGGTCGAGGACAAAGAGGGAGGCATGTCTCCGATAGAAGGACCAAGTTGAGAACACCCTATCATCTTTTGGTGTGACCAACTAGAAGAGGGGTGCACAAAGCAGAGGTGCCTGGAGAGAACTTTTGCGGCCCAGTAATGCGTTGTTGTGGCCAGTTATGTAAGTAAGTAAGTAAGTTAAGTAAGTAAGAAATAGGTGGTATCACAATGGGCCTCCGAGTGTGTGTTACAGCTAAGTTAAGCTAAGTTAGAAATTTCATTTCATCATACAAAGAAATATTTGGCATATAGTGAAAACATTTCAAGGCGTAAATGGTTATTTTCATTAACTTCAGTTAGGTTTGCTGGTACCTAGTTGATATACTCTCATTCTCACCGATCACTTTTTCGTCAGTCCTAAGGAGCACTAAGGAGTTCTAACTTGTACTGCTAGGGACTCAACAGGGTCTATGCGCGGCAGACCTGGTTGATATACGGAATCCCAACTGACGTACGAAATTCATGACTGACTTTCAGTTAAACATCCAGTTAGTAATAACCGGAATTTAAGTCAAGATCTAAATAATCTCTGAGTTATTTATCCGTCCAGTTATTTCTTCCAACGATGCTTCGATGCTACCTTTCGGCATTTCATTTATTTTATGCTCTCCATTACTCATTCATTCTTCCATTCATTGGTGGCCCTTTTCGGTTTGGCAATTATTGAGCACAGCTGTTCCATCTGTTGTTGCCTCAGTGCGATCAATAGCAAGTGGCCACGCCATGTGCGACAATGGTTACACCAACAAACGGCCACAAAGTCAAGCAAAATCATTGCCAATCAACAGCAACAACAGTTGAACAAACAAAAATGTCAGTTTACCTGCACTTAAAACATTCCACAAAATAAAAAAAAAATTACTTAAAACAGAATCGCCAACAGTCCAACAGCACCAAACGGAAGTGGCGCTTGCAATGAACGAAAAATTCGTCAAAGCAAAAATAAAACAAATCGCACGATTCACACTCGAAGTCATTCAAAGTAAATGCAGAGTTGTTGTAGGCGAGAGCTGCTGCCGTTCAGTGAGCGGGTGGTGCGCTCGCGAGAGTGTCGTCAAGTTTCGTCAAGTGTGCAACGGCAGAGTTTCCCCTTCCGGGCACAAACTGCAAGAACACCAGAAACTTTAACAGCAACAAAAACGCCAACAAAGGTGAACTAAGCAAACAACAACAACTATGGAGTTAGGGGGCCGGTTTTACAGTTGTACACTAACAATAAGCGGCAGTCGCTCATTGGAAGCGGCATGCAGCATGACGTCATAATGTTGCTGTTGTTGTTGTTGTTAGCTACTGCTTAGTTTGTAAAGGGGAAAGGGAAGCGCAAAAAAGGGAGCAATCGAGTTGGCAGTGGGAAATCGCTGAGCTGCTTTTATTGCTTGCGCTCTCGCTGTCTCTCTCATGATGATTATGCGCGCGTTCTCACTCTCTCTTGAGTCCATGCTCCTGTTCAACCCGCCTCCGCCCTTCCACTCCTCTTTCAACAAATCAACCAACCACTTTACTAAAGCGCCTCTACTAAGCAGCTGTTAATCAGGGCGAGTGGGTGGAGAGGCGCCCGACGGCATCGTTTGCATGCCTTCGTGCGCACCCGAGCGCCGCACTGCGCTTTGCTGTCGTATTGCTTTTCGTTACGTGTGTTCGTTGGCGTTCGTGTTTGTTTTTATTTATTTATTAATTTTCTTGCTGGTCGTTTTTGTCGTCGAATTTGCTTCGTTTCGCATTCGTTTGCGGTTCGTTTTTGTTGTGTTGTGTTGCTGCTGCTGCCACTGCCAGCGTTGCTGTTGCTTTGCTCGCTGCTGCTGTCGTTGTCGTTGTCGTCGTAGTCGTTGTGCAGCTTATTTTTGTTGTTGTTGCTTTTGTTGTTGTATGTTTTCTCTGCAATGCTGCATGCGTGTACGTTTGTTTTTGTTTGGTGTCGTGTGGTGGTTGGCGCTGCCGCTGTCGCTGCTGCTGCTGCTGCTTTTCTTTTGGGGGGTCTCTGGCTGGCAGCGGCCGCGCTGCCCGTTCGCCAGGCTGCCAATCGGCCAGCCTGGCAGCGCCGTCGCGGCTCAGTCTTTTAGCAGCGCTTTGCCCGTTCGTACGGTTCGCACGGATCGAATCGAAACACTGAATTCGCTGAATTCGGACACTCGTAAAATTGTTGAAGGCAGCAGCAACAAGAAACAAAACAAACGCACAAATCACACTCGATTGAAATTGAATGCGAAAAATTGGCGCATTGAACAACGCACTGCAGTGGGCGAATTGGCATTTGTTGGTTGCCGGTTGTTGTTTTTTTTTTGTTTTAATTGTGTTTGGTGTAATTTCGTGCTGTTGTTGTTATTGCATTGCAAATAGTTGTTAATGTGATTATGTTGCAGTGCGCATTGTTGAATTTGGTAAACGGACAAAAATTGTACGAATGCGCGCGCCGCTGTGGGCGCGTGCGTGTGTGTGTGTGTGTGTGTGTTTGTGTGTTAGTCGATGCGATCGCAGTTGATTCGTTGCGGCCGTTGTTGGTGTTGCAATTGCTGGTGCAATTGTTGTGATTAATTGCAAGTGGCAGTGAAAAGTGATTGATAAATTGCTACGTAAATGCTACTGTTGCTGCCAGCGTTGCCAGCCAGCCAGAAACAGCAGCAGCAAGCAACGTGATGCCTCGTGCATGGCGCCGAAAATCGTTTGCGCAAATAGTTACCAATAAAATTTATTAATTAATTGTATACGCAACACGCCGAAGTGTGCACCAGAGGTGCAGCCAAAAGTTAATAACAACAACAACAAAATAAAAAAAATCAGCAAAACAACAAATTGTAATTAAAAAAAGTTGCAAAATAACTACAACAACTAAAAAGTGTTAGGCACACATTGACTGAGTTGAACGGAAGTGCCATTTGAATTGCAAAACAAACCTTTGAACATTTTTATTTTGAACTGTAAAAACAATAAAAATGCAACCGTGCAAGAGTAGTAAACACTTGAAATCTAACTTTCAAGGCGCTTGCTGGGTTAGACCAAAAAATGTTCAGAAGTTTAATACGAAAAATAACAAATTTTGAATATAATCTCAAAGCTGATTGCCGTTTGAGTACGAGAAGAAATGTTGAACATAACCTCTGAGCTGATTGTCGTTTCGGTACGACAAGTAAGAACTTTTGGACATAACCCCTGAGTTAATTGTTGCTTTGGCACGAGAATTAAGAAATGTTGAACATAACCTCTGAGTTGATTGTCGGTTTAGTTCCAGAAGTAAGAAATGTTGAACATAACCTATAAGCGGACTGTCGCTTCGGTACAAGAAGTAAAAAATATTGAACTTAACCTCTAAACTGATTGTCACTTCGGTACGAGAAGTAAGAAATGGTGAACATAACCTCTGAGCTTATTGTCGTTTCGATACGGGAAGTAAGAAATGTTAAACATAACCTTCAAAGTTCAATGCAAATAGTAATGGCAAAAATTTTTGTACAACATAACCTATAAAAAACTGAAAATTTTGTTTTTAAATTTTGCAAAATTTTAATAGAATTTCAACATAAACAAGAAAAAATCGTCCTCCAAAGAGCGCAGTTCAAGTTCAATGCACTGAATAACAGTAAAGAATTTAGAGTCGAACCTAGTAAAGCTCCAAAAAAACCCCAATAAATATGAAACCTAACCTGCAAAGTGTTGGTTTTGTTTGCGTTCACAAAAAAACTACAGATTCAAAGCAATAAATAACGATCAGAAATGTTGCATCTAACCTTTAAAAGAACATTGCAATAATGACAGCAAATTTTATATAACCTGAACAAATTGTGAACCATAAATAACAAACAGAAATTTTTCATCTAACGTGCAAAAAATAAATTCATTTAATTTGAAAAAATTGTGCACATAACCTGCAAAAATCCAGGCAAAAATTTGGGCCCAACTAACAAACCGCTCAATAGCAAAACAATTAAAAAGAAATTGTAAACAATTTTAAACCTAACCTATAAAATTCTTCAAAAATTCTGAAATTAATTCTTCGACTTTTTTTTAGCTTTTCAATGAAAATGTGCAAATTTAAAGCAAAACCTTCAATAAAATTTGAACACAAGCTGTGCAAAACTCTAACATGCAATAAATGCTGAACCTAACCTCCAAAGCTTTGTGTATGTTTAGGCAAAATTATGACTAAAAGTGTAAAGTTCATTAAAATCTTCGGCAAATAATAATTATCAAACATTTCTGTAATCCATAGAAACCCAACAAAAGTGTTAAAAAAATGTGTGACATGAAAATTTGTGACAAGTCAATTCGACTAAAAACAGCTTAACTGCTATAAAGTGCAACTAACTGAGAAAATCAACAAATACAACAACCCAATTTGACAGTGAAAATTCAACTCATTCATCTGCTTTACATTAATGGTAATTAAAATATTTAATTAGAATTAATTCATTAATTTTTATGTTTAATTAAATGATTAGCAACACTAAACTTAGGTGGAAGTTTGCTGTGAGTTGTGACACTCATAAATTAGTGATGCTCTTAGTTGTGATTTGATTAAATTTGTGTGCATGTTATGTCACAAAATGTATATAAGTTTGTCACTTTACAGTTATGACTGTGACAAGTGCTGTAAAGTCTCAGCATAAGGTTGAGAATTTTTCGCATTTTCTAGCAACTTTTATGAGAAGCAATTTTAATGGTTTAGGCATCTTAAGACATTCTTGAAGCTTGCAAATAACATTTCGTTCAAAGACAATTGGAACAGATTCAGTGGGATTTTTTAATTATCTTGAACTGCTGCACCACTTCCAGAACACAGTTTCCAGAAGAAATATTGCCGACAAAAATTTAGCTTATAATTACTTTAGTTTTAGGAAATTTCTCTCACAAAAAAAGGACCAGATGAGAACCATGATTGGTATTCTTGGAAAGTTTGGGTGTGCTTTCAAAAGAGTTCTGTCAAAGTTGTATGGAGGAAGGAGAAAACGCTCTTCAACTTCTATGTACTTGTCCCGCATTATCTGTAAGAAGAAAGACTTATGTGGCCAACTTCATTCTGAACAATCTTGGGAATCTAGCCAAAGGACTATTTACAGTCTACTAGGCTTTGTAAGGAGCTCGAACTGGTTCAATGAGTGAGCGGATTTAAGTGCGATTGATTTTCCTAACACAATGGGCCTTTATAATCTAAGTGGGCTACGCCTTAGAGCAGCACAATCCTACCTAACTACCTATCTATGGTCAAAAAAGGTTGGGATAAACAATAAAAAAGTTCTGAGTTAATCAAAAACATTTTAATTGACCTCAAAGAACAGAATTTTTGTATCATATGTATATATAAATGTTTGTATAAAGTCTTTTCGAATTTTTCTGACGGAACAAAACTACAAATACAATGTAAGAATTATGAAATTGACTAGAGAAATCAATGAAAAAGTATCCAGCATGTTTTCAGTTCAATTATTTAAATATTAGTTTACTTGAAAAATATATGAAAGAATCTTTCAAATGTTGATAGATTGTTAGTAAATAGTTTTTGGGTTTAAAGATTGAAATTTTGTTTGTAAAATAAGCATTTTAGAATCATTAGATCAATTAGTTACAGTCTAACTAGACTCCTAACTAATTAGAATCATCTGCAGAAATCTATGAAAGAAGCCAATTAGAATTTAGCCAGAAAATTTTATGAAGTTATCTTTTGATATTCAAAGAAAGTTTCGAAACATCAAAGAAATATTGGATCGTAGACGGCAAGTTTTATCGTCTATTGAGAGGACTGACGTTTAGTTTTTATTATTTGAAAAAGTAATAATTTTAGAAATGCAGAAAATCTTTTGAAATGTAGACGATATGTTTGCAGTTTTTATCCTCTATTGAGAGAATTGACGTTCAGTTTGTCAGTTCAGTTTATTGTTTGTAAAGTACAAATATTCATTTTAGCATCATCTGAAGAATTTTATGAAAAAATAGCCAATTCAGATTTGGCCCGAGAATTGTATGAAGTTCCCTTTTGATATTCAAAGAGATATCGAAACATGAAAGAAATATTTTATTATAGACGGCAGTTCTTATCGTCTGTTGAAAGAACTAATATTCAGCATATATTGTAATAAAAGTTAAATGAAATTATTAGAAAAGTAATCTGTTTAGATTTATTCAATTTGGATTCTATCAAATACTAAATATTTTAATATTCAAAGAAATATTCGAAACATGAGAAGTCTTTGAATTTCAGACGAATTGTCTGCAATTATTTTCGTCAGTTGGAGACACTAATGTTCGGGATTTATTGTAATGAAAGGAAAATTGTAAAGTAACCTTTTTAAAAGCATCTGCAAAGATCAATGACTGAGTAACCATTTCGAATAAATTAGAAATATTCAATGAAATTTCAGCAATAGTTTCACCAAGTTCGATTGTTCCAAGTTTTAAGTTTCTGACAGAAATATGGAAGCATATGGTAGATTTTTTTTTGTTTTTTAGGGCTTATACGATACTTCATCCTGTTCGTCGTTTTGGAAGCAAAAAGATATTCGAAATATGAGTAAGAAGTTAAAAGTGTTAGAGAAAGAAGAAGTTAAAAAAGAAAGAAGTTAAAGTGTTCAGGGTCTTGCCGCAGGTTCTTTCTTTGGGTCTTTAGCAGAAAAATGCTTAAATGTGAGGCTTTCAAAATAATTCAGTTTCATTAAATTTGATTGTTCCAACTTTATGACATAAATCTTTAAAATGTTGGTATATTGTTGGATGTTCCTTAGGGCTAATTGAATAAAGTAGTCGTATTGGAAACATCGGATGAATTTATTGACAGTTCCAAGTATTCAAAAAGATATTCAAAATATTGAAGAGTGTTCAGGATCTTTGCGAAATATCTTTCTTTGGGTCTGTAGCAGAAAAATGCTTAAATTGTTGGCTGACTTTGATCGTTCGAACTTTATGACAGAACTCTCTTAAATGTTGGTAGATTGTTGGATGGAAACATTGAATGAATTTTCTGATAGTTTCACTAGTTTGAGTATCCAAAAAGATATTCGAAATATGAGTGAGAAGTGAATGAGTTGTCAGGATCTTTCTGAAGTTTCTTTTTTTGAGTCTATAGTAGAAAAATGCTTAAATGTTTGCTTAAGTTTGATTGCTCCAACTTTATCACAGAAGTCTTTAAAATGTTGATAGATTGTTGGCTCTTATTTAGGGCTAACGGAATGAAGTAGTCGTTTTGGAAACATCGTATGAATTTTCTGACAGTTCCAAGTATTCAAAAGGATATTGAAGAGTGTTCAGGTCTCTCCGAAATTTCTTTCTTTGAGTCTATAGCAGAAAAATGCTTAAATGTTAGGCTTTCAAAATAACTCAGTTTCATTGAGTTTGATTGTTCGAACTTAATGACAGAAATCTTTAAAATGATGATGTATTGTTGGCTCTTCTTTAGGGATAATTGAATGTAGTAGCCTTTTTGGAAACATCGAATGAATTTACTGACAGTTTCACTAGTTTTAGGCATTCAAAAAGATATTTAAAATATTGAAGAGTGTTGAGGATCTTTCCGAATTTTCTTTCTTTGGGTCTATAGCAGAAAAATGTTTAGGCTTTCAAAATAATTACATTTCATCAAGTAAAATTATTCGAACTTAATGACAAAATCCTTTAAACTGTTGGTAGCTTTTTGACTCTCGCAAATTGAATGAAGGAATCGTTTTGAAAACATTAAATTAATTTAACAGTTTCACTAGCTTTCAGCATTCAAAACGATTTTAGAAATATTGAAAAGTGTTCAAGTTCTCGCCGAATGTTCTTTCATCGGGTCTTTAGCAGCAAATGCTGTTAGAATTTTTAAATGATTCAGTTCCAGTTAGAATTCCTAATTTTTTAAACCAAATGTGATTTTTTCAATTTTAATTTCTTAGGCTGCTTTCTAACTTTCCAAATATAAGAAGATATATTCACAATTAAAACCAATTCAAACACCACATTCAACTTTTCCTTACACCAAACCCAAATCTTAAAGGTAAAACTTCATTAGCTACAAATCAATTTGTGTGTTTGATGCGTCACATCAATGCCATAAAAGTTTGTAAGTTTCTAAAAGTGTCTAACAGCGCCGAGGGGGCAAAAATTATACAATTACAGAAAGTAATTTCATTCAAATATAAAACACAACAAAAACCCACAGCAGCAGACGCCGCGAATGCAACACAACAGCGCTGCAATCGATTGTTGCACGTGGCAGTGCGCACAAAGTTGAAGGCGAACCGGTGACAAAGTTTGTGAGTCTATTGACTTTTCACAATTGTTGTAATTATTGTTGTTGTGTTGACTGCATATTGCAATTGTTAGGCGTAATTAAGTTATAAAAACGAAAATTGTTTTTCATTAATTTTAATTGCTAAGCAAACTTTTCATTGCGCATAAAGCAAAATGAAACATTGACGAGACTGAGGAGGGGAACAGAAAATGGCAACGTTAATCATGCTATTAATTACAACTAATGCAGCTAATTATACTAATTATTTAGAATGCAGCGAAAACGTGTAGAATAGTGGCGACGGAGACAGAGACAGCGACAGTCGAGCTGCGTCACCAGCGGCTGCACAACAAAACATAACAATGAACGTCGATGCAATAAATTGCAGCTTAACGATGCCACATGCTGCCGTCAGTACAGTTGGAGGGGGCGAGTGGGGAAGGCAGATCGAGAGAGGAGACGCTGATCGTGGGGAATTAGGTGTGACGCAAATCAAGTGTGAGATTTGTAAATTATAGAAAATCGAGGTTGCCATATGAGAGCATAAAAGGAGAAAAACAGTACTGAAACAGGTCTTTGAAGGGGAACAGACTGGGGTTTTAATATGAAAATAGTATTTGTTTTTATTTTAACGGAAAATCCAAAACAATTCCAGCACTTAAAGTCCATTGTACTGAAAATTGGGGTTCCCTATTAAATTAATTAAAATCTACTCAACCTCCGAAGAAATCTGAGTAGATAATAAAAAGAAGTTTCTCAATTCTTCAGTGCCAAATATCTCTCTATGTATAGGGTTTTCCAACAAGAGGTGTTATTTTGGTATTCAAAGAAAAATTCCATTTTTTTTAGATAAATGATCGGATGTTTATTTCATAATAAAGAGGAAGGTATGCCGTTAATAATGAAAAACAACATCAGCCAAATGGCCACCACGACCACCCTTACAGGACCATATCCTTTTCATGAAATTTTCCATAACCAAATCGCAAAGTGGCTGCCCTATGTCCTCGATAGCCTCACGAATTCTATCTTTGAGGTCTTGAATCGACGCTGGGCTGTTGGCGTACACCTTATCTTTCACGTGGCCCCAGAAGTCGCAAGGAGTTAAATCACAAGATCTCGGTGGCCAATTGTGATCACCTCTTCCAGAGATAACACGGTCCGGAAACTTTTCCCGTAAAAGAGCAATGGTTTCGTTGCTTGTGTGGCACGTAGCGCCGTCTTGTTGAAAGTAAACGTTGTCCAGATCAATACCATCCAACTCCGACCATAAAAAATCATTAATCATCTCTCGATAGCGCAATCCATTCACCGTAACTGTTGATCCAACCTCATTTTCGAAAAAGTAAGGTCCAATGACTCCGCCGGACCATAAACCGCACCAAACAGTCACACGTTGAGGATGGAGAGGCTTCTCAACAATAACTTTTGGGTTTTCCGAGCCCCAGTAGCCACCGAGGTGGAAATGGGCCTCATCAGTCAAGATGATTTTTCGATGGAATTCCGGATCATTCATTTCAAGGACCCAATCAGCAAAGACACGACGTTGTTGATGATCGGTCGGCTTGAGTTCTTGTGTTAACTGAACTTTATAAGCCTTAAGACCCAAGTCTTTATACAAAATACGGTGTAATGACGTTTTTCGAATGCTCAATTCCAAAGAACGACGAGGAATCGACAAACCTGGGTTTTCTTCAACACTTTGGGCTACAGCAGCAATATTCTCAGTTGTTCTTGAGCGACGTGCACGGGTTTTATTCTTCACATCACTAACTTGTCCCAACAGCTCGAATTTTTCCACCAATTTCTGTATTGCGGTCCGACAAGGTGCTTCACGACGACCCAGAAATGCTTTAGTTTTGCGAACTGTGACTGCAAGATTTTCACCATTTTTGTAGTGAATTTTAATAATTTCAATGCGTTGTTGAAGCGCGTATCGTTCCATTTTTAGTAATGGCGTAGTTTCTACTTGTCAAATGTCAAAGAATAAAAGCTTCAAAAGTGACAGCTACCGAAATACCGGGGGATTCAAAATAACACCTCTTGTTGGAAAACCCTATATTTGATTCGGGCGTACTCAGGAGAGGAAAGAAAGTGAGAAAGTGGCCCCCACAGGCAGATATGTCTACCTTTGCCATGTGATTTGCCCAAAGAAAATAACTCCTCATTAGGCCAACCAACTGCCAGCCCCTCCTGCAGAGAGACAGAAGAAACTGCTAGCATTGTCAACACTCTCTTCGGGCATCACAATGGCCGTTTTGAGGACTCCGAGTGTACTTGCTGAGAAACCAGCAAGCTGCCTGTTTAACCTAACCTAACTTTACTTTACTAACTTTACTGGTCTGAGATGACGCCAAGCATAAATGTCATCCATCTGTTGTCGCTCTCCTGCCTGTCAGTTGAGCTCTTGAGTTGAAATTATCATTTGTCAACCCTTTTGCTATTTTTTTGCCATATGGCAACATGCTACTTTGTGGACGTCTGAACCCTCTATGGTTTCAAAAATAATTTTTTTGGTTAGCCCTTGGAATAGTTTGAGGGTTTAGGAATAATACAAAAATTATAAACTGAATATTTAAGTTTAAAAAAGATAAGTATACACGTTTTTTTAATGTTATATCTTCACACAGTAAAAAAAGAAGAAGCACAAAAAAAACAGAGAAATTTTTTATTTTACTTTTTACTTCTGTTCAGATACATTTTTTAGATTCTTTTGGTAGAAATAAATGAAAAAATTTTAGATTTTTAGTTATTCAAAAAAAATTTATGGCTGCTGTCATATGACAACATTCCAACAGAGTCCAGTAGCAAAAATTATGAAATTGTTGTGGGATGTTATTGATATAACCACAAAAAAGACTACGTCAATAAATTTAAAATTTTAACTTTCTTCAGTAAAAACCTGTAGCGAAAGGGCTAACAGTAGTTTTGATGACAGCCGGAAGTAGCAAACCAGGTTTATGGTTAATGAATGCAGTCTCAGACATTTTTATTTTGACTTTTTACTTCTGTTCAGATACATTTTTTAGATAATTTTAGCAGAAGTAAATGACGAAATTTAGATTTTTAGTTATGCCAAAAAAAATATATGGTTGCTGTCATATGACAACATTCTAAGAGACTCTAGTAGCAAAATTTAAAGAAATTGTTGTGGGATGTTGACATAACCACAAAAAAAAACAAAGTCGATAAATTTAAAATTTTAACTTTATCAAGTAAAAACCTGTAGCGAAAGGGTTAACAGTGGTTTTGATGACAGCCGGGAGTAGCAAACCAGGTTTAGGGTCATTAATAGCTACGTGTCTCGGGACTCAAGTAAAGGTCAGGTTGTTATATATGGCGACCTGATCAAAAGCTTTGTAGGATTTGTCTATCGTGAAGATGGTTGGTTGAAGACACAGATGGTTCTACCTCTCCACCTGCGTTCCTTAACTTAGTTCATTGCCTTCTATCGTAAAAATGGTTAGGTGGTTCTACTTCTACCTCTCCACCTGCATTCCTTACCATAGTTCATTGCCTCAAGTATTGCATGCCCCTCTGCCTGAAACACAAATGCTCCTCTTGATTCGACGCAGACATCGGAGCCGAAGTTTTTTCTGCTCTGGAAACGTCCTTGAATATTTGGAAGCTATGTTTGTCGGTCTCATTCCCACGATTCGATGAAGAGTGAGCCTCAGGAAACAACACATTATATCGCTTTTCTTGTATGACAATTGAAGACATACAGTCATATGACCGCAGGATTGATGTCGGTGTCAACGTATCCGTTCAATCTTAGACCCTTGCCGTACCATTGACCATTGTGTTTCAATCTCTGGATGATCTTGAAGGCTCTTTTCTCGGAAGAAAACATCAAGTGGTGACAGATTCACAAAATATCTAACCCCGAGCAAGAAGTTTTTGAAACATTTCCTCAAAAAAATACAAAGATAAGCTTAGTTCGAATGCTACTTTCTATTATCTTGAGGTGTTTGAGCCAATTTAGCCGATGAGCTTTCAGCTTTCGGATTTTATTCTTGTCTTTTTTTATATAAAACAAGACAGAAATGAAGGATGGGAGCGGACATACAACTCAAAGTCTCTGATTGCGTTCAACTCGGCGAATGCCTGAACAATCCTTGTGTTTGTCTAATCTAAGTTGACACGCAGCCTCCTCGTTGTCTTTTCGACAGCGATTTTTCATTCGCTGAATAGCGAACAACTGTGTGGAGCGTGTCCAATCCTCAGGACATTAACTTGAAGTTGTATGCAGGATTTGGTGCACGACACATAAACCTATAAGCCAATGAAAGCTAAAAGAGACTCAAAAGGATCCCATTATGTTAGATGCAAAGGAGAGACGCCTGAAGGGATCTTTTGCAGCCGTAACCCTGTAACGGGTTGTTATGGCCAGTTAAGCAAGTAAGCAGTAAGTCACAAATATGAGCCAGAAATATCGCAATAATAAAAAAA
Source organism: Melieria picta (assembly GCA_964056695.1). Taxonomy (NCBI): domain Eukaryota; kingdom Metazoa; phylum Arthropoda; class Insecta; order Diptera; family Ulidiidae; genus Melieria; species Melieria picta. The sequence continues at coordinate 113,670,558 of OZ057400.1, forward strand.
ATTATTGAAATAATAAAAATTGCGCATAAAAATAGCACAAATTGTAATTTATAAACCTTCGGTCAGTGTTGGTTCTAAATATTTAGTTGACTTTGCAATAGTCTACAAATTGCAGAAAGTAGTTAAAAGGAGAATTTAAAGAATAAGTAGAAACTGTTTTTTGAAAAATATTTTTTAAACATATGGTTGAATTTGGTTTAGAGTTTTTCCAAAAAATATTTAAAAAATATAAACACTAATGGGAATAAAAATATAAAATCCAAAAATTGTCTACTCATTGCAGAAAGTAGTTGAAAGCAGAATTTAAGGAAGAAAGTGCTTTTGAAAAATATGCTTTAAAAGAATAGTAGAAATTTGTTTTGAATTTTTTCACAAAATATTTGAACACAAAATATTTAAAATCTAAAAGTTGTCTACTCATTGCAGAAAGTAGTAGAAAGCAGAATTTAAAGAAGAAAGTGCTTTTTGAAAAATGTGTTTTAAATGAATAATAGGAATTTGTTTTGAATTTTTCCACAAAAAATTTCAAAATTATAAATAATTATGGGAATAAATATAAACAATCCAAAAGTTGTCTACTCATTGCAGAAAGTAGTTGAAAGCAGAATTTAAAGACGAAAGTGCTTTTTGAAAAATATGTTTTAAAAGAATAATAGAAATTTGTTTTGAACTTTTCCACAAAATATTAAAAAAATATAAACATCTATGAAAAAAATATATAAAATCTAAAAGTTGTCTACTCATTGCAGAAAGTAGTTGAAAGCAGCATTTAAAGAAGAAAGTGTTTTTTGAAAAATATGTTTTAAATGAATAATAGAAATTTGTTTTGAATTTTTTCACAAAATATTTGAAAATTATAAACACTTATGGGAAAAAATATATAAAATGTAAAAGTTGTCTACTTATTGCAGAAGGTAGTTGAAATCAGAATTTAAAGAAGAAAGTGCTTTTTGAAAAAGATGTTTTAAAAGAATTGTAGAAATTTGTGTTGAATTTTTCCACAAAAAATTTAAAAATTATAAATAATTATGGGAATAAATATATAAAATCTAAAAGTTGTCTACTCATTGCAGAAAGTAGTTAAAAGTAGAATTTAAAGAAAAAGTAGAAACTGTTTTTTTGAAAAATATTTTTTAAACATACGGTGAAATTGGTTTAGAGTTTTTCCACAAAATATTTAAAAAATATAAACACGTATGGGAAAAAATACATATAATCTTAAACTTATCTACTCATTGCAGAAAGAAGTTAAAAGTAGAATTTAAAGAAGAAAGTGCTTTTTGAAAAATATTTTTTGAACAAATAGTAGAAATTGGTATCGAGTTTTTCCACAAAATATTTAGAAAATATGAACACTTGTGGGAAAAAATATATAAAATCTAAAAGTCTACGGTATTGCTTTGTGTTTAGAACTACTAACTAAAATATTGAAATTTCAAGCTTCAACTTGAATGTAAAAATGTTTGTTCCACAAAATGTGAGCTTTGAGTATAAATATTGGACAATGCTTAAAATTTAATTCTTCATTAACTAATGCAAGTGCTGTGCCGTCTAATATAAAATGCCATATGTAGAAAATTACATGGAGATGTAGACAACACAGCAGTGATATAATTTTTGCTTCAAGTGCCAACAGATTCAAATACTATTAGCAACACAACAACAATCACACAACAAATAATAAGCACAACAATGAGCAGAGTGAGAACGACAACAACAACAACAACAATGCAACTATAAATGTTGAATTATGGTTTGATTACAATAATTCACGGTTCCCGACATTTTTCCCCCACATCATTTCTATTGTTACGGCTGTTGCTATTATTTATTTGCCGTCTCATGTCACCCACCAACACACGCACAACATTTCGACTGCTTGTTGAAATGGAGAGCAACAATTGGCTGCAGCCCCTCGCGCTCCCCCACACTGCACCAACCGACGCAGTGCAATGCCCAAAATGCAGCCAAGTTTGCGTCCCAAATGTGCTGGCTGCATGTGTGCGTGTTGTTGTATGTGTATGTATGTGCGTGTGTGTGTGTGTGTCACTTCAACTCGCCACCGCAGCGTTTAGCGACGGCTAATGCCGACAACGCATGTGATGCGCCGCACATTGTTGCTCGCTTTGCTTTTGTTGTTATGATTGTTGTTGTTGTTGTTGTTGCTGCCGTTTGGATGCTGCCAAATTGTGCCAAGGGGTTAAGTGCCACCAATTGCCATTTCGGTTGTCGTCGCCGTTGCACATTTGTAACGTCCACTTGCCGCTAATATTCCCCCATTGCTGTCACCGTCACTGTTGTTGTTGTTGCTATTGCTATTATTGTTGTTATTATTGTTGCGCTTACTGTGATTATTTAGATGAAATTGTTACCCGTCGCATTGTCGGCCGCTTTAAGTGCGACAGCGCCTTGTTGTGTTGTGTGCTGCCGCCGTCGCCGCTTGCAACTGCTGCTGCTGCTGCTGCTAACGTAGCTGCTGCTGTTGCTGTTACTAATACTGCTGTTGCTGCTACTGTGATGTGATCATTTGTTGATGATGTCGCTAATGATGTTATGATTATCGCTTCTATTTTTTTTATTCTCACTCATTGCGCCGCATTTGATCAGCTTTCATTGTTGTTACGTTGATATTGATGCTGCCACTGTTGTTGTTGCTACTTCTATTATTGTTGATGTTCTATGTATAGTTGTATGTATGTATAGTTTCACCATTTATTGTTGCATTTTTATTATTGTTGTTCGTGCATGATGTAAGCCGACAGCTGTGATATGAGGTCGCTTCCATTGATCTATTCGCTGTCGTTGTTGTTCATGGCTTTCATGCGCTGAAATTATAAAATTTTGCTCTCTTAAGTATTGTCAATTAATGTAAATTAATGATCAAATGTGTTCATATTTATAAATTACCGTATTTAAACGAACGATGCGGCCATGGAACGAGCGCGCGCACATGTGACCGGCAAAAGCTTTGCGTCAATGCCGAAAGTTCATTTGGTTGTGTGGAGTATTCAATCATTTTATTAGCATTCAAAGATTTATTAAAAAAAATTGCATAATTGTTTTGGCCTGAGATATTCTTGACAATGATGTGAGATTGAGTGTGGGTTCGTCAATGAGATGTGAGGTTGCTGTACAGACTACTGAAACTGAGGTTTTGCTTCTGGGTTGGATATGTGGTCCAACGCAGAACCGAATTGAGACACTGCACAGTGATTCGTTCCATAGACAAAATTAAAAAAATGTATAGTGTCAGAATTTAACGATTTTTATGTCATTTGAAAGGTAAAATTCCAACTAAGAAAACCCCAAAAAATCGGTGCTAAAAATTAATTAGTGTGTGTGCAAAAGCGGCTCAAAGTTGAAACTTTTTTCACAAACAAATTTAAACACATATTTTCTGTTTTTTAGTCTATTGAGTAAAAAAAATTGTAAAAATACATGGTTATCAAGAAGTCGCTAAAACTTTCAATATAGATTAAGAAATGATGTGGCCATTTTCGCTTTTAATGTTTTCTCAAAATTTGCAAAGCAGCGGCTTTTTCTTCACTTTTAATTTAAAATATTTTTCTAAATTAAAAATCTGAAAATTGGCAAAACTTAGAGCAAAATATCTAAAAAGTATGTGAAAGTATGTTCCTGGATTTTTTTTTCATTTTAAGAAGCATTCTTTTTTTGTCGGATAATGTAATTATATCCTCCGATATCTTCCGATCTCAGAAAATAATTCAATTTGAAAAGTGGTATAAACACGTATTTTTCGACAAAATGTATTTTATTTATCCCTAAAAGTATGCAATCAGCATGACAAATGGAAAAATCTACACAAATGCAAAACATACATCAATTATTATCGTTTTTATTGCACAACCAGAGGGTCCTAAGACAATTTCTGTTACTCTTTGGAATTATCAATGTTGACGTTACCGATTAAATGTAAAATCTGAAAAATCTAGCCAACACACTCGTTGCTATAGCTCACCAAAAATGACGAAAATGGCAAATTTAAGGTTCAGACATTGCCAAACTACAAAAGTTTAAGAAAAACAAAATAGAGATTTCACTTCAGCAGACCATGATTAATGAGTATACCAAATTTTATGAAGAACGGACCACTCCTTCTAATTTTGTCCCGTGGTTGTATGGACTCGAAACACTGTGCACTGTGGCGTCCGTTTCAGAATCAACGAATTCAGACTGAAATTTTATTCCTAGAAGTATCTGCTCAGTCATTAGTTTTGAACTAAGCTCAGCATTCATTTCAATTTCTAACTACTGAGCTCAGTGAATTCAGTTTGCTATATTTCAGACTCCTGGATTGGTTGGTTCTTTGGTTCCAGTGTTTTGATACCACTGTTCTCAGTAGATGCTATACGGTATGTAGTCTCTATATCCAATCCGACAGGTTAATCCAGGCGAGCAGCGAGTTCACGAATAAAGACTTAGCTTTATCGTAAACTAAAAACAGCAGAATCATAACTCGAAATTTTCCTAAATTTCCTTTTTTATATTAAACAATTCACAGCACATATCTCTAACGACTTCAGAAAATGTATTTTCATCACTATCTCAGTGTTGCCAGATTAGGGGTTTGCCCCTGGGTTTGGGGCTTATTTGTTTGGATTGGGGGGAAATTTTATGATAAATATTTTAAGGGGAAATATTTTACAGACATTTTTAATTTACGCTTTTTAAAATGTTTGTGGCCGACCAGGTTGCATTTTTGTTATATCAACACCTTATTCAGATATATTGGGTAGTGGATTTTTTTAATTTTATGTACCAAATAGAATAAGAAATTTTCATGAAATATTCATTTTATGTGTGCATTATTTATTTGGGGAAAATTTTAGTTTTTAGGGGGAAATGGACTTTGTTTTAGGGGGATTGCTTGAAATCCATCTGGTAACACTGCACTATCTTCTTTAATTGGGGAAAATACTGTTGTCTGCATCTGATTCTGACTTCTGCAGAATCAACAGTTTTTTGTCTCCCCTGAAAATTTGTGATTTTTGAGTTGTGAATTAAGTATGCGATATGTTCCGATAGATTTCTTAAAAAGGAACACTGAATATGTTCCTCTGTTTTTGAATTAAGTTTCCGAAAAAAATCTATTTAACTATTATTTTTATGGAAAAACGACCTCATCACATAAAAAAACCGCCTCGTTTGATTTTCCGCTCTGCCGACGGTAACTGCAAATATTGACATGGTCCTTGAATCCAGATTGAAAGCATGCCTCATTGAATAGGCACCGAATTCCATGGCGTTCTGTCATCCTGCCGCCTCGATTATCGACTTCTCTGAGAACGAGGAACTGATGGAAGGCATCTTAGAGCTCGCATGAGCAACACAAGCGACATGAAAAATAGAATAGAATAGAAAATGTCATGGAGTCCCTGGGCCGTATTTACCCGTTCGGCAAATCATCCCAAACCCTGCAGAATGGCTAAATTTGTTCTGTAGTTAGTGATATGTTGATTCCATCTCTAACCTTATCCTTTTGATCTCCTTTCATCTTCTTTCCTTTCTCCTTCTGCTCCTTAACTTTAACTTTTTGTATTACATGTCATTCTTTACTACTAACTGGACTTTTTGTGCACAGTGTGCGCTTTAAAATCGATCGCTTCATGATGAATTAAAAAAAAATATTTTAATAAGGTTGATTTTGCTTTCAAATAAATTCTGTCGAAGTTGTATGGACGAGAAAGTAGAAGAAAACCCACTTCTTCTACGTACTCGTACTTGTCTCGTATTGTCTAAAAGAAGAAAGACTTATCGGGATGACTTCTTCTTTAACAATCTGGGAGATTTCGCTGAAAGGGCTATTCACAGTCTACTAGATTTCGTAAGGGGCTCAATGAGTGAGCAAATTAAAACTCGATTAATTGTGGTATCACAACGGGTCTTTATGGTCGAAGTGGGCTCCGCTTGGGGCAGCTAATTCTTTCTACCTTTTTTACCGATTACTCTTTAGACTTGTGAAAAAGCATGTCTTCTCTTCGGCCGATTTAGCAGATACCTTAACCCACGACAATTTATGAAGACCCCAAGACATTGTGTTAAGTGATGGTACAGGCGAACTGGGAATCTATCAGAGAATATCTCAGTGATGTTATATGGTCTGTGCGAGCTATACATGTCTCAACTTTATTCCTACTTTAGGAAGTTTGTCTACGACGAATATTTCATATAAGTATGCGGAAAATGAATGGAAGAATATATACCGAAAAACCTATTCAGAATCAAAATTCTTCCCGTTCAGATCTTTTAAGGCTTATTCAAAATCGACTCTGAAACCCATTGGTCTCTTTCATTTATGCACAAAGACGATCATGTAAATAATTGTGCTCGCTGTAGTTTTTGAAGGAATAGTCTTAAGAAGTGATCAGATCACCGAAGTTATAGAAAAAGTAGTCTTCGATAGTAATTAGAACAGTGATTGGAAATCACTACTTTAACGAAACTTTAGCTTTAAGAGTTCATTTTGGCTTCTAGGGTTGTGAATTCGATTCTCATCAAAACCAAATAATTTGTTTCCTTGAATTTTTTACATTCATTTTTTTAATGTATTTTTATTATATTATTATTTCATTATAATTATTAATTTTTTTATTTGGTTGAATTGGTTATTATTTTCGTTTTAGTTATTTGAAAATGTTTGTTATTATATTTACTTTTTTAAGTTGTAACTTACTCCATGTGAAATTTTTATTTATTTTTTTATTTTTTTTATTTCTTGGTTATTATTATTTTTATATTTTTTATTTGTTTTAAAATTATATTATTTTTTAAATTTATTTTAGTTTTAATATAGGTATTATTATTTTTTGTAATTTTATATGAAGAATTTTTTCCCATTCCTAGGAAAAAAACCATTTCATTTGTATTATTAAAAAAAAAATATTTATCATAAGTTAGTATTAATTATTATAAATGTTTTGATATAATTATGTTTTTTTTATTATATTTATTTATTTATTTTATTTTTTATTATATTTATTATTTCTTTTAGGTTGTAACTTACTCGATATTTATATTTATTATTTTTATTATATTTTTAGTTTATAACTTACACCATATGAAAATTGTTTAGTCAGCCCTTAGGACCAATTGGCTTTTATTATTTTCATATTATTTTATTTGCCTTAAAATTATATTATTTTTTTAATTTATTTTTATTTTGATATAAGTAGATATTATTATTTTTTTATATGGAGAACGTTTTCCCATTACTAAGAAAAGAAAAACATACCGTTTTTTTACTTTTGTATTATTTTATGTATTTGAAAACATTAATTTGTATAAGATTAAGGTTATAATTATTTTATTTATTATAATTTATTTATTTTATTTATTATAATTTTTAAATATACTAAATATACCTATTAAATATTTTTAAATTTTTTTAATCTATGTTTTTTTTTGTTCTAACTTACTCGATATGGAGAAGTTTTTGGTCATATCTAAAAGCCATTAGGTTTTAACATTTTTATATTATTTTGTTTGTAAAATGTTTTTTATTTAAATTTTCATATTTTTTTAAATATTTTTATTCATTTGTTTTCATTTTATTTGTTTGTTTTAATAATTGTTTGGGCATTTTGGGGAAAACAGCCATTTGGTTTTTATTTTCATATTATTTGATTTATTGTAAAATTATTAGTTTTTTTATTTATTTTATATTTTTTTTATTTTTTTATATTTTTAGTTGTATATGGTGTACGCAGAACTTGTAATTTTTTCTTTTAAGAAAGCCATTTGGTTTTTATTATTTTTAAGGTATTTAAATTTATTTTTTTTAATAATTTTTTGTTAATATTTTAAATGTTTATATTGTTTTTATATTTTAAGTCTTATATTTTTCTTTTTTAACTTATCGTTTTTAACATTACTTTTTTATTTTATAATTTAGTCTTAGTCTTATATTTTAGTCTTATATTTTTTCTTTTTTAGCTTTTCGTTTTCGTTTTTATTTTTACTTTTTTTTATTTTATAATTTATATTGAGTTCAAATTTAAAGTGCATTTTTGATACATCTTCTCTTATTTGTTATACAAAAGATTTTAATTGTATTTATTTTTATAAATTTTTTCCTGCATGTAAACTCTTAAGTGCTACTTTAACGTTCAATTAGCAAAGTGAAATTCTTTTTTTTTATTATTAATTTTGTGTTTTTTTTTAATATTTGTTTTTCTCTGTGACATGAAACTGTCACAAACGGCGCTTTTGCGCGTCAAACGAGCAAAACGCTTTCGGCTCGTTCATCATTATTGCCGGCAATGGCGGCTCGTATTTATCTAATTTTCAATTTGCTGCAAGTCGAGGCTTAATTGGTCGCTGCTTAATGATTTCGTAATGATAAATTGTGGCGGCTGTTAAAATTTAATCGCATGTTGGAACAGAAATTTCAAATAAACTACAATAACAAAATGCACATAAAATTACACACACACACACACACACAGCATAAAGCAGCAATGAAGCGTTGAAAACGCGATCGTTTTTCGAAAAAAAAATAACAACTACAAAAATATAAAAATTTGTGCTTTACAAACGGCCCACACAGACATACAGACACAAACAGCCAAACATACAAACGAAAACACGCCAACATTAACGCGCATCTTTTCAATTAAAGGCCGGCAGCGAAATGTCACAAATGTGTCCACCGAATGTGTCCAGCCAAATGGATTGCAGTTTGTTGTTGTGTGCGGCGCGCGCTTCCTCAACCGTTGGCCGCCTTCTCAACGGCGACAGCAACAGTGGCAGCAGCAGCAGCAGCAGCAGCAACAACGACAGCGGCCATCATCAGCGCTGCAAGCGTGCCTACTTTCATTAAAAGCAACAACAACAACAAACAGCTGAAGCGTTTTAGTTTTCGTGTTTATTTCTGGCATTTCGAGTTTATTTATTTGTTGTAGTAGTAGTTGATGTGGTTGTTGTTGTTGCTATTTCTCCTGCTTAATTAATGCGAAATGTCCAGTGCTTGGCAGCAGCTACAACAACAACAACAACAACACGCATTAGTGTGTTCTATTTAATTTTTATTTTTAATTAGCAATTAAACAATTTATGCGTTTGTGTTTTCAGGCGATTGTTGCTGGCCATGTTGTTGTTGTTGTTGCTGTTGTTGCTTTGTCCGCACATCAACACATTAAGCGTTACATTGCATGCTCATTTTCTAAATTAACAATTACAACAGCAACAATTACAACAACAACACAGCAACAAGTGACAACAATTAACATTCCACACATACGTCGGCTGTCATCTGCTCATTGTTGCTCGCTCGATGACAGCAATTACCCCTTTCGACGGGCCCAGTCGCTGCGCTATCACTGCCGCAACGCTTTGATATCGCTTCAGCAGCATGTCGCCGTTGCCTGTGTTTTCCTGTCGGTGTTATGCTAATTTTTTGACATACCAAAGCTTATTTTTCTATTGGCGTTGCCACTTGTTTGTACCAATTTCTTCAAAGAATTTTCGCTTATCTTATTTTTGTCTTAATTTTTATTTTTATATTTCTTTTTATATTTATTTTTGTATTTACATTTAATTGTTTTGTTTGGCCACTCAGTTTTTAAAGTCGATCTTTCTGTCATTTTAACTAATTTATCTTACCTTTTTCTTCTTCTTTATTTTCTTCCTAATATCTGCATTGCTATCAAAATCGCTTTAAACTGAGTGTTTGATATATGTTACATTGATTAAGATTTTCAAAACACCATTAAATAAATAAATATAAATTATTATTGAATTGATTGTTAAATTTGCACCGTGTTCGTTTAGCTGTCATCAGTCGCTGTGGGCATTTCCGTTCCATTCGCTTTGTAATTTTTAATATGTTTGTCCATGTCTGTCCATTTAGCGAATTGTTTAATGACCTAATCGGCCTTTGAGTGATTGTGTTGAATTAATAAAATATTAAAAAAAAATTCTATTAACAATCAGCAACAAACCTACTGAGACCTGTTCAGAATCGACTTAGAAAACTGTTGGTCTTTTTGATTCACGTATAAGACGCCCGTTTGAATAATTTTTCTTACAGTACTTTTTAAAAAGAGGTCTTTGAAAGTAATCAAATAAGCAAATGGAAGTCATTACTTTAACTAAACTTCAACTGCAAGTGTTTGCTTTAAGGGTTGTGGGTTTAATTTCTGTAAAACGAACACCAAATAATTTTTTTTATTAGATACTATTTTTCAGTTTAAATTTATTGTAATTTTTTTGTAATATTGCATTTATAATTTTAATAATGTAATTTATAATTTTAATAATATAAATGCAATACTATCACCAAAATCTGCCAATAAAAAAATTAAAAAAAAATTTTCAATAAATTTAGACTGAAAAAATAATATCTAATAAAAAAAATTATTTGGTGTTCGTTCTAAAAAAAAATGTTTTAAAAAAATTTGCACGCAAGTTTAATGTCCATGAGTCCAATAAATCAAGTTTCTCTTAACCCTTTTTTGACCCCGTTAGATTTTTATGACATAATATATGTCGAATTCTTTCTAATTTGAAGTGCTTTCACCACATTTTAGGTCAATAAAACTTTCAAATCCTGTTTCCCTCATATAAACTCTTAACCCATCGTTGACCACGTCAGATTTTCAATTTTCGAAGAAACCTATTGGATCATGTTTCTTCAGAGAAACTCTTAAACTCTTAAAAAAAATGAAAAACATGTGTAAATATTTTTGGTTTTGAGTATTGTCACCAATTTTGAGGTCAAAATCATTTGTTTTCACAGTTTCTCTAGACCAATTCTTAACCCGTCGCTGACCTTATTTGATTTTTATTAAAAAAAAATTTAAAAAAAGGTGTGTAATTGTTGTTGATTTTAAGCCTTTTCACCAAGTTTGAAGTCAATAGGCCCATTATTTCATGTCTTTTCAGAGTTTCTTCATACAAACTCTTAAACCGTAGTTGACCCCGTTAGATTTTGATTTAAAAAAAAATTAAAAACACATATCGAATTATTTCACATGTTAAGTGCTTTCACCAAGTTTGAAGTCAAAACGGCCATAAAATCTTGTTTCTCTATACAAACTTTTAACCCATTGTTGACGCTGTTGGGTTTCGATTTTCGAAAAATTAAAAATACGTGTTGAATTATTTCTCACTAAGAGTACTTTCTCCAAGTTTGAAGTCAACGGACGTAAAAACTAAAGTTTCTTCATACACACTTTTAACCCTTGGTTTACCCCGTTAGATTTCGATTTTGAAAGAAATGAAAAAAAGTGTCACTAAGTGTATTTTCACCAAGTTTGAAGCTAATAAGTCCAATCATTTGTGTCTTTTCATAGTTTCTTCATACAAACTTTTAACCCGTCGTTGATATCGTCAGTTAATTAATTTAGTTAGTTAATTTTCAAAAAAATAAAAAACACGTATCGAATTATTTCACGTTGAAAGTACTTTTACCAAGTTTGAAATAAAAAGGCGTAAAAAATCATATTTCTTCATACAAACTTTTAACCCTTGGTTTACCCCTTTAAGTTTAGATTTTCACAAAAAACTAAAACAAGTATTTAATTGTTTTTGATTTCAAGTGTTTTTGCAAAGTTTGAAGTCAATCGGTTCATTTTTTTCATGGTCTTCTCGTATAGGAATTAACGTTAAATTTTGATTTTTAAAAAAATTCAAAGATTTTTGTCGAATTATTTTTGATTTGGAGCATTGAAATCAATGAAAAAAACCGTCTCAATGGAGGTTAATGTTTTAAAATGTATCTCCAGTTTAAATTTCGTGAGCTGGGCGTTGATGAAAAATTTTAATTTCCCGGCCAGAAGTCTTCGGTTATGAACGCAATGCAGGGGCGTAGCCAAGGGAGGGGTTTAGGGTGTCAGAACCCCCCCCATAGCCTATACTTTGTCAACATTTTCAATCACTATACATCGTATGTACGTTCCCACATTAGCAAAAAGGTCTTTTCATCTTTAAATATTTAAAAGAATATTAACAAAACCCTTTTTTTACCGAAACTAATTTGTTTTTTTAATAGCCACGTTTAGGCGTAATGCAGCGATTTGCATGTTCTAAAAACATGTCCAAAGAGTAGTTTAGTTCGTCGACCGGAATGTCCTTCAGGATGTCGGTACAAGCCTTTTGGATGGTTTCTACGTTCTCAAAACACTTTTTCTTCATCGGCAAATGCATTATTTGAAAAGGTGAAATTTGCACGGTGCCACATCATGTGAAAACGAGGAGTGGTTGATGGTTAAAATTCTACTTTTAGTAAACAAAAAAACAGTCAAAACAAGTGTCAATAGATGGGATGGCATCCTTCGATAGCCAAATGTTCAGTTAAAATGCAATAAATTTATGCTATTGAGATGCTTAACCTTCGCCTTACTGAAGATGAAGAATATATAATAATTTATAAATTTTGTTCATACTTCAGTATTTAGTATCTTCCTCTGGCGATAGTTCGTATTTCGAAAAAAACCTAACTTTAATGACTTATTTTGAGACTATGGAAAATATTAGAAGATTTCTTTCCAGAGGATTTATTGAACACATAATGAGGTATGCAAAAAAATTATCGTGAGTTTTAATCAAAATGGTAGCGAAAGCGCCTGGGATCACCCAGGTACATTTGTATAAAAAATGACAAAATTAAAGTTTAAACATGAACAAAATTTCAAAAAAATTTTGTTTCATGTTATTGAAAATTACCTTAAAATTTGTGCAGATATTAAACATGAATATTAAAAAGATCAGCCGGGTGGGTATAAGTAAAGCGAAGGTTAAATCCAATTTCAAGAATTTCAATGAAGATTTTGGCTTATGTTTTATGAATTACCGCCCAGTTTTGATCTACGGTGATCGCGGATTCAGTTGGCTAACACTTTGGTCATCATTTATCAGGTGTACAACTTTGCTTCCGCCGTTTTCCGATAGGTGGCTGTACCGGCTGAGGCTGGTTGAAATACATAGATGGTAATGCCTTTAAAGTGAGTGTGGACAGTGCCTAACGAATTGTCATCGCCGTTTCAGTGACAGTTGTTCTTGTTTTCGTATTATTCACGCTCGAAAATGTCCGTTTATGTGCCCAATTCTCGCCATTTGCGGGAAGTTTTACTTTTCTGTTACAATTCGCAAAAAAATGCAGCTGAAGCGCATCGAATGCTCTCAGAAACTTACGGTGATGCTGCTCTGAGTGAAAGAACGTGTCGGGAGTGGTTTCAACGTTTTAAAAATGGACGGCAAAACCGAATATTCACGGCGCCAAGGTTATGATTTGTATTTGGTGGGATCAGCTCGGTGTGATTTACTACGAGCTCTTAAAACCGGGTGAAACCATCACAGGAGATCGCTACCGAACGCAACTGATGCGCCTTAGTCGCGCGCTAAAAGAAAAGCGGCCACAATATCAAGAGCGACATGATAAAGTCATCCTCCAACACGACAATGCTCGGCCTCACGTCGCAAAAGTGGTCAAAAAGTACCTGGAAACGCTGAAATGGGAAGTCTTGCCCCACCCGCCGTATTCCCCAGATGTCGCCCCTTCTGACTTCCACCTATTCCGTTCGATGGCACACGGCCTGGCAGATCAACATTTTCAATCCTTCGAAGAATTGGAAAAATGGATTGCTTCATGGATAGCGTCAAAAGAGGACTCCTTTTTTCGAGCCGGGATCCGAAAATTGCCGGAAAGATGGGAGAAAGTTGTCGCTAGCGACGGACAATACTTTGAATAATACATCTGTAAGCACTTTTTCGCAATAAAGCTTTTAATTTTGGAAAAAAAACGGCGGAAGCAAAGTTGTACACCTGATATGTTCTGACAATCGTTTTTAAATCGCTTTTACCACTTATGAACTCCACCACGGTATAAACAAAAATCACCATAAACTTGGTTCATCAATTTAAATGCTTCGGTTAAAGTTTAAACATTTTTAAAACAAAAGTTAATATTGGATCTTTGTTCGATGCACATTTTTGTACGATGACACAAACATACTTCCACTTCAGATGCAAATTTCATGAAATTTTTACTAAAAATCAGGGAACAAATTTAGTTTTTAATGCATTAAGTCACATAAGCCATCACAAAATGCCCTATTTGAAAAGTGTATTTTAATTTAAAAAACATGTAATACTAAACTGGCAATAATTTTTTTTAAAACCCCCCCCATGACCAAGTTCTGGCTACGCCCCTGACGCAATGCGTCAATATTTTAACATTATTTGACTTAAACGTTTTTTTTTATTTGTAATTAAATCTATCAAACATCTAAGAGTAAGTTTTCTCTGCTTATGATTCCAAAATTTCTTTTTGCTTTCAGTTTTTTATTTGTCTTGTCTAGTCTGATTTTTCATTTATCATCTAGTTTAATCTTATCAAAGAAAATAAATAAATACAAATAAATAAAAATAATAATAAATAAATAAATAAATAAATAAAAAAATAAATAAATAAATAAGTAAATAAATAAATAAATAAATAAATAAATAATAAATATTAAGAATAAAAATGTTCAAAAATTTGTGCTTTACGAAAGAAAACTTTTGTTTAAGGCTATGTAAAAAATAGCTGAACAAATGGTAAACTAAAACCAAAATGGTTTACAATGAATATAAAAATCTATTTAAACTCTTTTCGAAAAATGCAGAACAAATTTCTAACCCTGTTAGTTCCATGGACAAGTTTCTCACATAAGTTTTGATGACGGTCTGATATTTTTGTAGGGACTATTTATGTGAAAGTTTCTGAAAATAAAATTAAAAATAAAGCTTTCATCGGATGATCACAGATGATATTTTTCGAAAAGACTTTTTGTAACATCCAGCAAGTAAAAAAATTAAACTTTCGTCGAACAAAGAAATTTATTATTACAGAAGATGACACAGAAGAAGAAGTGATGCCGAGTTAAATTCTAGTATTTCTTATTCTAATTATTAAAAAAAAAATCAATTAAAGAGACTAATTTGTATTGCCTCAGAAAATGATTGTCGTATGTTTCACTGGGTTTGGTAGCACATAGGACCCTTTGATTTGTCAGAAGTTTAGTGAGAAAAGTAAATATTTCAAAGAATTTATTGCATTTTTAATTTAGTTTTTCAAAAATTAAATATTTGCTTGTTCGACAGAAACTTCAACTCGTTTACTCTCAGCTCCGAATAAATTTTTTGTCTCTTGAAATTCTCTTCAAATAACAAATTTCTGATTTCCTATTCAAAATTTTACTAAACAGTCAGTCATCTTTCTTAACATTTCTAAACTCGGTTTCAAGAGAGTCTTTGATCTTTTCAGAATTCGACTATTCTGTTTGAAGTTATTTTTCTATCGTAAGGAAAAATCAGATAATTTTTGTTCAGATAGACAAATAATAGTTTGATAACTAAATAATAATAAATAATAATAATAATAATAATAATTATAATAATAATAGATTGAGTGCTAACAAACATTAGCTGGTTCTGATTATGGTTTATTCAAGTATTAATTGACAATAAGATCAAACAGTGAAACGCCTCAAAGATGAAAAATTCTTTCGTTGACAAATTCATTAAATTTGAATTAAAAAAATTTTAAGAATTCTAGAAAGTTTGATTCGCTGTCGCTGATTGACTTAGATCAAAGCACGAGTCATCATTTAAAAATTTTTTGATCAAAGCAAAATCTTCAGCACTGCAAGATTTACTTTCTACAATTTGTCATATGGAGCGTTGTGATTTTTGAAATAGCCGACTTGTGATACAACTTGGTTATTATTTCGGTTAATTAGGTTAATGACAGTTGCACTTAACAGCGCACAACATTATTTAAAAATATAAAATCACAAATTTGAAATTTTATTTGATTACTCATAGCGTCGGTGGCGGCTCCGAACTGCGAGCTCTGCTATGTCTCTGTGTGTGTGTGTGTTACCATAAAAGCGCACATTTACCACATTTGCAGTGGCGCATTAAAAAGCCGCAACAAGCGCATTAACGCCACTGCCGGTCGGGCAGCAGGAGGCGGACAGCTTGTTGCGGCGCATTGCATTGCAATTGCAATTTGTGGCGCTCATTCAGCAAACGCAGCTGCAAATAATTTTAAACTCTCATTATTACGCACTTTTTATGATTCACTTAAGTAGATTTGCCGTCGTTGTCGTCGACGCCGTCGGCAATTCGTGCCCGCGCTCCCATCGCTTTTGAGCAGCCAACTTAAAAGTGACAACAGGACGTCGACAGAGAATTGTTGTTATTGTTGTTGCTGCTGCTGCTGTACGTGCCGCTGTTTGTTGTTGTTGCTGATCATGTAGTTTAATGTTATTTTAAGCTGCTGCTACTAGAGTTTTTGTTGTTTTTGCTGTTGCTGTTGCCACTGCAATTTTTATGTGTCCATCATCCGTTTGTCATAAAAAATATGTTTAATTTAATTTCTATTTTATTTTTGCATTAAGCAGATTTGTATTTCTGCTTTTAGTTTGCGCCAGCGACTGCCTATATTCGTCTTTTTCTCTCTCTCTTTCGAGTCCTCTCTCGCTCTTTGCTGCTTCATCTTTTTAATGTGCCATTAATTTTGGCGCTGTGTTTGCGTGTTTTAATATATTTTTCTTGTTCGCAAAAGTAATGAACTCGTAGGATTTAAATTTACAATTCTTAGTAAACTAAGAATGCGAAGAAGTGCGTCTAGGGGGCGTAGAAGGACATAAAATGTCAGCTTACTTTTGGTAGCAGCTGCTGACTATTCTGTAAGAGAAACACTGAGACCATTCACCTACACATACATGCAGTAAGGATTAACTAATATCTTAAGATCCTTAGAAGAGAAAAAACTAACAAAAAAGAAATAACAAAAAGCAAGAAATATATTAAACATAAAATTATTTTTCATACTGATCCTAGTCGATGGCCAATGGTCAACGCAATAAAAAATTGTCAAAGCAAGTAATTTGCATTGTAAAGGGTGACCAGATAAGAACTCAAACACTGTACCACAAAAATAAAAAAATTTAAAACACACAAACAAGTCGATATAATCACAAATCTAGTCGCCTTATATGGAAAAAATGTGTTTTTAGGTTTTCTCTTTGACGTCAGAATTTTTTTATAAGGACTTTGAAATTTCAAAGACTTGAATATTTTTTAAAATTATTTAAATTGAGCTAAATGTGGTATTGAATGATAAAAAAAACTTTCCCAGAATTTTAAAGAATTAAATTGTTTAGTACGCAGGACAAATAGGCATTGAAAATGTCCTTTTAAAACTTTATTCTTGAATGTCCTTGAAAATATGAAGTAGTTTTTTTGTAAAAGTGGAGTTCAATCTTCATAGCATTTTAGGTGTAAAGCTGCTATAGTAGCAATCTGGCGCTACGAAAATATTGTGAAAATTCAAAAATTGCTACAATAGCAACTTTACACCTAAAATGCTACGAAGAGTGAGTACCGCTAATATGTCTAATATGTACACTAGGCACGAATTAGTGTTGTTGTTGTGTTAGATTTTTAATAAAGGGTTTTTGGTGCTGAAGAGGAGGTTAATGGGGGTTTCCAGAATACATTTAGATTTTTGCTTCGTTGAAACGAAAAATTTTACAACCTTACAACTCCAATTGTATGGGAGACACCCTCTGGTGTTGAATTTATGAACTTTAATTAATTTTGTATTTTTTGTACTCAAAAATGTTGCCAATTATTGAATAAATCATTCAAATGTGTTTAGTAGTTTCCGAAATACGATGTTTTATCACTTACAAGTGGGGAGCCAATTCCATAGAAAATTGCCAGTTTTGTATGGCAGCCCCCTTAGGACTTGGAGATAGTGGGTAGATATGTTTAGAAGAAACATTCGGAAGAGAAAATAAATGGGGGTCAGTCCTACATTTAATACGTCTGGGTGTCACCTGGAAGCAGTGGGAGCCTATTTTATAAAATCGATTATTTTGTATGGGAGCCCCATTAAGGGTTGAAAATAGGGGGTAGGTATGTTCGAAAAAAATATTCAGTAGGGAAAACTAGTGGGGGTCAGCCATAGATTTTAACCCTCTAAGAGCAACTTCTGAGAAGCTGTGTTGCAATTTGTCGAATTTCTCAGCTTTTTAGTGAACTATGACCTCAATGGGACCCCAGTGTAGCCCCACAATTTTTCAGCAAACTGCATAAAATGAAAGGTTCTTCGAAAAATTGTGCACTAAATCATGTCTAATGTACACTACAGACGTAACGTCAGATCTTGATTTTCGAAAAAATGAAAAACGTACCGAATTATTTAACATGTGAAGTGCTGTCACCTAAGTGCTCAGTTTAAAGTCAAAAGGCCCATCAAACTCATGTTTTTTCACAGTTTCTTCATACAAACTCTTAACCCATCGTTGACCCCGTCAGATTTTGATTTTCGAAAAAATAAAAAACACGTTTCGAATTATTTCACATTTGAAGTATTTTTACCAAGTTTTAAGACAAAAGGCGTAAAAAATCATGTTTCTTCATACAAACTTTTAACCCTTAGTTGACCCCTTTAAGTTCTGATTTTCCAAAAAAATTAGAAACAAACCAACCAAATGAGAAACCAACTTTGATGTCAATAGGCCCATTGGTTCATATTTTTTTTCGGAGTCTTCTCGTGTACAAACCTTAACCCATTGCTAACCCTGTTAAATTTTGATTTTTCAAAAATAAAAAATAAGCGATGAATTATTTTTTATTTGAAGTGTTTTCAACAAATTAGGTCCATTAAATCAACTTTCTTCATAAACCTTAACCCATGTTTGGCCCTTTTAGACCCCGAATTTCAAAAATTCCGTCTTAGCGGAGATTTATTTTTCCAGATATACATTACTACAGTTCAAATTTTATATTTGTAGCCTTAGCGGTTTGGGCAGGGCGATGATGAATCGGTCAGTCAGTCAGTCAGTCAATAAGGACAAACAATTATATAGGGTTTTCCAACAAGAGGTGTTATTTTGAATCACCCGGTATTTCGGTAGCTGTCAGTTTGGAAGCTTTTATTCTTTGACATTTGACACGTAGAAACTACGCCATTACTAAAAATGGAACGATACACGCTTCAACAACGCATTGAAATTATTAAAATTCACTACAAAAATGGTGAAAATCTTGCAGTCACAGTTCGCAAAACTAAAGCATTTTTGGGTCGTCGTGAAGCACCTTGTCGGACCGCAATACAGAAATTGGTGGAAAAATTCGAGCTGTTGGGACAAGTTAGTGATGTGAAGAATAAAACCCGTGCACGTCGCTCAAGAACAACTGAGAATATTGCTGCTGTAGCCCAAAGTGTTGAAGAAAACCCAGGTTTGTCGATTCCTCGTCGTTCTTTGGAATTGAGCATTCCAAAAACGTCATTACACCGTATTTTGCATAAAGACTTGGGTCTTAAGGCTTATAAAGTTCAGTTAACACAAGAACTCAAGCCGACCGATCATCAACAACGTCGTGTCTTTGCTGATTGGGTCCTTGAAATGCATGAAAATGATCCGGAATTCCATCGAAAAATCATCTTGACTGATGAGGCCCATTTCCACCTCGGTGGCTACGTCAACAAGCAAAATTGTCGCATCTGGGGCTCGAAAAACCCAAGAGTTATTGTTGAGAAGCCTCTCCATCCTCAACGTGTGACTGTTTGGTGCGGTTTATGGTCCGGCGGGGTCATTGGACCTTACTTTTTCGAAAATGAGGTTGGATCAACAGTTACGGTGAATGGATTGCGCTATCGAGAGATGATTAATGATTTTTTATGGTCGGAGTTGGATGGTATTGATCTGGACAACGTTTACTTTCAACAAGACGGCGCTACGTGCCACACAAGCAACGAAACCATTGCTCTTTTACGGGAAAAGTTTCCGGACCGTGTTATCTCTGGAAGAGGTGATCACAATTGGCCACCGAGATCTTGTGATTTAACACCTTGCGATTTCTTCCTTTGGGGCCACGTGAAAGATAAGGTGTACGCCAACAGCCCAGCGTCGATTCAAGACCTCAAAGATAGAATTCGTGAGGCTATCGAGGACATAGGGCAGCCACTTGGCTGATGTTGTTTTTCATTATTAACGGCATACCTTCCTCTTTATTATGAAATAAACATCCGATCATTTATCTCAAAAAATGGCATTTTTCTTTGAATACCAAAATAACACCTCTTGTTGGAAAACCCTGTATGTATAGAGATTACTCACCAGAATCATGCAAAGTCCTTATTAGTTTGAAATTCAAGGTTGTACCTTACCTCAACCCCACCTAACCTACCTTACCTTCCAACCCCTGAAATTACCTCACCTTGTATGAATTTTCACAACTGACTTAATCAAACCAACTGCTTTAAAGACCTCGTCCTTTAGCCGCCTTAATGCGAAACATGTTAACCCACGCATAAATGCCAACAAATCTTATTTGTACAGCAACAAATTCACTCCCATTCATGTTGAAACTTATATCATCATCCCTTAACAAATCATTGGGTTCGTTTTAGAAGAGTAACACAAAAATGTTAAAACTTTCAAACGCCTCAATACGCTGGGGTACAAGAAATTGAAGCAAGCAAAAACAACCCCAAAAATATTTTGTCAAAGGCGCAACAAAGCCTGACACAGACATGAAATCAGTTTCACACCATTCAAATCACTTCAGCGCCTGTTCGGCTTTGCACGCGACCCAAAGAAATGCCGACGGCATTTGGACGCCAATAAAACTGCGCAGGAATTTGCATTTGCTTTCAAGCTATTTTTTGTATAATCTTTGAGGCTTTTGCGGGTTAATGCTTGGGACAGATTTTGTTATATTTTTTTTATAGGTTTACAATTTTTTTGTGTTTAAATGTTTTTGTTTTATGAGAAAAGGCGTTTAATTGTACCAGGTTTTATCTCTCGACTTGTGAGCCAAAAATAACAAAAAAAATAATTGGACATTATAATAATAATTTTTAATTGCTTACAAAAACAAAACAACGTTCACAAAAAAATGAGATTTTTTTTGGGTATTATTTTTAGCCGAAAGGGGGGCTTACTGATTTCAAGCGCAAGTTTCAGACATTTTAACGTGTAAGTGGGTGTTTGTGTGTGTGTGTGTGAGTGCTGCATGTGTGTGTTTGTGTGTCTATGTCGCAAAAGGATCATTTTAAACACACAATGGGTAATTAACATTTTTGCTATTTTGTTGTTTCTTTTCGTTAACCAAAACCCACACATTGCTGTTGCTTACATTCTGGCGCTGAGTAAAAAAAAAAACATTAGCAACAACAACACTTCGCACTCGCAAAAAAAGGGACTTTCAACATTAAATTTTTTTTGTGGTTTTTGCATTCGACTGCACTTTGGGTCGCTGTCTGAGGCGTTGTTATTCGTTTGGGTTTTCTTTATGGTCTGTTTTTGTTGTTGTTATTGTAGCTACTTGTGGTTGTTGCCGCTGTTGTTGTTGTGTGGGCTAACATGCGCTTTTAATTCATTTTTTTCCCTACTCAAATATTTTTTCTGTGGGCTCATTTTGTGGGCTTTCATTGGGTTTTTTCTGGTTGTTGGTGTTGATTTTTTTCATTTTCATTATTTTTTGCAGTCATTTGGCTTTCAACACCTGCAACCAGGCGTGAATTAAGTGCTTTAGATTTTCTTCATTTAACACTTAATTCTTTTACAACGCACACACACACACACACACACACAAACAGTAGCAATGGAGAAAGTTGGAAAAAAGGTGTCGAAAAGGAAATGAGTTGGTTTTTTTTGAGGTTAGGTTTACTCGTGTGAGTGCTGGTGTGTTTGTGTTTGTGTTGAGCATTAACACGTTTTAACATTTTCATTACAAATGGTTTAAAGTAAAGTGGAATTTGCATAGCGAGAACAAAATGGAGACCCTAAATAAGTTAAAGTATGAAATTCTAACAATATTAAATTAAATATTAAAAATTTTACTAATGATTGTTGAAATTAGTTTACAAAAATTAACTATTAGGTGATACAATTGTTGCTTTAAACTACAAATGATCGGAATAAAGCTGAGCAAAATTTTGACAAGTTCATTTTGTTTAGAAAATCATTACAACTGTAAGGAAAATATTATCTTAGGTTTTGAAATGCGTCTACTTCTTGCAAAAACGATGTATTTTTCAATTTTTTCATGTAAAACTAAAGACTGAGTACCATGTTTTTTATGTTTTTATGACTCAGAAGGCTACTTTTTCTAAAAAAAATGACATCATAAAGTTTTTCTTATGAATAAACCCAACGAAACCTGTATTCGAAAAGAAAGATGCTCCTTGATACATTCTTTCTTTGGGTCTGCGTTTCAAGTAAATAATTTGATGGTGGAGGTGGTTAGGGGATAGCGAAAACTGTATCTGCAGTACAAGAATTCAATAGATTAAATCTTGTCCCTAGTCCTCGATAGGTGTGAGAATAAACACTTCGTCCTTGATTCAAATTGAAAGTATGGGTCGAGGAGACCTTATTTGCGCTTGAAGTAAACAATTCGATGGGAAAGTTGATGGGAAATGCCAAAAACTTTGTCTCCAGTAGAAAAACGCAGTGGATCGAGTCTTGTCTTCATTAAGTGAGATAATGGACACAAAATCTTTGCTTTCAATAGAAAGAAGAAGAAGAAGCGGTAGATGAAACCATATCTGCCCTTGAAGTACCTAATTAATTTAAGCAGAAGGACGCAGTGGATCGACACGAAGTTTTTGCGTTCGATACATAGAATGGACCGAGGATATGTGTTTGCCTGAAGTAACTAATTCGATGCGGAAGAGGGTAGTGAATGCCGAAAACCGTGCCTCTAGTATTATAGAAGAACACGAAGTACGAGTCCTGTTTTCGATAAGTGTCACAGAGAAGTACTTCTGTGCTTGAAGTAACTAATTCGATGCTGAAGTGGGTGAGAGATGCCAAAAACTGTGTCTCTAACAGAAGTCGCAATGGATAAAGTTTTGTTCTCAATAAATGTGACAATGAACACCAAGTCTTTATCTTCGGTAGAAAGAATGGATCAAAGAGTGAATGATTCTTTGCGGGTGCGGGTAGAGGGTGACGAAAACCGAGCCTCCAGTAGAAGGACGCAGTGGATCGAGTCCTGTTCTCGATATATGTGACAATTAACACGAAGTCTTGGATTCCAATAGAAAGAATGGGTCGAGAAGAATTGGTCTCTCCTTCAAGTAACTAATTCGATGCGGAAGTGAGTGAAAGATGCCAGCGTCCTCAATTGAAGTCTCAATGGATCAAGTTTTGTCCTCAATGGGTGTGACAATATTTACCAAGTCTTTGCCTTCCGTAGAAAAAATTGGTCGAGGAGATTCTATTTACGCTTGGTGTGACTGATTCGTTGCGGAAAAGGGTAGTGGATACCGAAATCCGTGTCTCCAGTAGAAGATAATGAACGCGAAGTCTTGGATTCCGATAGAAAGAATGGGTCAAGGAGAATTGGTTTTCACTTGAAGTAACTAATTCGATGCGGAAGTGAGTGGGAGATGCCAATCACAGCGTCTCTAACTAAAGTCGCACTGGATCAAGTCTTATCCTCAATAAGTGTGGCAATGGACTCCAAGTCCTTGCGTTCGGTAGAAAGAATGGGTCAAGAGGATCCTATCTACGCTTGGTATGACTAATTCGTTGCGGACATTGTTGGAAGATTGCGATAACCATAACTCCAGTAGAAGGATCCAGTGGATCTTGTATTTAATAAACAGTTAAGAGGTCGTATTTCCTATAAAAAAAGTTCGTAATACAGCAACTTTGTTGACGAAGTTCGAGAACTTATAACTCAGAAAGGAATTCGGCAAGTAAGATAACTGAATTTGAGAACTTATAACACGAAGAGGAATTTGAATGAAATTGAATTTCCAAGTCTATGACTTTTGATGCTTGAAATGGGTATTGTAACGATGAGGCACTCTGTCGCTGTATGAATGAATGCTGAATGCTTTTACGGGCATACTTTTAGGCACGCACTTTAGAGTACGGCCGACTTGCTATAATTTCGATATGGCAAGGATGGTTCGCGATGGTAATGGGATGTGCGAGAACAATCGAGAGATTGTCCAATTGGAATGTACGAGAACAATCGGCGCCATAACCAGACAAGTATAAAAGGCAGCCGAGTGCAGCGCAGGGGGACAAGTCTTATTTGAACAAGCAAAGTAGTAGCAAGTATAATTACAAACAAGTGTAAATTTTGTAAATAAAGTGATTGTTGGTTTTTGACTGCGTTTGCGCTGAATAATTGAAGTGGTTTTATTTTCAAGCACAATCCAGAGACCAACTTAGAGAAGTCATTTTCGTAACAGTATCTACAAACGCATTCTTTGAGTTTTTAGATTACCTAGAAGTTTCTGAAGAAGTTGGGTCTTTATTACACTTAGAAAAGTGTTTTAATAAAAAATAAATAAAATTGATTCCAAATTTCAGTTTTAAGAAAAAATTCTTTAAAGAAAAATTTTAAAAAATTCTCGGTGCAAAATATCTTTAAAATATCTTCAAGTAAATATTTAATTGCTTCAAATATTTTCCTAAATTTAAAACACCACTTATTTGTACACCGACAACACTTTGCTTGACAGCTGTCAAATACTGCTTCAACGTTTCACTTTTTTCTTCTCATTTTGTTTGCTTTTTATTAGCACCCACTTTAACAGCTTTCAAACAAAAACAAAAAAAAACGTTTTTTTTCTTTACTCTTACGCCACTTGAACACATTAGTGTCCCCTCCTCTCCTATGTTTGCAGCGCCACGCGCAACTTTTATGAATGAAATCCGTAAAAGGCCAGAAAAACACACAGATTTGTGTGAAAAGAAGTGAGATTTTATCTGACAATAAAAACAACAACAACAACAATAACAAATCACGACGTCAGCTACTAAACAATAACAATAATCAAACAACAACAACAATAATAATAGCAACACCAAAGGCCACTCCAAGTGCGGCTATTAGCACATTTTAGTGGCAACGCCAACAGCCGCGACCGACGACTGTCGACTAGCGACCAGCGTCGCCGCAGCAGCCGTGTTTTGTGCAGCAGCGCTAAAGTAACAGCAGCACAGCAAATCGCAGCAGCAGCAGCAGCACCAGCAGCAAATCGCAACAAGTAAACAAAACAAAAACAACAAGAAGAGCAGAAAAAAATTGTGTAGAAGCGTAACGGCAGCACGTCTCGTTGCGGTGTGGCGCGTCACGTCACGGCATGCTGGCCGCCACGCCATGCCACACCATGTCGTCAAGTTCGTCATCAGTAGCAACAACAACAACAACAACGCCAATGTTGTCGTCAGCGCATTTTTCATTGATGACGTTGCCGTTGCTGCCCTTTTTGCCGCCTTCGCGCAAAAATCTTCGTTGCGTTCAGCGGTTGGAATGGAGTCAACAGCAACAATAACAACAACAACATGAGCAGCAGCTGCGCCAGCGTCATTATATTTAGCTACCACAAAAACAACAACAAACCGAAAATTTGCTAGCAATTTGCCGTAGTGACTGGTTGGTCGAAGAGGTGGTGTGGTGGAGGTGAAGGAGGGGGAGGGGGTAGCGAAAAAGCGTCATTCATGGCTTTGTGGTTCCTATTTTTGATGATATATTTTTGTTGTTGTTGTCATGTTTTGCTGCCTCCCAGTGGGGCGCGTGTAAAAAAGCAACAAATTGAAAATTAAAAAAAATGAATTATTTCAAATTCACCCTACAGTCCATAGTTTAGTTCCTATATTATTCCGCTCATTTTTTTGACCATTTTCACTGGTTTCTTTAACACCAGAATGCCCAAGGAAGTTCAGTTGAACTTCTACAGTCTTTAAAACACATACATTCAGGCACTAATGGATTATTGATGTGATCCTTCCAAATCAGTCTTCAGAATTTTTTATTATACACACTTGTTCAAGCCAGGATAGCCGTTGTATGTTAGACTTTCGTTAGCGCCTAGGTTGGGTTAAGGTTACCATAGTTGACTAATTGTCATACCACAGTAAAAATTAACCCTAACAAATTATGCTCCATAAGGTGGTCGAAGGAAGCTACATCGATTCAAAGTATCCCTTTTCATCAATTGACTTGTAACTTTGAGTGAAAAACACCAACCATTTCGATTCCACAAAAAATGGGGTCAAATACGAAGTTTTCGCCAAGCTAAGACAGGCCAGCGATACACAATCTGTCTTCATTCTCATCCATCGAATCGTAGCTTTGACAATAGTCGCTAAAGAAATGGTTGTGTCTAAAAACTGACACTTCGTTTGGTTGAAATAATGATTGAGACTGTCCAAAAGCACATTGAAGACATCTCAGGTTAAAAAAGTGTCTCGTTTCAAATATTGTTCGAGGCTTCGAGCCGGTCTGTGACTGGAAAAACCGGTACTGCGGGCCGCAACGCAAGGGTCTTTCTTTCTAAGGCTTCGTTCGCTACAGTTTTGTTAAAGTACCAGTCATGTCGAAAGAGTGCCATTGCCCTAATAACGGTTTCATCCAAGGATGATTGTTACTGGGCAACAGTGACCTGATTTCCCGGAAAGTGGGACTCCATCAGTAGACTGAGTGTCTCACTTTGCTTCTCCGTGTAGGAGCTGTCCTTTTTCACAACCTTTATCAGCCTTGCTATGCCACGCAAGTGGGTTGCGCTGGATTCTCATACCAGGGCTCTAGGTTCGAATCCCAGCTCAAGCTGGTGAAACACTGGTCTACTTCTTTAGCTATCCACATGAAGCAGATGAGAATTACAAGAATCGCACAAGTGTGCACTTGGCAAACCTACAAGTAGGAAAGAAAAACTGTCAACTGCCGTTCGGATCCGGCGTTAAACTGTTAAACCCCTCCCCCGCTTCCCCCACCCGTTTAAAATGTGTGTTGTAACACATGTTGGAAAAACAGTGTTGCATACACGTTTCAAAATACGGGTGAAATATGTGATACCAAAATGGTGTTTCAGGCCTCCGTTGTGTCTCTTACAGAGGCAGCCACCATAACCTGACCTAATATAGATAGGTAGTAGGGATTGCAATCCCGGGATCCCGGACAGTTTCAGTCTTGAAAATACCGGGATTGTAAAACTGGTCCAAGGTTGCGATCGCTAGTAAATAACTAATGGTGGCTGCCTCTGTATGAGACACACTTAGGCCTATTATACGGCCCGTTGCGATAACAAAAATTCCACCCGAGCAACATAAGGTTTGGAAAAGTGCTTCTACTCTGAGGCCTTTTAAACTTATTAACAGTTGGAATGGAATGGAATGAATATGAGGGGAGCCGGGAGAGTAAATCCTAGAGGGCCAATTTCTCAAGCACTCAGTCTAGACAGACTAGTCAATTATGCTTAAGACTCGTGAGGAAAAGGGTAATAGAAGAGACTGAGGTGGGGTTAAAGGAAGAAAGTAGTAGGCAAGGCATAGGGACTACAAGTCTTCCTACAGGAACTTGCTAAATTCTTTAATGAATCTCAAGAGATCGCGCAGGGTGAGAGAATGGACCTCGACCAACCTCATAACATCAGAACCCAAAATGCGTAATCTCGTTCCAGCAAAGGCGGGACATACAGAGGGTAAGTGCTCTGTGCTGTCTACCTGCACCAGACATGATGCGCAAGTTGGATCCTCTTTGATACCATTGTGGCCATATGTTGGCCCTAGATCCGGCCAAGATTTTTCCTTCCTTAATTCAGAAGGAATACCCCTGCCTTCCTGCTCGGGTCTAACACAAAACACTTAGCAGTCCTGCAGCTTTCCAAACTAGACCAACGCTCCCTATGTAAACTGTTTACATAGGATTTGATCCAGTCCAGGGTGCTTGCTAGACTTACATTCTTGGACAAACTCCGAAGTCACTCGTGCGTTTTTTAGGGCCTTAAGTGGCCGACTGTCACTACAGACTCCTATACGTTTCCCACGCCATTTTTTTCGATTAGCCATCTTTTTCGATTATCCATTCTGTTACCTTCAGATTGGCGAAGACCTCCGACTGCAAGTCGGTTAGCAGCCCTCCTAAACAATAATAACAGTTGAGACTGTCATTAAGGTGCCATCCAGTTCCACTGCCTCTATCGGTCAGTGAAGAAAATGTCCATCAGGTCCCCTAGCATGGACTCCGGAACATACCATTGTTCCCGCGTCGGGAAACTGATTTCAAAATTTCTAAAAAAAATTATCAGTTACTTATATATTTTAGTTATCCATAATTTTCAAGTTCCATACGCTATCTATATCTGATTTCTTAATGATTTTTTTATATATTTATAACAATTAAAAATATTACATAACTTCGCAAAAAACAACAAATTGTATCTTTTGTTATGGCCACGTTGTGTTGCCGTAGTTATCGACCAGCTAAGCCTTCTTTGTTCTACTCCATCAACCAACTATAGCCAACCAAAAAATATCTTTATTATATTTTTGTACACTTGTTGCTTTGCTGCCAAAATAAAAGCGCTGCTCAAAAAAAAGAAAAAAACATTAAATAAGGATAATAAAATGTCGAGCAAAAACGATGCGGCACACGCCAACAACGACCTCAAACCCTGACTTGACCTCTACACCAACCACAAAAGCAACAACAACAACCATCAGATACACCAACCAACTGGCAGTTGTCCCATGCAGCGCCTGTAATGGCCAACAAAGCATTATCACAGCGCCCCCAGAGAGACGAAGAGCGGAAGGGCGGGAAAACTCCCGCCGCACTCATAAAGAAGAAATTGTAGACACTTGCCAGACACTTTGAAGCACTCATTCAGAGCGCAGTGGCTGCCAGTAGTCGCAGTGGTACTTGTGCCAGTTGAAAACAGCAAAGTAGTTGAATGTAGTAGAAAAAGTGGAGTAGAGAAAGTGGAGTGAAAAATGCGGAGTAGGAAAAGCGAAGCATGCCTACTGGGTTTTTGTTGTAAACTTTAGTTATTTAGGGAGTGTATGTTTTCTTTGCTCTTCTGTGTAAAATGTAAAAACTTTTGATATTTCACACACACACACACACACACATACATTTTTTCACACAACTGTAATTTTTTTCATCCCTTTTACTGCCCAACAAGGGAACAAGGGTTGCCGACGCCTTTGCTCGGCCACTTGTAGTCGATTTGCTATTTATTTATATGTGTGTAGATTTGTATGTAAGAAATGGTTTAAATGTTTTTATTTTACACTTGAGAGCTGCTCAGTAATCAAATACATACCTACACAAAAATAAAGCAAGAAAAACAAAAACAACAAAACAGCAGGGCGAGAGGGATACGTTGAGCTGTTTGGCGCTGTTGATGCAAAGCGTTGCCATGATTGTGTTGTGGCGTTGTTGTTGCTGATAATAGTAGCTCTATTATGTTTGTTGTTGTTGTTGTCGGCAACAGGTTGCCGCTTCGTTGTTGATTTTGTCCTTTTGTCTGACGCATCTTTGCGTTGAACCCTCGTTGCTATCGTCCCGAATACGGCTCCGTCGCCTCCACGCGCCTTTTTTTGTGTATGTATTTGTGTGCTTAGTTTGGCTGTCCTTTTTGCGTTCGCTTCAATCTTTTTTTTTTTGAATGGTCGTAAAGAAATC
Organism: Melieria picta; assembly: GCA_964056695.1. Classification (NCBI taxonomy): domain Eukaryota; kingdom Metazoa; phylum Arthropoda; class Insecta; order Diptera; family Ulidiidae; genus Melieria; species Melieria picta. The sequence continues at coordinate 113,700,015 of OZ057400.1, forward strand.
GTCTGCTTTCAGTTTTATGTTGCCCTGATGATTTACACTGCTGCAGTTTTGTTTGTAAGTTTGCGTTCGACATTTCGTCGCACGCACTGTTCTCCTGTGTGCGTGTGTGTGTGTGTGTGTGGTGTGGGCAACATTCGCTGTTAAACACTTCAAATGTTATTTATTTTAATAAGCAGATTTTAGTGATTATTTATTTATTTATATGTACGATTTGTTTACTTTTAGCTGCTGCATGCAACACGTTCATTGAAATTGGATGCTAATTAAAAACATAACCTCAATAAGCAGTGTTTTATTGCACAGTTTGAGCGTAAATTTTACTGTAAGCGCATCAAAATTGTTGCCACAAGTGACCAACAAAATCGTCCGGAAAAGCTGGACCAAATAAAAGGTAAGAAAAGTCAATTTAAACTGAAGTAACCGAAAAATAACCAGTTTTGAGTTATGCGTTCATAAAATTTTAACACCTAAATAAAATCTTTAAGTATAAATTTCTACTTTTTGTGTTAAAGTTTGCACTAAAGTCGAAAATGTGGAACTTTTCATAATTCAAAATACTTTCAAAATTTAAATAAGCTCTTATGACCAAAAAAAATTTCGACTCACATATTATTTTCCTTCTTTCATTTGAACATTGGAAAATATAATAATTTAATTTTAAATAAATAATTTTTCTCATATCTTTTACTCTTAAAAATAGTGTACTGAAAATAATCGAAATTTTCAATAAGTAACCGGTTTTAAGTCTTTTTTCATGAATAAATAGTTCAGATATGTAACTCTTACTGCAAGTATTTATATACATTAATAAATCTAGTAAAAAAATAATAAAATTGCTCAAAATAAAAAATGCTGTTCAAAGGTGCTTATTATTTAGAAAAAACTTAAAAGTAACCGGTTTCGAACTGAATAGTTTACAAATTGAACTCTGTTTGGCTCAAATATTTACAGATACTGCAGTAAGTTAAATACATTTAGTAAATTAAGTGAAAATTTTATTTCATTTACTGCTTTAAACGTATCGTTTGTAGCAGGAGTTTCACTTAAAGAACTAATAAGCAGGTATAGTGGAAAAATATGTCGGAACAATATACAACAAAGTGAATATATGGTACAACAATATGGTAGTCGTATTTACAACAATATGGTTTGGCATAATATAGATGTTTGTGTAATGTTATTCATTTAACAAGGTTGCTCTTAATCTAAGGCTGTTTACAATATAATAGTACAACATTTTGATCGGGTACGGGTCATGGCAATTTGCCAATGCATTTAAGTGGTCATTTGTTTGGGCAAGATAGCTCTGTACGTATCGCCTTCTAATTGCAAGGAAACTCGGACACTCTAGGAGAAAATGTTGTAGGGTTTCAAGTGTATTTAGGTTGCACAACTTACAAATATTATTTTGATCAATTTTATAAATTAAGTGAAAATTAGTGTCAAATACGGAGGCTTTTGATATATTACTGGTTTGAATCACAGTTTTTCATATATTATATTACTCTATAGCTCAGATACAGATCCGCTCACCCTATACTGCCAGTTATTTACTTCAATAAAGATAGTACAAAGTTGATCTCATAAAATGATGCTAAAATGTGTTTATTAATAGAAAAACAACATGAAAGTAACCGGTTTTGAATTTAACAGTTTGCAAATTCAAGTCGGTTTAACTCAAATATTTACAGATACTGCAGTCAACTAAATAAATAAAGAAAATAAACTGGAAATTAGTTGCAAATATTGAGATTTTTGATAGATTACTGGTTTTTATCATAGTTTGTCATATATTATATAACATTATAGTTCGCATACAGATCCGCTGACCATATAATCCACGTTACTTACTTTAATAAAGATAGCACAAAGCTCAGATCATAAAATTATGCTTAAATTTGTTTATTAATACAAAAAACGACTTAAAAGTAACCGGTTTTGAATTGAACAGTTTTCGAATTCATCTCTTTTCAACTCAAATATTAACAAATACTGTAGTTTTTAAACAAATTTACTTGAGAGTAGTTGCAAACATTGAAAGTTTTGATAAGTAACCGGTTTTGATTATTTTTTTTATGTATTGTGTAGTTTAGACACTAAATTGCATGTTATACACTTAACCCATTGCTGCCTAATGGGTAAAATTTTACCCATGAAAATTGATTTTTTAGAAAATCACAAAAAAGTCAATGTTTGAGATCTCTCAAAACCATTGATAGGGATAGTTAGGGTAAAGATGGAACTACCTTAACCTAGTGAAGGTCACCCTAGAATTCCGCCATCTAGCTAGAGTTACCAGACTCCAAAAATTGTTAATTTTCCGGAGGTGGAAAATGTAGCGAAACGTAGTGGCCTTAGAACTTCACAAATATCTGCCTCCTAACTCACCTGTAAAAAAGACAACTTTTGTTCACGTGTTTAGCTGATCACTTCACAAAGTATGGAAAAAAGTTACCATTGCTGCGTAATGGGTACAAAATACCTAATGAATATCTCAGCAACGTGCAGAGATAGGTAGGTAGGTAAATGTGGCGGCCCTCACGAGAGCGCACGTAGGCCAAAATAAGGCCCATTGTGATGCCACTGGATCGTTATCCCCTTCGTATTAGTAGGTCTCAAACCAACCTGAACAATTAATGAAGCGTATTAGGCCTTTGGTGTCGACGTTTGATATATCGGCGAGGTTGTCGGTGTGGTAAAAACCTAAGTGTTTTTTGCGAGTCCTGCAAAGAGCAGGGCAGGTGCAAAGGAAGTGTAGGATGGTTTCTTCCTCTTCTATGTCTCTGCAGCTACGGCAGAAATCGTTGGCTAGATGACCCAGCCCTAGTCTTCTTGCGTGGCTACCGAGGATGCAGTGACCAGTGATTACCCCAACAACAGCCCTGAGCGTGCCCCTTTTGAGGTTTAGCAGACTTCTGGTGCGCGTCCAGTCCAGCTTTGGCCAGATTTGTTGCGCTGTCTTGCCTATCTCAGAGGCCGCCCAAGCGATGTTGGCGGCTTTAGTCACGGCCTCCTCTAGCACCAGTTTGCAAGTACTTAGCGGGACACCCAAGCCAGCAAATTCTGTGGATAGCCCTTCGGTTGTGCCTAGTCTGGCCAGTTCGTCCGCCCTACAGTTCCCCGGGATGTCTCTGTGACCTGGGACCCATAATAGGTGTATGTTAAGCTGCTCAGCCATCTCGTCGAGAGATCTGCGGCAGCTGATCACTGTTTTTGATGTTAAGACATGAGACCCTAGGGCCCTGATAGCCGCTTGGCTGTCAGAGAGTATGCTAACATCTCGTACTGAGATGCTGCGCTCGTTGATCAGCTTCAGGGCGGCTTCAATGGCCGTTACTTCCGCCTGGAACACACTACAGTGGTCCGGTAATCTAAAGGAGTAGTTTATACCCAATGAGTCCGAAAAGACGCCTCCGCCGACCGCTCCATTTAGCTTCGAGCCATCAGTGAAGACCTGACATGAGTTACCTGTTAGTGGTGTTGAGCCGTCCTCCCAGCTGCTCCTATCTGGGATGGTACATGAGAACTCCTTGTTGAAGAGAAGTTGAGGAGGAGAGTAATCGAGTTCTCCAGTCTGCCCTAAGAGTGAGAGTATCCTATTATGACCCGTATTTGATTCCGACCAATGGCCGAAAGCTCGAAGTCTTTGGCTTGTAATTGCCGCCGACTTCTTACAATGTAGGTCTAATGGGATGAGGTGAAGCAAAGCTTCTAAGGCTGAGGTTGGGGTAGTTCTAAGAGCACCTGAGATGATGATGTGCAGAGATATAAAGCTGAAATTTTGTTTCTGATCATTTTGAGTCACTTCTAGGTCGTGTATGAAATTTTATCAAAATCGTCTGGGCGGAACTGGTACCCGACAGCAATGGGTTAAATAAAGCTTAAATCATATAATTCTGTTAAATTTTATGTATTAACTAAAAAGTAACTTCAAAGAGACCGGTTTCGAATTGAGAAGTTTGATAACTCAACTTGGTTTACCCAAATATTTGTAAATAATATTGGTAAATTAAATATATTGAGTAAATAAACTGAAAACTAGTTACAAATATTGGAACATTTGATGGAGAAATGGTTTTGATAGTAAATTTTCAGATATTTTAAAGCTGAGATATTTACTAATGATCCTAACTGCAAGTTTAAATAAAGATAATATAAAGCTTAAATAATAAAATTCTGTTTAAATTTGTTTTTAATTAAAAAGTTATTTAAAAGTAACCGGTTTCGACTTGAAAATTTTGTGAATTCAATTTTGTTCAACTCAAATGTTTACAAAGAATGTTTCGAAAATTTAATAAATTAAGTAAATTAACTAGAAACTATTTGGAAATACTTTTGAAAAACTACAACTTTTGAAAAATAACCGGTTTTAATGATATTTTTCATATACTCATAGCTAACATACATATCCGTTGCTCCGATTATTCAGGTTTTATACTTCAATAAAGATAATACAAAGCATAGCCCATAAAATGCTGTTGAAAATAAATAAAAAGTAACCGGTTTTGAATGCAAAAATTTGTGAATTTAACTTAAATATTAACAAAGACTGTAGTTTTTAATTAAATTAACTGAAAAGCCGTTACAAATAATAAAAGTTTTCATGAGTAATCGGTTTTGATTACTATTTTTTCATATATTATATAACTCAGATACTCACTGATGATCTTAAACTGCAAGTTATACACTTCAATAAAGCTTAAATAATAAATTGTTGTCAACAATTTGCAAACATTTTGAAACATTTACAATAACTTAAAAGTAACCGGTTTTAAAAAATTTATTTTTTAGAATATTAAGTCTTAACACTACTTTCAAAACTTCATACTACACTATCACAAATCATGCTTTTATTATTATTTCCTTGCTTAGTTACACTCAGCGTTGGCACATGTTTGCTAATTTCATGTTTGCCAATCTGCTCGGTGGTACTCAACTTTCTCACATATTAAGCCAATATTTGTACAAAAATGTTTGGTTATATATAGAAATTATCGCGAAAGCCATAAATATTATAGTGCAGACGTGCATATAACGGTAATTGCGTAATAACCAGCGGCGCATTCGAAGATAAGACAATTACGAATGTAGAAAAAATTGGCCAAGAAATTCACACACACAGTTTAAAATTAAATGGAAATCGCAGTCAAGTCGCTAAAGTATGAAAATGAATTTGAAATTAAGTCGATTTCGTGTCGAAGTCAGCAAAGCAAATAAACAAAAGGCACATACAGAAATGTACATATTTGTTTGTGTATGTATGTATGTGTATGCATGAACTCACGCATTATAAATTTAACTGAAATTATACCAATTGAGCACCAAAAACGCCAACACCAACAACAACACACAAATCAACAGAAATCGAATCGTCGACGAAGGCAATCAGAAGGCCCAACAAATGAACATGCAATAATAGTGTGTCTACAACAACAACAAAAACAAAATCATATTGAGCGTCTGTCTGGATTCGACATTGTTGTTGATTTTTAGATTTGAAATCCATGGATATTTATTGGATATTAATAGGAAATTTTTCAATGCGAGTTCGTTGTTTAGGTTTTGACAGGATTTTGTGAAACTTTTGGTATGAATTTTTTCAAACCATGAAGATCTACAATTTTGTAAGCTTACTATGTCTGTCACCGATACGAATACGAACCAGACTTCCTTAAGGACGAAATCTTCAGATCCAATTTTCGATCACTTTTTCAAGCAATGGGGGCCGTATGTCGGCATTGGTGAACACAATGTTGTCTTCCAAGGTATCCAATCGTTTAATCCAGGAATTTTGAAGGGGACGATCTCAAAACCCAGGTTAACGAGGGCGTGTATTTATAAGATAACTCTAAATGAGCTCTGATCTAAGTGAACACAGCCGTAAACCAGGTCTAATGTTTTCTATTTTCCAGTTAAAAGTTGAAGACGCTTTCATACTAATACCTTCAAAGTATTGATCCAATAAAAAAAAATAGAGCTATTATTTTTCCAATGATATTTAACAACAATATGACGTTGTTTAGTCAGCTTACGATGGTATCAGATGGACTTTTTTGTCGACTCCTGCTTTATTATTTACTTGTTTCGATAGCTTGTAAAGTTCAGGATCTCTAGAGACATCTGGTTGTCATCTATTTGCAACAAGAGTAAACAAGTTTTACGTTTGTCTTATTTACAACTGTGTGACTCTTTTGCTAAGATGACTTAGGTTTATACAGATTATTGGACCATCGACAGATATTTCCAAGGCTCGATCTATATTTCAATTCCTACTCTTGAAACTATGGATTGTTGAATAAGATGGAAAGCGATTTACATTCTTCCATGTAAAGTAAGAAAGAGGAAAATTTACAACTGAATTTGGGTCTCGAATTTGTTGCAGCTATGATTCTTTTTAATCCTTCTGGGAAGAGAAGAAAGTAAAAAACAATTGTGCATTGGTGTATTGGTTTTCTGTAATTTTTTTGTTAATTCCATTTTAAAATCTTTAGTTCCCTTAAAAAATTTGCATATTAGTTTTAATTATTTCTTAATAACCCACCCATGAAAAATTGTTCAAAGTAAAACGAAAAATTTCCATTTGGAAACCTATTCTTCAAAGAAGAGTCTTGCTATGAACAGATTTCTTTGTAAAAGCTATTTTTTAGATTACTTTTATTTTTCCTAAAATATTGGTTCTGATTTTCTTTTACTCCTTAATTTTATTTTGTATCTTTGGGTCTCGCAAATAATTTCAATTTGTTCATTTAAAATATACAAATAAAAAATAATAAAAAAAACAACATTTTTAATTTTCAGACAATATTTCATAGAAATACGCTTTTGTGTAAAAATTGTAATTGAATTTTTTTTTTTAATTTAAGAACCCTTTTTATTATTTTTAAAATTATAATTTTTAAAATTGTTTAAAATCTATCAAGTTTTCAAAGAAATTATGTTGATATAATTTAACAGATATAGTGAACACCCAAATTTTGACATGGAGCCTCTAAATATTAAACAAAATTTTGAAAGCAATTTCAAGCAAAAAACAAAAAGTGTATTTTGAGCAAATAAAACTAGTTTTTGAACAAAAATGTTAAACTGGATATAGTGAACAACCTCAATACTGTGAACAGTCCTTGCAATAATTAGTTCACTATATCCAGACACGACTGTATTTACTTAGCGAGTTTTAATATTTAAATTACATTGTAAAGAAGGCATTTTTCCATTAAGTTGGTAGGTAGGTTCTAGTAACTGTCTCTGTTTGAGAAGCGAGTGTTTCACCAGCTCCAGCTAGGAATCGAACCTACAGCCTTTGGCATGAGGAGCCAGCGCGATACCCTCTGGACTCTCGAGGCCGGCTTCCATTAAGTATGGAATAAAATTATGCAACAAATGGCTCACGTGGTTCTGATTACAGGCTTTTGGTCTTTTCATGAAATTCTTAATGACAGTAAAACAAAAAATATGTGGCTCTTAGTATCCCACTGATCTCATGGATTGTTGTTTCACATGCATAGAGCAGAGATTTCACAAAACCCCAAAGAAAGAAATTGCATAATCTTGGGGGGCCAATTGCAGTGTTCGGACTTTGCTACGATCGTAGTGAATCTGCTACGCTTTTCACAAAATTTTAAAATCTGCTTTGCCACTCCTCTTAAGATCCAATCTACTACGATTTTTTTTCGGAGCAAAATGTGGAATTATTTGGCAACACCAATTACTAAAAGGATTACCAAAAAAAAGAGTTAGGTCTTGCACATTTTGTAATCAAAGTTGCTGAAATACGCTAATTGTTGTAAGTTGTTTTTTTTTTTGGCTCGCATATGTTTCTGAGAGGGGGACCAGTGTTGCCAGATCAGGAGATTTCCTCCTAGATTTAGGAGATTCTTGGCCTTTAAGGAGAATTTTTAGGAACATGAATTGTTTAGGAAAAAGTTTAAGAGATTTATATTTTATGTTACGGGATTTTTCTGATCCTTAGTGAATTTTGAGTAAATTTTTGGATAACGAAGCATGATGTATTTGGAACACTGGCAACAAAACATATTTTGGCAACTATTTTAATAGTCAAAGCATCGTATTTTGTTAAAAATTTGTGAGTTTACAAAATGTAAGCTCGTTCTATCTCGTTCGCACTTATTACTGTCACAATGAAATCCATGAAATTTTTATTTTTTTTATAAGTTTAATTCCGTTAAAATTACGCAAATTATAAAAACAATTTTAGGAGACTTTAACTTTTGGGAACAAATTTCAGTATTTTTTTAAGATTTAGGAGAAAGTAACTTCAGGTATCTGGCAACACTGTCAATTTAATTGTATTTGTCTAAATTCAAAAATTCACTACGGAAATTATGGTTTCACTGCTATTTTAGATTTGCCAGGTCCGAACCCTGGCCAAGTTGTCATCAAAATTTCGAAAGATAATTCGGTTTTAGAATCGTTGCTCCCACAAATCTATTTTCACAATATTTTTGGGTTCTTTCTTTGTGTAGGGGTTTAATAATTATTAGAACAAACTCCAATAACACTGCACAACACAAAAAAAAATAACAAGGTTCTGACAACGGATTCTGGTAGAGGGGACCAAAAAAAAGATACGTGTATGGGCGTTTTGAAAGTTTACATCTTAATTTTTTTTTAGGGGGGGCACATTCTTATGGTGAATCGGCATACGAAAACCATGTAATCTCACATTTTAGGTATGTGATGTGTTCAGCAATTTGATGTAAAATACTACGGAGAACATTTTTGTGGAGCATTTTAACCCTGTAGCTCCTATTTGTATGGGTCAATTTGACCCTTTTTTCTAAAGTGCCAAAAATGTCCTGTAAAACAGGACTTTTTAAAGACAAAATGTACCATGAAAATATTCGCCATAAAATTCTACTATAGGTCTCTGAATACACCAAAGCTCAGAAATTAACTTGAACGCCAGAATTAAGCCAAATCTGAAAATGTGTTTAAGTGTTTATTTCGTACTTAATATATATCTCTATATCTCCCATCCAGTGATCCACCAACCGAAGTGATTAAACATTGATTTCCATTATAAGCAGTGGCGCACACATGATTTCATTTTGGAGGGGCCGGAGGGGGAGGTACAACTTTTGAGCTCAATACCATTTGAAACCATATTTTTTACCAGACATTTTTTGTATTTGGGGTGGAATTGAACACCCAAAACCCCTCTGTGTGCGCCACTGATTATAAAACAGAAAACTACACAACTTAATGAATTTCGCGTAATTTGTTATTTATGTCAAAGCATTAAAATACCATAAAATTGTGCATTTAGTTGCTGGAAAAAATTGCAAGCATACAAAAAATTTGTAAAAAAAAAATTACAAAACTATTTAATGCGGCGTGCCACATTCGTCGATTCTGGAACGCAGCACAACGATCGTGACTGATTGCGACAAATCGAGCGAGTTGCGGCGCATAATGCCGCACATAAATAAATAAATATTAGAGGCGTTCACATAATGCATGAAGTCATATGTGCGAATTGCAACAACAACAACAACTAGACAGATATGTAGTGAAAAAAAATCAACGGCCTGAATTTATTCAGAGGCCGCAACGCAAATGACATAATGAGGTGCGCGCATTTCAGACGCGATCGTGCAGCAATGCGGGGTGGAAGGTGGCGGAGAAGGGGGGTTGCGACAAATTGGGGTAGCGGGAGGTTGAAAATAATTCCGAGTGGCTAAAAGTTGCAGCTGTAGCGTATCGCAGTTGAGTTTCGTGTGTGCAATTACCGAGTGACTTGTGCGAATTTTACCGTTTAACAGTGACAGCGTTGCCAGATTGCATTGGGTTGAGTTTTCGTTTTCGTTTGGTGGCAGCAGCAAAGACAAAATGTGTCATTTATCTAATAGGCGAATGTGTATTATTTATGACTATGACAACAACAATTACAACAACAACAAGAGCAACAACAAATTATAATTCTATGTCTCGAGTTGCAGTGTTGAGTTTAATGTTGCAGACATTTTAACAGCAATTTTTGCACTGTTACTTCGACTAATTTTGTTGTGGTCGTATAAATGTTAGTGTTGTTGTTGTTGTTGCTGTATTTGTAATTATTGTTGTATGGTAGTAGTTGTTGTTGTTGTTATTGTCTATGCGTTGCAATCGCTTTAATGTGTCTTTCACATTTTGTGGCACGTTTGGTGTTGTTGTTGTTGTTCTTGTTGTTGTTGTTGTAGCACGCCAAAAGTGTTGCCTACTTATGTCATAATTGCTTTGTCGTATGTGCTCACTTAAAATTTTAGTTGTTGTTGTTGTTGTCACCACATTTGTTGTGATTGTTGTTGCACGCAACAGTTGTAATTAATATTGTTGTCTTTGTTGTTGTTGTATTGCCACATAGCAATTTGCATTAATTTGTTGCTGTTAGCTGCAGCAACAACAACAAATACAACATTATTACAGTCGAATGTTGTTGTTATATTAATTACAGAAGCAAATTTGCTTTCCACAAAAAACAACAACAACAAACCATTAAGCTGCAAATTTGTCCAATTCATAAAAAGAAAAAAAATATTAAAAAAAAAATCAACCACACGAACAAATTCGTCAGCAGCAAAAATATAAAAATTTCATTATTGCCAGCCAGTGTTGCATCATAATGCAAAATAATGCAACTAGCGCAGCAATTTGCTTCGCTGTGCCGCATTTTGTTTGACGTTTCAGGTGAATGTTGCATGCAAATTGCACTTAATTAATTGTTGTGCGTTTATTTACTATTGCCAAATGTGGTTGTTGTTGTTATTGTTGTTGTGGTGGTTGGTTTTTGTTGCCTGCAGCAATAATAAATATTGCCAGTGGTATTAAGTTTTTTTTTGTGTTTTGTTTTCTAATGCTTTCAGTGGACTTTTTGATTGTTGTTGTTGTTGTGGTGGTTTTCCTTCTTGGTATATAATTATTGTTTTTTTTAGAAAATGAGCAACGTGACAGTACAAGGAAAAGGCTAATGGGTTGACCTCAAAATAAAAATTTCAATTTTTTATATTTGTTGTCGCAAAAAGAAAATGATTATTTTTTACAAATTTTTATATAAACTTTTAAACTATCAAGATTAATTTTTTTTTGTTAAATTAAAAAAACTTGAAGTCCACAATAATATTGAAAATTTAAACAAGAAATTAAGTCGACTTGGTTTATGTAACAAAGAATACAAAAGTTAAACTTTAGGCGCCACGATCGACTGAGATAAAGCCAGATCAGGCTCCTCAATTTCAACCTTCCTGCCTCCGTTCTACCATTCAACAAGTCATTCAGTCAGTCAGTACTTCAGTCATGATTTAAGCTGCCTTTCACTGCTTCTCATCTTTCGGCGTCAACGGCTCTCTCCATGTTTTCCAATGTGGGTTAATCTCCTATGCTGTCTTCGAAGACCAGTCTTTCGTCATCGAAGCGAAAAATTGTAAGAAAATTTCGGCAGGACACAGAAAAAATTTGGCTATACTTCAAAAACCTTTGAACCACGTTCAACAACGTTAAACCCACCAAGACCAAGACCAGTCTTTCGTCATCGAAGCGAAAAATTGTAAGAAAATTTCGGCAGGTCACAAAAAAAATTTGGCAATACTTCAACAACGTTGAAAATCTTTAAATTCAATTTTAAATTGATTTGATTTGATAAGTCTGAAGAAAACCTGAATCGAGCTGAATAAATTTCATTTTTTCATTTCAGTTTTTAAATATTTCATGAATCATAATAACAAAAAAAACATTTGAAGAAAAGTGATCTGGAATGATTGCGGGGAATGTAAAAAGAATTGTTCAAGAAACTCTTAACCAGCCGAATAAAACTGCTTTCTTAGTACTAAAATGTCTCATGAGACATAACAACAATAAAAATCTTGTTTGATCGTAAGGAATGAATAAAGGATCACGTTTGGATCACATTGCTAACGAATTGCTCATCTAAGTTATAAGTAAAATTTTTTTTCTTAATATTGATATATCTCAGGAACCATTAGAACAGTGAAAATTTTTAAAGAAATGTGAACGGAAGAAAGGATCACCTTTAGTGATATCGATTAGGAAATGCTGAACCAAGCTTAATAAAGAAGCTTTTTCGGTTCGGTTAAAATATCTTATAAATCGACATCGACAATTTTAAAAGATTAGTGATCTCGTCTGTTGGTGGGCAATGGAGAAAGGATGATGTGGAACCCGCACATAGTTCGAACTCCAAGACGTAAGCCAAATTGATACTAAATATATAAGTTATGCATTTGGAATTGTCATATCATGCATACTGATTGATATTAACACTAAAAAGAGCATTGTGGTCATTTTGAAGGTTTTTCATTTTTAGATATCTGTATTTTCTTTGGTATTTCTATAAACTTTTCCTTTGATGATTTTTATTTTTTTATCGGGTTCTACAATTAGTTCTACAATTAGGGTTCTACAATTACAATACGACAAATCCGATGTGTACTTTTCGATATATTAGCGGATATATGTAGTCTTTGTAGGTATGGAAAGCTTGCGGTCTTTCTAGTTTTAAGGAGCATTGGAACAAATCTATGAAAAAAAGTAATTTTCCATTTAAAAAAAAAATTTTCAGATACAAAAACGCTATAATGGTAATTTTTGTAAATTTTTTTACTTTTTTCCTACAAGTTCGAGTTTGAAGCACTTAAGAGACCTTTTCGAACCCATTTGGTTCAAACTGACACATAAAATATCGAAACACTTTTAATGCTTTCTCAATTCCCTTTCTCCATTCCTTTCTTCATTCTGTTCACCAGGCGCCCTTTGGACGGTCAATGTAACCTAACCTAATCTAACCTAAACTTACTTATTCCTAGAGCCCGACCGAAGGTGACATTTTAGCAGCATCCAAAACCGATTAATCGCAATACTGCAATACTGACATTCAGGTGAAACCGAAGCCGAAGATGAATATTTTAATTGGATTGGGCGTTGAAATTGAGTTTAGACTTCATTCAAGTTTGACTGAAAAATTCCCAGTTAAAACTTAAGATTGGGTTAAACTCGCACTGAAAAATTTACCTTTAGTGAACCAGTTACAGCTTTACACGTGAACAACCACAATTTGACTGGAGCTGTCAGATAAATTCGACTGCTGGTTGTCAAAGAGTTTCGCTACTTATAATTTAATTTGATTTACAGATTTGTGTACTGTCAAAATATTGGAAATACAGATTAGTTCGGTCCATTTTCAAAAGATGGTTCTAACTATTGTGAATGTGTGGTGGCAACACTACCCGAAAGTGTGTGCTGGCAATGCTGCTTTTTAGCTGCTTAGCACTTTTGAATTCAATTGATTTGGGCTACTTTTGCTTTCCTATATCGAGCGATATGTACTAAAATGTTAAGCTTCGGCTTCGACCTTCGGCCTGTATTTTGGCCGAAGCCGATTATTGGCCGAATGTGCATTTTTTGGCTGAATATGGCCGAACCCGAAGCCGAAGCCGATTAATCGGTCGCGCACTACCTATTCCATTCGATCTATTCTCCTTTCTTTGCTTCTCTCCTTTCGTTTTCTACTTTCCTAATTATTCCATTTATTTGTTGCTTTAAAATTTCTGTACAAAGATTTCTGTGTGTTGTCTCTGCTTTGATCGAATCAATGAAAAATTGATCGTCACAATTTGTTGACTGTTCGTCTCAGCGTTGCGACTCATTAAAAGGTTAAATATCTGCTCATTGAACTGTCCGCCAGAGATTGGCACACAAAATGGGACGCACCGACTGACATTGTCTGTAATGAATTCAAATGCAGCGCAAATAAAATATTTAAATGAGTCTTAAATTACGTCTCATTGAAAGAAATCACAATCACAACAACAACAACAACAACAATAAGAACAATCACAGCATCACAAACGAAATCGCAATCAGCAAACGACATCATTGAAAACTGATAATGAAAAAAAATATAAAAATAAATAAAACTAACTCATACAACAATAACACCAAAAAAAAAACAAGAACAGTTGGGTAGGGAAACGAAAAGAATTGGCATAAAATTCATAAGAGGCCAACACATAAACGAAAGTACAAATCAATTTAAATGCGTCGGTTGTTCATTGGTGTACATCGTTGTTGTTGTTGTTGCTGGCGATGATGAGAAGCGACGCATGGCAACACTGGTTTCGTTGTACGTCGACACCTCCACTGTCCGCAAACTTGTTGTTGCTGCGAGGCAACCGACAGCAAAAATAATAAACAAAGCATTGACGGGCGTCAAATCAGAGCGAGCCGAAGTGTGAGTCCCTGCATGTGTATGCGTCTTCATATGTGTGTGAGTCCATGTGTGTGTGTGTGTGTACATTAGACGCAATTCAAAAGCAAATCAGGGCTAAATTAATAAGGGGACACTTTCAATGTTTTATTTATGGCTGCGATTGCCTACGTCGGCAAAGTTAATTTCAATTTATCGAATTCGTAGAATAATTCAAGAATTTCAATTTACTTTGCGTAGTTTCCAATGCACATTCAATTCCACGCTCTTCCACACTTCTTTGGCGCTACTTATACTCGTTGTTTTTGTTTTTATTCAGAGAAGCAAAAGTATTGGTTAATTAAGATATCAAAGTTGAGGATACATCGAAAAAATATTGAATGCAAAAAAGGTATCAACATTTAAGATTTTGGGGACAGTTAGGAACAATTTTGAAATTTTTTTTTATTTATTGAATTTAATTAATTAGATTTTTAGTAAAGTTTTTCTAATTAAGTCATTTTTGCATAACTGCTGAATATTTTCTAAATATTTTTTTATATTTTTCTTTTATTTTTTGAATATTTTTTTTAAATCTTTAAAGAATTTACATTCAGGATATCAATTAGGAAATTTTTTATTATTAAAAAAATTTTCCATTTTACCTTTTTTTGTTTCAATTTTCAATATTTTTGCAAACAATACCAAATAAAATTCATAAATTCCAAGAAAAAACTTATAAATGCAGTTTTGATTTTGTATTCGTACAGAAATCGAAACATTTTTGTTTTTAGCATCTCACGTTAATAAGAAATCAGTAGTTTCAACAACTGAAATTTCTTCAAGAATTTCCAATATATTCGCATTTCAAAGAACATTTTTTTCATGCCTTTGCGAACAATATGGAATTTTTCTTTCCATCAAAATTTAATAGCTTTCAGGTATTAAGAAAAGACCAAAGTTACTTTATCTATCAACAAACAAAAACTCTTCGGACATAGAGTTTTTCTTTTCTTCAAACTTATGAAAAAACCGCAGTGCACTGGTCTCACACCCCAAAGGTCGTGGGTTCGATTCCCACCTGGCTTAGTCCTGAACTTTTCTAAATTTCTTATTTCACCGACGAACTGTGAAGTCCAAGAAGGGGCACAATGTATCTCTTAGGTCGCAGTAAAAATAATTGTTTTAAATAACTTCAGCATTACCCAGTCAAATACTCTACCTTTGGTCCTATCCTACCCTCCTTTACTCCTATATTTCTCACTCTAATTAGTTGTGATGAGTAGCTCGGGCAGATTTTCCAATAACTGTCAGCACCACTAAGCACTGCCAGTTCGATTCAGGGAAACATTCAGCACGTATATCATCCAAAATAAGTTCAACAGAGACACCAACCTCTTCTTTTCCAAAATAGCTTCTAACTAGCTGCAACGGAGACACAGAGGACGGTCTACTACATCCCCCAGTAATAAACTTTTACATAGAGAGACGTCTTTCGTACGACAGAAGGCAGTTTCATAGCAGAATATCAATCGGCTGAGTGAATGGGGAAAACAAAAGATCATTATGTTTACTTCTTTAGTTTAGTTCACCTTTTTATTCATCAACATTTGCAGGAAGTATAGTAGAATGTAATATATATTCTGAACTAAATCACTTCAAACTTTTTTTGTCGAATTAAATAGCAGAGAAAGTGGGTCAAGTAATTGTATGTTAATGGGTTAAGTTTAAATTATTTGAACTAAATTGGATGAAAAAGATGCTAAGAGATTCGTGAGGAAGTTATACGTAACATGACTAGGTTTATATAAATCTTAAGAAATTAATAAGCTAGACGTACGCGATGTAAATGGGTTTGTGTAGATGCTAAGCAATCAGCATTTGAGATATGGCAGGGATTAGGTTTCTAGTAACCAAAATAGGTTCGTGCATATGCTAAGAGATTCGTAAATGAGGTATGACTGATTTCAAGGGGGGTGTGTATACGTTAAAGGATTAGTTAATAATGTTCTAATGATAAAATAGGTTTGGGTATATGCTAAGAGATAATGAGAGATAATTGATTTCAATTGGGTTGTGTTCAACGATTAGTTAATAAGGATTCAATGACAAAATAGGTTTGTGTATATGTTAAACTATCAGTAAACAAGGTATGACTGATTAAAATTGGTTTGTGTAGATGGTAAGGGATTAGTTAATAATGTTCTAATGAAAAAAATAGGTTTGTGTTTATTCTAGGAGATCAATAAATAAGGTATGATTGATTTCAATTGGTTGGTGTATATGTTAACGAAATAGTTAACAACGTTCTAACTAAAAAATAGGTTTGTGTATATGCTAAGAGATCAGTGAGTATTGTATGGCTGATTTCAATAGGTTTGTGTATATGCTAAGAGATCAGTAAATAAGGTAGGATTGATTTCAATTGGTTTGTTTTTATGTTAACGGATTAGTTCATGAGGTTCTAAAATAGGTTTGTGTATATGCTAAGAGATCAGTAAGTGAGCTATGATTAATTTCAATTGGTTTGTGTATATGCAAAGAGATTAATGAGTAAGGTTTCAGTGACTTTAAGAGATTTGTGTGGAGCCTTACAGATTAGTGACTAAAATATGGGTAATACAAATTAGTTTGTTTTTGAGTGTTTGTGTCTTAATAGATTTGTGTATATGCTAAGAGATCAGTGTGCTAAGTATGGGGTTACATATATTTTAAGTGATTACCGAATTAGTAAGTTTTCAGTGACCTAAATATAGCCATCAGTGTGTATATTTCATGATTTTCTAAATATTTGTACTGATGCCCTGATTTCAAATTAACTGATCGATTCAATACAAACTTGTTTAATCTTTTTCGGATTTGATCGCTGGTTTCAAGATTTGTGATCTTTTTAAATAATAACCTTATTGGTCTAAATTGGATTGATTTGATTAATCGTCACACTGAGCTAAGTAAGACCCACTGATCTCACTATCTGCCTAATCTTTTTTCCCCTCAGCAACTAATCGTTCCATGACCTCATGTCAGCTGGTCTACACATTTTTCCTACCTTAACAAACATTCAATAGTTCACTCAATATTTGCAAAATCGTTGTAGTCATTTCTTGCACTGCATTTTAATTGAAAATTATGACTTTCTTTATATGGACGACTCTGATATTTGTTGCTCGTGCGGCCCCGTGCTTCTCTGTGTTTGTGTGCACGTTCGTTAAGATTCGTGTCAATTAACGAGCCCGCATTAATTGTGCATTGTCACTGTTGTTGTTGTTGTTTGAGTTTGTTTTTTCATTATAGTTAAATGGCATCAACTAAATGACGCCACAAATGATGCCAACTAATAATTTTCATACATTGTACAATGCAATAAATAAATTAAAGTCGAACGAAAACAAAACAAAATTATATATATTTGAGAAAAAATGCGCATAAAGTCCAAGTGGCAATAACAACAAAAACAACGGCAATCAAATCTCGAAATTAATTTCATCGAGCTGCGCGCTTTTTTATGCTGCGTGCGCAGGCGCGTTGCGCACAATTAATTTGCTTCGATAAGCAGAAATAAATGTTGCTGTTGCAATGCACGAATCGAGAGGGGGGCAGCGACGCATGCGGGTGCGGGGTGCGAGACGTGTTTTGGGCGCATGTTGCTGATGTAATTCAGCAATTCACAAATTGTGTGCTACATTTGTATTGTTGTTGTTTTTGTGCTTGTGACTTCAATTGGTTGCCATTAAAGTTTGACAGATTTAATTACCAACAACAATAACAACGTTAGCGAGAATAAAAAATAGTGTATCTGTATTTGTAAGTGACATTAATTGCGTAGTCGCTGATTTGGTGTTCTCGAAGAATTTATTGCTCGTTCAGCTCGAGGGTGCAACTTTATTGGTGGCGATTATTTTTATGGGCGCTAAGAATCTGTGACTCTTCACTAAATAATCGATTATTATGTTTTAAAGAGATTCAAATAAGCATTATTTTGTATGCTTAAGCTGTAAGAATATACATTAAAATTTAATGCATTTGAAGAAGCTCTGCAAATATGACAGATTATTAGAAATCAATCAAATATGTTGAAAGAAATCAATAAAAAAGCTAACGTGTGGGTATTTAGTTTTTATGGTTTTTAATGGATATTTTTTTGTTCATCAATATGGATTTTGTGCCTCTTAATTTAATAGATAGGAAAGAAAAAGGGAACTCAATAGATAGAAAAGCATACCATAACCAAAATGAAATTAATCACAATGAACTCCACAGGCTCTAAGCTATGGCACGCTTAGAGTCTTCCTCTCCTCCTTCACATCACAACAGATCACATCACATCACAACACATTACGTCAGATCACATTACTTTACATCACATCACATCACAACACATCACATTACATCAGTACAGATCAGATCACATCACATCAGAGCAGCTCAGATTAGATCACATCACATCGCATCACATCACATCACACCACATCAAATCAAATCACATCACATCACAAAACAAATCACATCACATCACACCACATCAAATCACATCACATTAAATCACATCACATCACATCAAAATTGTTTTGACACGAATCCTGGCGTTTTCTTCGTATGGCGTTTTCTCTTTTGAACGCTTTAATTGATTCGACTAGGATTTGGTTTCGACGTAATTGCCATATACCAATGTTTTCTCACCAGTAACTAATGATAACACTTTAACGGTTATCTTGTCCACTTAATAAATATCCATAAACCAGAAACTTGTATCCTCAAACTGCAATCAATCCAGTCCTTCAACTCTTTTCAAAGCATTATGAAAGGTTGAAAATTAATAACTTTCTAAATAAGAACACCTCGTTTAATTTAGAACAAGAGAATCAAAGATTTATTCTATAGCTAGTTTTGAAAATCTGGTTCGTCGTTGATGTCATTCAAGAGCTCAATCGATGGTTTTGTTGGTCAAAATTTTAGTAATTTCGGAACAAACTTTGCTGGCTTCACGTTCCATGCCCGAAACATTCGAAAATTGCATAGCTTGAGACAAAAGATACGACAACATTCTCAGCAACTTTTCTAGTAGTGATTCGACGATTCTCTATAGCAATTTGCTTCACTGCTTTAATGTTTTCATTTCTTGTTGACGTTTTAGATCATCCATGGCGAACATTGTCATTAACATTTTCTCGGCCTTCATAGAAAAGCTTATAACACGTAAAAACTCAGCAGACTCGTCAAATGTCGCACTTAACATTTGAAGCGCATTGGAGTAATATGTTTTATTTTCTAATCATAATTTAATACATATTCTTTCATCCATTCTGTTCGATAGCAAAAAATCGTCAAGCACTTCAAGCACGTCTAATCTTTGTACCTGTCAAAAACAAATTAAAAACGCAAAATGGCTGATAATGTCAACACATGTTGCGACCAAGTGTACCAAAATGACAAAAGAAAAAAATCGAATGTACTGAAACCTGAAATTGTGTCGCCACTGAGAATGACAATATTTTATTTTTTGATTTTAATTATTTCGATTTTCACTTTACTCATTGGGTTTTCAGTGCCAGTAATTTCAATTAAATTATTTATAATAAAATTGTCCATTACATAAGCTGTCATTTTAACGGATGATTGAAATTGTTGGGTCAAATTAATTAATTAATTAATTAATTTTTAATTATTTATAGTGCAAAAAAAGCATGATTTTTCTAATCAATCTTTAAACAAGCCACTGAAACAAATGCAATGAAAAAACTTCAATATCACAGATAAATTGCTCCCCTAATGCTTTTGTACGCTAATTCATTGTAGGCATATCAAATGTTCAATATTTTTTAAGTTAATCACTGAATAAGTAATTTTTTTTTAAGTAGTTATAGCTTTTGTAATACGTTTCAATTAGCTGACAGAGGTTCAATTCGCAATGGAAATGTTAAGCACTTTTTTATTGCAAATACAACAAAGTAAATTCATTGCAATTTGCACTGCCAACGTGTTGGTTATTAGGTTTTGACGTTGTTGCAATTATTATTGTTATTGTTGTTATCATTAAAAGCAATTAATCAGCTTTGCTTAACTACCAAATAACAAGTTGTAACCTGTCTGCGCCAGTAGTTAGAAACACTAACAACAATTCATAATGAGCTGAATGCTGTGGAGGACAGAGGAGCACAAACGACTGTAAAAGAGAGACAGCACTTGTCAGTAGAGTGTACAAAAAAGGGTGGCAGCGTGTAATGGAAATTATGGCCAATAAAAATGTCCATAATTATGAGTTATCCAAATTGCATGTGGCAGTTAAAATTGCCAGTTACAACCAGGAAGTTGTAAATACTTTCAAAGCGTTGTGTGTGTGTGTGTGAGGATCAATCGAGGATCGTTGGCATTTATAAAGTAATTTAAATAAATTTTGCAAAAAACAAAAAAACTAATTGACGGAAATGCAGGTGGCAGCTTGTGTGCGAAATTACTATAATTTTAAATGACCATAACTGGGAAAAAATTGATCTTAATAATGTAATGTAATTTTAAAAACTACGCTAAATTGTTTGAAAATCGTTGGTGGCTATAGAGCAAAATTTTTGTGTTTTTTATAGAAAATGCACTGAAATCTAATGGCACTTCAGGTATGTGATTCAAAGTTGGCAGTTGGGCGGATTTTAAACACCCACATTGAACATTGAGGCTACTAGTCAAATGATCTTTACGACTCCATAAAGATCGGATTGTATGTAGAAATGATTATAGAAAATATCACAACAAACAAATCGATATATGTACTTGTAAAACGAGGGGCCAAATACAGTAAAACTGGGTTTTTAGTTTTTCTTTCTGAAATTTCAAGGACATGAATATTTCCAAACATTATTGAAACAATTCTGTGCAATATAGAATATTAATATGGATATCAAATGAAAGAGAAAAATCTCTAGAATTAAAAAAAATAAATTTTTGTTGATGCGCAAGGACGAAAAGGCTTTTTAAAAATTTATACTTGAATATCCATGAAAAATTCCAATAGATTCTTTTGAAAACAATATGCCTTAATGACTAAAATGTATAATTCGCCCTTCTAACTTTATTATGTTAGGACAAAAAACTTGTCATACTTCTCTCTATGAAACAAAGAATTGATTGCACCTTACAACAAACATAGAATATTTATTCATCACACGAATGAATTATGTCCTATCTGTATCTATGCTTTAGTAATCTGTATCTTGCGTTGTTTAAATGCAATCGGATTATGTTGGATGGCGTTAGAAAGATAAGATTTCGTACTAAAAAATCTTCTCAGATATATTTGTGATAGATCGAGTCGATCTATGGTTTGGTTTTGAATGAGAAAATATGCCATATTTTACAGTATTTCTGCGATAAAGGCAAAAACGCAAGACAGGTGGCTGAAAATGTTCAGTGACGCATACAGAATTTCATTTTGGGTGGGGTTCCGTACACAAGTTTTGAGCCCAATGCCAGATTAAAGAATGGTGGCAAGCATTCAAGATGTTTGCAGGATACAAATATTTAGAAACACAAAAACACCTCTTGTGTGTGTCACTGGTCCTCATCCTGTTGCAACCAGTCATTTAAAGTTTTGTTTATTTTTATCGACTACTTTGCGGTTTATTTGATGTTAAAGATGCTCCACGTTTTGAAAGACCAATTGTCAAAAATGTCTAAAAAAGCATGGAAATGGTCAAGTCCAATAAATATGCAGGCACTGTTTTGATTGTTCAGAACGTAAACATTGCACAAAAGACCGTTTGGAACCTCTTGATTAAAACTGGATTCAAGAAGTAGCTCGATCTATATGAGCCACACGAGTTAACCGAGAAAACTTCAAGGTCTAAATTTCCATTTGCGAATTGCAACAAAATCGAACCATTTCTGAAGCGGATGGTGACTGGTGATGAAAATTGGATACCCTACGACAACGTTAATCTTAAACGGTTGTGATCGAATTGCATAAAGCCGACACTAATGGAGGCCAAACCAGGATTGACGGTCGGAAAGATTCTGCTCTGAGTTTGATCGCATCACCATCGAATCATCTACTACGAGCTGTTCTCCTACGACTAGTGTCCGACCGAATATTCGGTTTCGGTTTCGGCCCAAATAAGTGGTTTCGGTTTCGGTTTCAGTTTCGGCCAAAAAATGGCCGAATAGCCGAAACCGAAACTTTCTAGAGTATTTTTTACATTTTATTGTGTAGCAGATATATAGTGAAAGGAGGAATAATTTAGATGCCACCAATGTAAATAAACTTCTTTTTTTAGCATATAATATTAAATTATTTAATTTTGAATATTAGCGAGAAAGGTACGAAAAAATGAATAAATTGTTTTTTTTTAATAAGTATTTATTTATTTATGCTATGTTTGTTTGTTTGTTCTTTATTTACTTAATGTAAAATTCGTTTGTTGAAAAAAGTGCTTGATATGGTGATTTTTATTTCAACTAGAAAGTTTCGGTTTCGGCCGAATTTAAAAAAAAAAACCGAATATTCGGTTTCGGTGTCGGCCCAAAAAAGTGGTTTCGGTCGGACACTACCTACGACAAAACTCTTAATTTGGACCAGTATTGTGAACAATTGGACTGTCTTAAGGAAGCAATCGCTCAGCTTTGTGAGGAGAGGAATTGTGTTCCATAAGGACAACGCTAGACCACATTTCACATGAGTAGTCTCCAGGAGCTCTGGGAGCTTGATTGGGAGGTTCTTATGCGTTCATCTAATAGTCCGGATCTGGCGCCAAGTGATACATATCTGTTCCTGTCTATAGCGAATGACTCGTCAAAAAATCTGGAAGCTTGATTGGGAGGTTCTTATGCATTCAACTTATAGTCCAGACCTGGCACCAAGTGATCATCATCTGTTCCTGTCTATGACGAGTGACACGTCAGAAGCTCCGGAAGCTTGGTTGGGAGGTTCTTATGCACCCAACTTTTAGTATGGACCTGGTACCAAGTGATTACCAGTTTTTCCTGTCTATGGCGAGTGATTCGTTAGAAGCTCCGGAGGCTTGGTTGAGAGGTTTTTATTTATTAATCTAATAGGACATGGTACCAAATGATTATCACCTGTTTCTGTCTATGGCGAGTGACTCGCCACGTTGGACGGATCTTATGTATTCATCTAATAGTCCGGACCTGGTACCAATTGATAACTTACTGTTCCTATCTATGACGAGTGATGTTTGCCTGAAGTGAAATGCGACTGTTTCAGTTCTTTGCCAATAGGGACAAGGCTTTCTATCAGAGAAGCAGAATGGAATTACCTTTAAAATAACAACAAGTTATCGAACAACACGATGCACATTTTTTACATAAATTGGATCATTCTTCTTCTTCTTTTCTCTTCTCTGGTCCTGATTTGTTTCACTCTCCAACTGTGCCTGTTTCATATCGTTTTTGATCGTTCATGCAAAAATAATGCATTTCTATACCTTACACATAAGTTTTTCTTTTAATAAAATAAAATTAATTATGACAACACATTTCTCTATTTGATGGACCAGTGCATACATGCACCAAACTACTGCCGATCACTTGTCGTTCAGTCCACAACTGCGATCAACTTTACAACGTGTGGTTTCCTCGCGGGAAATGACCGCTGAAAGTACACCAATTAAAAGCTAAAAGTTATTACACCGCTTCGATACTGAAATTAGGATATTAAAAAGTAAACCGTCCACCAATTGCTGCACTTCGGTGCATGCGTCAATGCAGCATCGCGATAAGGAGCGCACGGAGCACACTCACACACACACACACACACACACACAGACACACACACACACCGTCACACACGCACACTGGCAACGAGTGCAGTACAGTACAGCTCATAATTTATGCAATAATGATTATTATGAGCACTTGTGAATGTTTTGTGCCACATTCCGCAAATGGCAATTATTATGGAAAAGCGGTACGTGCAGCGTTGTCCGCTCGCTCGCTACGCTGCGGCTGCATGCGCCCGGGGGGCGATTTGTTGGCATTTCATGGTGGACGAGGCGTTCGTTCGTTCGTTCGTTGGTTGGTTGGTTGTGTTTGGTTCATTCATTGCGTTTGGACCATCAATAAAATGAAGAATTTTATTAATTGTGTTGCACGTTTGTGGCATAATAAAAATGAATTAAATGCGGCGAGTGTCTGCGGTGCAAACGGACAACAAAACGCTGGCGACAGCGATGGCAATGGCAAGAAATGCAGAAGAAGAGCATCGTTAAAAAAAAGTGAAGAGCTGCACAGTAAAAGCGGCTAAGAATGCACTGAAACCGACAGCAAGAAGAATAAGAAAAATAACAACAACAACAACAACAACAACAACGGCAACAAGACAAACGACCAATAAAACATGGCACATGAACTGGACTTTTGAAGCCAGTGCGAGCGCTTGGAAGCACAGCAATCACAAAATCAGATTTGCAACACGACATGGACAACTAAAAACAACAACAACAACAAATATAGCAAGTAGCAAACGACACCAACAACAATATTAGCGCATGTTGGCCGCTTCGTTTGGCGTTTAATGGCACAATTGCTGCGGCCAAGTGACGCATGCGCGCCGCACTCGAACTGATTGTTGTCGTTGTAATTGTTGTTGCTGCGTATAGATCGCGTGCAAATTTAATAAATTGAAATTAAAATTGAGACAAAGTTGAAATATTTATTTCGATTTTTTTTGTTGTTGGTTATATTTTTGGTGGCTCTTTTGCTTCTTGTTCTTCTTTCTTTGCATCTGCATCAAGCTCGATGCTATTTGAAATTCTCAATTAAAAGGAATTTATGGCCTCAAATTAAACATGTTTAGTTGTGTTGTGTGTGGAGGGGCGTGGGGCCGATTTTAATGATTTTAATTTTATGCAAATTTATTTGCAAGATTTCAAATCGAAATAAAGTTTTTATTATAACATCGCAACATCGATATTCATCGCGATCTTCAAGTAGAGACAGTTGAAGCCACAATACACACTCATGCCGTAGCCCACATGGAAAGGCTGAAAAACCATGAAAATGCAGAAGTTGTCAAATGTAAATTGCTGGTTAGTTTAATTTTCTTTGTATAAACTAGTCGCAGTTTTTTGTACGCAAGTCGTAAATAAAAAAAAAAAAAAAAGAAAAAAAAAAATTATAACATGTGAGAATTTCAGTAAAAGTGTCAGGCTGGGCCAAACAAACTAGAGCAAATTTTCAAATTTTTTTAGGAATCTTTTCAGTCATAAGTGGAGACTTCTGCTGCTTCAGATTGTTGTTCCTTAGTTCCTAAATAATTCCTAAATAATGTCCATTCTGTGCCCAGAAGAACCATCTGTATGGTACCAGAGTTCCATATCTGTCATATCTGTCGCTATATCTCGAAAAGTACATATTGGATTTGTCTAATTTTTTACAAAAAAAATTTTTTTAAAATATAAAATTTACAACGATAAAAAATTAAGAGTCACCAAAGCAAAAGTTGACAGAAATACTGGAGAAAATACAAATATTTAAAAATGATAAACCGTCAAAATGCCCGCAATGGTCTTTCTAGTGTTAAGATGAGACATTCTCACATTCTCTCGTAACATTCTCGATAATCGAATTTTGATTATTAAAATTTTACATTTTCAAATTTTTTGTAATGAGTTGTAATCTGGTCTTTAGTAAGAAAAAGTGTATTAAAACAAAACATTAACATTTATGAAAAATTTGTGCCAAGAAAAACATTTGTCTTTTTTTTTTGTTCCAAGAAAAAAATGTTTCTAGTAAAACTTCCTGCAATCACGAAACTGATTGATATTTTTGTTTGTTTTGTTAAAGATTCGTTTTAATATGAAATGTTAATAAGAAAGAAGAAAATTTGTATAAATTAAGTTTTTAGTTTTACAATTTTTCGAATTTTCGGATTTTTCGGATGAGTTAATTTTTTAGTTTTTAAATTTTTCGGATCTGGGTATCAAAAAAATTGATACCTTGTATCTAAGTCTTTAAATAATTGTATGTAGTTGTTGAATTTGCAACTAGAAAGTTAGGTTATGTTAGATTTGGAAGCCTTAAAGATCCGCCTTAGGGTACATTGGATCCATTGCAATAATAAAAAAAGAAAGAAAGGACCCAGTAAATTTTCTGCAATGCCGTATTTTTATATCTTCAAATACTTTCTTCGAATCCTTAACAATATTATAGCAGATCCTTTCTTTGGCCAACCTAAGGCTGACTCCAGGACGTCTCACATATACCGAATTAGTGGTCCATAGTGTTACCAATGCGTGGAGCGGAGACCTTGAAACTATTTTTGAACAAATGCTTCAGGGTCCTTTCTATGGGAGATTCAAAACGATAGCAGATTTTTTTAATCCTTTTTGTGGTAGATTCAAAAAGATGGTAGCTTTTTTTAATCCTTTCTATGGTAGATTCAAAAAGATGGTAGCTTTTTTTAATCCTTTCTATGGTAAATTAAAAAAATTTTAGCTTTTTTTTAATCCTTTCTATGGTAGATTCAAAAAGATGGTAGCTTTTTTTAATCCTTTCTATGGTAGATTCAAAAAGATGGCAGATTTTTCTTAATCCTTTCTGTGGTAGATTCAAAAAGATGGTAGCTTTTTCTTAATCCTTTCTATGGTAGATTCAAAAATATGGTAGCTTTTTTTTAATCCTTTCTATGGTAGATTCAAAAAGATTGCAGATTTTTCTTAATCCTTTCTGTGGTAGATTCAAAAAGATGGTAGCTTTTTCTTAATCCTTTCTATGGTAGATTCAAAAAGATGGTAGCTTTTTTTAATCCTTTCTATGATAGTTAGATTCAAAAAGATGGTAGATTTTTTTTAATCCTTTCTATGGTCGATTTTAAAAAAATCAAAATTCAAAATGTTTATAAATTTTCTCTATGCAACATTGCGTTTGGCGTTTCAATGCACACGCCCCCAGATTCTCGAAAATTGTTTTCTTCACACTCCAACTGCCTATTTTTCACCTCATTTGATCCTTTTATCATTTCGCTCATTACGCTCATACACCAATGTTCCCCTCGAACTCGAACTAAACGAGACAACAACAACAACAACAAAGCGTCTGTAAAACAGCATAATGAGCACGTACGGGCCACCCTGCGCCTCAAACGTTTTCTATGCATCCTGCGGCTGTTATCCTTTCACTTCACGCACACACATTGCACAGAACGGGGTTGGCAAAAATTCATAATTAGTTCGCAATACCAACAACAACAACAGAACATGATTTTCGCGTTTCTATATTTATTTTTTACTCATTTTAATGATTTTTTGTTTTTTTGTTGCTCGCCAATAATTTTGCGCTCCCCTTGTGCGCAGTTCGACTTCGGTGCGTGCTCAATTGGGGAGTTTTGTAATTTGCACTGGCGTGACATGGTGGCGGCATTCGTATTCGTATTTCATTGTTGTTGTTGTTATTGTATTTTCCCTAATTTAACAAAATTATGCTTGCGCCTGGCGCGTCATTATCCCTCAAGCAGGCAAGCAGCCAGGCACAAAGGATTGGCAGGACATGGCGTGCACATGCGGCCACCGGCCCCTTGTCCCTTCTGATCCTTTCACTGTCCTGGCGACTGCTGCATGCATGCGAGCGAGTCATTTTCGATTTCATGTAATGTATTAAAACAAAAAAAAATAAAAGCGGCAGAAATTTTGCAAAATCAGCAAAGCAACGTTCAAAGCGACTGAAGGGTGAAGAAATAGAAATTACAAAAAAATACTAAAAAAAAAATTGAATTCAAAAACAACGCAAATAATGCGAATGTGCGCTCATTACGGCGGCGCATTAAGCACACAAAGGCAAACGCGGGCAGTGGGGGCATAAGGTGGATGGGGGAGGGTGGCGGGAGGGGGTGAGGCAACTAAGTGGCGACGAAGTAGTCCAGTTGGCAGACTGGAAGGGGTTAATTTATATTACAACAAGGGTTGGTCATGCGGTAATGACTTTAAATTGTTGTTGTTGTTGTGCTATAATAGCACGTTCACGTTTTATTGTTGTTGTTGTTGCTCGAACTCATAGTCGTAATTATGAGTTGTATTGGTATAAGTTGCTGTTGTTGTTGTTATTACTTGTAGTGCGTGCACACGCAAATTTTATGCGCTACTGCCAACAACCAATGCTTCTCTTCCTTCCCTATTCAGGCTCTCTTCCCTTCTCAGCTACTCTCCCGCCCCACCCATCTTCCCTTCCCCCTTCCATTTCAGTTCACTATGCTTCACGCGCTGCTTTTATTCGACGCTCGCGCCTTGCCGACTGCTTTTAACTTTGTTTTGCTTTTAATGAATAAATCGAACAGAAAATATAAAACAACAACAACAACAACAACAATAAAAATAACACCAAACAACAATAAAAACAACAATGGCACAATAAGGACATTCGTGTGCGTTTCATTTGTTTTTACATTCATATTTTTTGCACTGTTTTTTATTGCATGTGTGTGTGAATTTACAGGTGTGTGTGTTTGTGGTTATGTGTGTGTGTAATCGAGTGTAATTTTAAGAAAATTACGCGATTTATTTCAACTCACCTACGCACCGGTCGCCACCCACCGAACGCGCAGTCGTTGATAGTTTCACATTGCTGTCTGCTACCTCGAAGGTCCTTTTTCCACCCGTAACTCGTTTCTCATTTTTGCATAAATAATTCTTCAATGAGTTAATGTTATTGTTGTTGTTGTGATTATTATGATTTTTGTTGCTGTTATTTTGGCATTTATTATTTTCATTGTTACCTTTGGATGCGTTTGTTGTTGTAGTTGTTGTTCATTTGCAATAATATTGTTGTTGCAATGAGGTGGTTGTTGGTGCGATATTGTTGTTGTTGTTGTTTTGGTAGTTGTTGCCATCCCATATCCTTAATGCATTTATGTTTATTCCTACTTCTTTATGTTTTACCTCCTTAAAAGTTTTGCAAGTTTTTTTCCTTTCTTTAGTTTTATCGATTTATATTTTTCAAAGAAATCACTTATTTTCTGTGCACCCTATAACTGGTATTGGTGGAATGTAAAATAAATTTCGTATTAAAAAAAAAATTTAAACGCTGAATGGAATGAAGAGTGGGTGTTGGTATCTACTTGAAAGAGCTGAGGATCAGTGAATCGATCCAACTTCCAATTTAGTGTATTATAGGCAAAGTTTCTGGCTATTCAGAAAGCTTGTAGGTTGGTTATAGCAGACACCACCTTCAAAGAATGGACCATTTTATCTGATTCCGATAGTCAAGTGGCCGTGAAGGCTCTGTCCTCACCGATCATTACCTACAAAATTGTCCGATATTTCATGGGACTACTTCTGGACTGGCTCGCAATCTACGATATTCTCATTTGAATTTCAGGGCCTGAAACATTGAGAGTAATAAGAGAGCGGTCTAGCTTGGCAGAATAGGTTCTTTCTCACCTCAACCGCCTCAACCTCATCAAAAGCGACATCTCTAAGGATCTTCTAGATAAGACAAAAGATGATAGAAGCTGGAAACATGCAATATTAGCCGATAAATCTGGCCGATATACGACAAAAACAAATCGGTGGAACTGATGAGCAAAAATTGAAATGATCTGGTAGGACTCATCGCGGTTGAGAGCATGCAGCCAGAATGAACATCCCTTAGAACAAAAGCTGTCGTAGTTTTTGTAATCCAGTTCAGAAGGAAACTATCGAGCACTTCTTCTTTACTTGTCTGGCCTTAAGAAAAAAGTGATTTTGTGACAAATATCTGAGATAAAAACAGTTTGAATTAGGTTAGACAGATGTAGATAAGGGAAGATTTCTTAGGCCAAGTGTAGAAAGAATGAATTCTAGATTCTACGGTACTATAGCGGTTGAAGAAAACCTAGTTTGTGGTCTTTATGAATGTGGCCAAGTTGATCTATGACAGTTCAGTATGTAACATCAGCAAGGAATGGCATCAGTGGCGCACCCAGAGGGAAGTTTTGGGGGTTCAAACCCCCCAAACACGAAAATTGTTGGTACAAATGGTTTCGAATGGTATTTGGCTCAAAAGTTGTATGAAATCCCTCCTCCCCCGCCAAACTGAAATCTTGTGTGCGCCACTGGAAACATTGTGCGTAGAGTTAGATTCAACCTTAGGCAGCGTAATGCCATTCGAACTGCAGGACGTCTGGCTGCGCGGCAGCAACAGCGCTGCAATTGCTATAAAAATTATTCACGAGATAATTTTCTTAACACTTTCAGACGTTGGGCTTGACTGAAAGTTTTAAATTATTGAGGTTGTTCTAGTTTGTCACGGTTAATTATTTTTTTAGACGTCGCATTATCTGGGTTGAAGAAAACAAATTTTGTGTTTTTTAGTAAAAATTTATAACGCTTTTTATTTAAAATAAATTTTGTTTATCCAAAAATTTCCCATTTCTTTCAACTACATTTTGCCATATTTCGGTCAGGACCTTTAAATCCTCTTTTATTGTAAAATTGTGAGGTATTTTCTTTGAAAAACAGTTAAAGGTGCTTTTTTACTCTTTTTTGTACTCTATTGAGGCCAAATTTTAAGGAAATTTCTCTCTTCAACTTTAGTAGAGATTCGAGTCAATTGTTTGGTCAGTTGATATTTAGTAGCAAATGATAACGTTGTAGTCCCACCATCGAACCATTTGACACCATTCGAAACATTAAATTTGTTCAAACATTACTCAGTTTAGGAGGCACCCACACATTGATCTTCTTTTTCAAACCAACTTCATGCAAATGGCTTACGACTCTTTTATAGTCAATCTTTAGCTCCATAACTGCTCACATTATGATCTTCTTGAATCTTATCTATAATTTCATTGACTTTTTCGATGATAATTCGACCAGAGCGAGGAACATCTTTCAGTTTAAAATTTCCAGAACAAAAGCAAGCAAACCGTTTCCTGGAAGTTGATTGGGATAGATTTCCTTCACCATAAACACCAACAAACTCAATTAAATTTCACAAATAATAATCCGATTTGTGTTCTGTTAAGAAAAAAAAATTGCCAGATGCAGTAAACAGTTTCAAAGTTATGATTCTTTAAAATCATAAAATCAAATCTTTTGGAGAGATAATGTCGAATAGTTTTCCCCAACTCAATACATTCCCTTCCCTTACTCGCTTCTTTATGATTAAGAACAAATTTACTCAAATTGCTTCTAGAAACCTATAGAAGGGTTCGCCTGGTCCATTACCAAATGAGCTAATTCTGTGCCTTCTATGATATCTGTCTTCTTCTTCGATATTGAGTACCAAGGTGGATTTTTGGCCGAAGCCGAAGCACAATATAAGGCATAAATAAAATACTAGGCCGAGGGCCGAAGTCGAAGCCGAATAGTAATAAAAATTCTTTTAAGGAAAAAAAGGATCAAATTAAGCCGTTCTTTCTCTATTCATTTCATTGTTCTGTGCCTTCTCTGATATCTGTCTTCTTCCTCAATATTGAGTACTAGTGTCCGACTGAAGGTGGATTTTTGGCCGAAGCAGAATATTAGGCATAAATAAAATATTAAGCCGAAAGCCGAAGGCCAAAGCCGAAAACTAATAAAAATTTGTTCAAGGAAAAAACTGATCAAATTAAGCCGTTCTTTCTCTATTTGTTTTTGTATTCCACTTAACAATTAATAAAATAATATATAATATACATTTTCGTAAAAAAGAAAACAGACTTAGAGTTCCGATTCTATTAAAAAATCTCACAATTTATTTGACATAAATAGCTGAAAAGAGATAATTTTTATTGATTGCAATCTTGAGTCCGAAATATCGATAAAAACCGATATTTGATAAAATATTTCTAAGCAGAACAATTTTACTTGGATTACAAGCGAAAAACTTCGGCTAAAGTATTCGGCTATTTTGGCCGAAGCCGAAGCTGAATATTTAAAATTCTTCGAAAAGGTCGAATACCGAAGCCGAATATTAAAAATTGTCCGAATAGGCCGAATATCGAAGCCGAAGACAAATATTCGGTCGGACACTACTGAGTACTGACGATGTAGCTGAACCGGTCCATAGTTCTCTGCAACAGCCGAGCACTATGGACCTCTCTGTTCTCAGGGAAAAGATGATTTTTACTGTCTCTGAGTCAAACCCCCATTCGGCAGCTGGTTGGAATTATCACCGAATACTGAGCTATTGGATCTATGCTCATAAAATGGCGCCTCTCGTCCAGTGATGTCTTTAGAAGCTGTGGAGATGAAGATGAAGATCCTGCTCGGGTCTATAGAAAAGCTGCTTCGAATCTTGGATTCAAGAATCCTGACGGACCTATCTACTTAGTGCGGCTTAAGCCGAACACTCGGAAGAAGTCAAACTTATTTTCTCCACATTGAGACTGATGGTTAGTTTCAAAAGAAAACAAGAAGGCACAATGGGACATTTTGTCCTCCGAGTGCGAAGTGCGGTCTATGCCGCACCACACCGAACCTAAAATTGCTTCTACTCTTTAAAGTTTTTAAACAAAAAGCTTTGGCAACTAGAGGGTTAATTTTTGCTAGCTATGCTTATTTATATTAAAATTGTCTTTTTGAACACTCAACAATTTCCAGTACTTAATAATAAAAGCAACAACAATAACAACAGCAACGTCAAGTGTTGAAAACATTTTTGATTAATGTCGGTCATTGTTGTTGTTGTTGTTGTTTGCCACACCAACATATAATTTTCTATGCAACATAATTGCAATGTTAGGACAATCGCTGCCAATAGTCGGTACGCTACTTCCTGTCAACGCTGCATTCATGCGTTCATGGAAGCAACAATTACCGCAAAACCAACAAAAGCAACAACAAAAAGTTCACATGTGAACAATAAACGTTGCCAATTGGCAATCGATGCCCGTCGTTGTGCTACCATTTATGTTGTACTTAATACTATAAACAACAACAACAACAACAATATCAATTTAACCACAAAACACAAGCGGTCACAGTTGCGACTATCCGACGTCCGCAACATGTCTGTCCAGCATGTCCGACAATGCAGCGTTTCGAGCTGCAGCAGCGCCACACTTTCTGCACACTTGGAATACCAAAACCGGTATAATTATTAGCAACACTCAATTTGCATTTGCCATATGCATGTCCGTCTGCATAGATTGTAATTACATGCGGCAGCGATGCCACCTAACAGAAAAACGGTAAACTTTCTATTGGCAAACGAAAAAAAAAACACAAACAAAAAACCAAGCGGAAAAATTAATAATGTTTTTGTATATGAAAGCATACAAAAGCATAAAGCAATAACAACAAAAAAACCTGATAACAACAACAGCAACAATTAATGCAATAACAACATGTAGCATTATCAGTAGTCGAAGCGTTTTGTCGATTTCGCGTTGGTGATTAGCTGGCAATGGCGTTTGGCAGCTGGCAACTGTTATTAGAGTCAAACATACACACACACACACACATACACAAGCAAATTTATACATACTCATATGTATTTGTATAGTTAATCTCACTACAAACCGCTGATACTGTTGGCAAATCAAGCTAATATAAACAAAATGCCAATAACAACAACAACAGCACCAATCGACTTTCAACGCTAACAATTGGAGTACGTTGGCAATTAAAAGCGTGTTATTACTACATGTAATTGTTGTTGTTATTGCACTAAAATTGGAGCGTCAATTGTGGGCGTGTTTTGTGTTCAGTACTCTGAGTGTGTATTTGTAAAAATACAAATGATTGGTTGCTATTTTGATTGCTCTGACAGCCGAGATTGTGGTCAATGTTTTGCTGTCATCTATTTCGGTATTGATTGCACTTTGCTGCATCTTTGAAAATTTTGTTATAATATTTTTTTGATAATTGTTTTTTTTTAATTTTATAATAATATTTTTGTGTTAGTTGTTTTTTTTTTAATTTTTTATAATATTTTTTTGTTAATTGTTTTTTTAAATTTTTTTATAATATTTTTGTGTTAATTGTTTTTTACAATTTTTTATAATATTTTTTTGTTAATTGTTTTTTAAATTTTGTTATACAATTTTTGTTAATTGTTTTTTTTTAATTTTTTATAATAATTTTTTGGTAATTGTTTTTTTTTATTTTTTTTGTTAATTGTTTTTTTTAATTTTTTTATAATAGTTTTTTGTTAATTGTTTTTTTTATTTTTTTATAATATGTTTTTTCTAAATGTTACGTGAAACTTTGAAAATTTTCAACAGTTTCTTTGAATCAGTTAGCTTATAAATTAAAGAAAACCGAACATGTTGAGGTTGTTCTCTAATTTTTCATGTCAGTGTCTAAATTATGTCCTCGACAAATTTTGAAAATTTTAATATTAACACAAGAATGCCTGGATTGGCCAGGCACCTTCCTTAAGAGTGATTCCAAGATCGTTCTTTAAGATTCCAGTTAAATTTATGATGGATTCTATCAAGAAGTCTTTACAGAGTAGATGATATGACATTTTCTGAGTCTTCGGATTTTCTTACGTGACTTTGAGTTACAGTTATGCAGCTATTTTTAAACTGATGTTCCACCTTATTCACTTTAATCATTTAATCTTTTTTTAGACCCAAGTGAAGTCTTTTGGAGTCTTGAAATTTTTAAAAAGTTATTACAGAAGGATGACTTACAATTATTTTATCTTAAAACTAGAAAGACCATTACTGTCATCTTGGATGGTTTTCATTTTTAAATATCTGTATTTTCTTCAATATATCTATCAACTTTCATGAAGATTTGTAAATTTTTGGAAAATTTATTTTGTGAAAAATTAGCCAAATCCGATACGTACTTTTCCAGATATCAGCGAATATGATATCGAGTCTTTGTAGGTACGAAAACTTGTGATCTTTCTAGTGTTAAGTGACATAAATCTCAAGATTTGTAGCCAATATTAAATTCATATTCCACTGAATTAACTGATCGTTTGTTTGGACTCCAATAAAATCTTTTGGAGCCTTGAATCTCGGAAAAAATTATTACAAAGTAGATCTTATGAAACTATTGGAGTCGTTGGTGTTTTTTAAGGCTTTCAACTCAAGTTCTAAAGTTACCTTAAGCCTATGTTCCATCGAGTAAAGTAGTAATTTTTAGACCCAAATGAAATCTTTTGAAGCCTCGAAGAACTAATGGCCAACTGAATTTTTAAAAATTATACCAGTTTTCTGTGTCTCTTTAGGGACCTCAGAAGCTCAAATTTAGTAATCTTTATTATTCTTATGTTCCACTGAGTGTACTGAAGGCTTTCTTAGCATCCAATGCAATTTTTAGGAGCCACGAATTTCTGATAGATTTTTTTTCTTTCTAGTTGATTTAAATTTAAATTCTTATATTCTTGTCTGTTTTGTAATTTGCTTGTTTTCAGCTCTGAAATTCAGGTTCCCATCGTTATCTATTGTGACTCAAGGTAACTGGTTATTTTGTCCCGAAATGTTCTGAGCTCAATCGAAACTAAATTTTTCATAGAAATTTTTCACTTTTGTCACGAATTTCTGATGGATTTTTTCTTTGTAGTTGATTTTAAGCTCAAGTTTTGTAACTATTACTAAGGTTTTCTTTCAATGAACATGAACTCACTGTTTCCTCGGACAATAGTAAAATGTATTGAAGTCATGAATCTCTCTAGAAACCACACATTTTTCAAGTAATTATGGCAGACAGAATAATTAAGAAACTATTTAAGGTTTTGGTATCTTTTTTTCACTTTAAACTCCGGTTCTGTGGGCATTTTGTTTCATTAAGTAAAATTAATGCTTCCTAAGACCTCAGTGAAGCTTTTGGAGCCATAAATCTTTCAATAAGTCATTTTAGATTAAATGTTAGCGGTTTATTTAAGCTATCGGTACTTAAAAAGGTTAGTTTCGTACGGTTCCTTTTCTAACATTCATCGTTTGAGGAATCTGCTGCCTCATTAGTGACTTTAAGTTGTCGAGTAGACTTACTCGCAAGTAGCAGAATGGTCATCACTGCTTAAAGCTATAGTTCCTAACTCTTATATTCTACTGAGATCTCCTGACTATTCTTACACAAATAAGTTTAATTTTTTGGTGCCTCAAAATACTCAATCTACAAACATTGATTTTATATTAAGATTTTATTAAGTTTTTGTTATCAAGTGAAGAATTTTAAGCTCAAATTCTGCCTTCGACGTGAAGCTCCTACTGAGTAGTCCGACTGTTTCTTAAGATACCATCAGAAATGTTTTTAAGGCCTGAATCACTCTGAATCTTCCAAGTCTTTTGAAGCTTCAATTTTACATAGTATTCCGTGTGTTTCTTCAGACTCCATCAAAGAAGTTTTTAAAGCATGAATCTTTCTGAATCTTTTAAGTCTATAGAGGTTCCTACTTCACTGAGTATTCCGAGTGTTTTTTCAGATTTCAGTTAAATTGTTTTTAAAGCATGAATCTATCTGAATCTTCCAAGCCTGTAGAGGCTCTTACTTCAATGAGTGTTCCGAGTGTTTCTTCAGATTCCAGTAAAATTGTTTACAAATCATGATTCTCTCTGAATCTTTCAAGTCTGTAGAGGCTCCAACTTAACATAATTTTCCGAGTGATACTTCCGATTCCATCAAAGCTCTTACTTTACTGAGTAATCCAAGTGTTTCTTTAGATTCCAGTAAAATTGTTTTTAAAGCATGAAGCTTCAACTTCACATAGTATTTCAAGTGTTTCTTCAGATTCCATCAAAAATGTTTCAAGGCTTGAATCTCTCTGAATCTTCTAAGTCCGTAGATGCTCCTACTTCATTGAGTATTCCGACTGTTTCTTTAGATTCCATCAAAGATTTTTTAAGGCACGAATCTCTTTGAATCTCTTAAGTCTGTAGAGGCTCCTAGTTCAATGAATGTTCCGTGTGTTTGTTCAGAATCTATCAAACATGTTCTTAAGGTGTGAATCTTTCTGAATCTTTTAAGTCTGTAGACGCTTCAACTACACTGAGCATTTCGTGGGTTTGTTCAGACTCCCGTAAAAATAGTTCTAAGGCATAGATCTTCCTGAATCTTCTTAGTTCGTAGGGGCTCCTACTTCACTGAGCATTCCGAGTGTTTCATGAATGAATCCATGCATGAATCCCTCCGAATCTTTCAAGTCTGTTGAAGCTTCAACTTTACATAGTATTTTAAGTGTTTTTTCAGATTCCATCAAAAATGTTTTAAGGTATGAATTTCTCTGAATTTTCTAAGTCTAAGGAGCCTCTACTCCTACTTCATTGAATATTCCGAGTGTTTCTTTAGATTCATTTAAAGATGTTTTAAAAGCATGAATCTCTCTGAATCTTTCAAATCTGTAGAGGCTCCTACTTCAAAGAGTGTTCCGAGAGTTTGTTCAGATACACTCAAACATGTTTTTAAGGTGTGAATTTTTCTGAATTTTCCAAGTCTGTTTAAGCTTCAACTTCACATAGCATTCCGATCGTGTCTTCAGATTCCAGCAAAATTGTGTATCTCTCAGAATTTTCCAAGTCCGTAGAGGCTCTTTCAATGAGCGTTCCGAGTGTTTTTTTCAGATTCCAGTAAAATTGTTTTTAAAAAGTGAATCTTCCCGATTCTTCTTAGTTCGTAGAGGCTCCTACTTTACTGAGTATTCCGCGTGTTTGTTTGGATTTCAACAAACAAATTTTTAAGGCGCGAACCTCTCTGAATCTTTCGAATGTGTTTAGACTTAAATGTAGATATTTCTAAACAATGAATCTCTCCAACTTCTTTTTGGCTATTCCATGTTTAAAACTTGCTTAAGCATTCGGAACACAGTGAATTTAGACCAAAGCTCAGCTGTCATCATTGAACTCATAATCTAAGTATTTTTATTACCCTTTTTAACCCCATTCACAGTTTTTTGAGTCTTGAATGAGCTTAATTTTTCTGTGCTGCAAACATCCAACTAAATAAAAAAAATTTTATATAAAATTGCAAACTGATGAATTAATTTTTTTGTAAGTCACATTTAAAATTTTTTTAATCAGTAAAAAATATTCCATGATACTCAAATTTTGCTTCAGTCATCGAAGTCTGTACAACTTTTCTCAACACAAGAACCAACACTAAACTGCACATTTACCAATTTTCAATTTGCAAATTTGCATTTAATGCCGTCTCGGCCATTTAGTATATTTGCCAGAAAATCAATAAATCCCCTACTACTCCCTCATTGCATCCGCAGCCCCTTCCACCATGTCTACGTGTAGTGGCCATGCAAAATTCTACGAACGTTCAAATGTCTCCTTAATCCTTAATTTCGCAAATTACTTCTTTAGCGTTGGAAGGGGGGGCCGGTAGGGCGTTGGGGTAGGGCGACATTACATTAAATTTATATAAATTCGAATGTGCGCAATGACTGCAACATGTGCTGCATGCACACCGACAACAACAGCAACAACAAAAATAAAAGCCACAGTTAGCAGAGACAAAACTTTCTTACTGCCAAACAAGCCACACAAACACACCCAAAGCAAAGCGCAGAGCACACCCGCAACAACAACAACAAAAACAACAACACAAGTTGACTTGCAGTTGCATTGCGCCCACCCATTTGCTGCATTTGCAACGCACTTCACTCCTCTTTCCGTGCATTTTTCATTGCCTTGTGCTGGCTGCGTGCCGGCCTGTTTGTTGTGTCCTCATAATTTTGCATTATCCTTGCCCGCTCCAGTGTCGAGTTGCCCTGCTTTGAATTCCTTGCCGCCTGCTGTCGTCGTCGACGCTGGTGTCAACAGCCACATCGCTGCCAACTGCTCGCCTCCCAACCACCTCACTTCGGCTGCATGTCGGCTCCTTCATGGCTTGACCAGCAGCAGTGGCAGGCGGTCGATCCTTCTGCTGGCTGTGTCGTGTTGTCGTCGCTCTCGGCGTGTGCATGTCCTGCCGACTTGGCGTATGTGTCCTGCTGCTGCTGCTGCCTGGAATGGCGTTGAAGTTTGCATAATTTCTGCTGCTGTCGCTCTGGTGGTTGTTGTCATTATGTTTGTTGTTTTGTTTTGCGGCGTCGGCTGCTTAAGCGCACACAAACGCATAAACGCATTGCATATGCACACAGACACACACACACAAACACAAACTCATGTTCAAATATGCATGTGTAGACATGACCAAATGCATAATCATATGCACACATACAGGGTCCTTGCGAAGTTTGTGTCGAGGGCGAATCCTTCAAGCCTCCTGCGCCCCCATTAAAGCTGTTCTAATTTCTTTGATAACAACTTTTAAAGAAAAAAATATTAAGCAAATTTAAAATATTTATTCACCTCTCACTGCTCTGGGCCCACATTCGAAAGCGACCCTGTCTCACTAGACGAGTATCAACTGCACAAATTCGATTGTACTCGCCAACATTTTGCATGCCATGAGCAAAATTAATTATTAAACTCTATTTTACATGTCTTGTTCCCCGACTTCTGCCCAACTTTTTGTTGCCTTTTCGTCCCTTCGATTGTCTATTCTTGTCGTTGACTTTTGTGTTTCGTTTAAGTTGCCGCTCGACTTGCTTGAGTCTCGGACTCATTTCGAACAGGAATTGTGACAAGATAACATTTCGAAAGGAGCAACAAGAACAGAGTGTCAGCCTTTGCACCAGTGTTGCCAGATACCTAAAATGACTTTCTTCTAAATCTTAAAAAAAGCTGAAATATCCTTCTAAAAATTAAAAAAAAAAATTATGTAAATTTTCTTCATAATTTTTGTCATAAAATAAAGAATTAAAATTCTCATAATAAAATTAAAAAAATTTATTTTTTTTATTGCATCCTTCTATTCATTTAGCTTCAATGCTGAAATGTCCTAAAAATTAAAAAAAAAAATGCATACAAATTTTCTTCATAATTTTTTCATAAAATAAGGAATTAAACTGCTCATAAAAAAATAAAAATATATTTATTTTTTTTATTGCAGCCTTTTTATTCATTCATTCATTCAGCTTCAACATAACAACAACTTAACACAAACTAAACGTAAAAAATTGAAAATGTCTTCATAATTTATCCATAAAATAAGGAATTAAACTGCTCATAAAAAAATAAAAATATATTTATTTTTTTTATTGCAGCCGTTTTATTCATTCATT
Source organism: Melieria picta (assembly GCA_964056695.1). Lineage (NCBI taxonomy): Eukaryota > Metazoa > Arthropoda > Insecta > Diptera > Ulidiidae > Melieria > Melieria picta. The sequence continues at coordinate 113,740,183 of OZ057400.1, forward strand.
CATTCAGCTTCAACTTAACAACAACTTAACACAAACTAAACGTAAAAATTGAAAATGTCTTCATAATTTATCCATAAAATAAGGAATTAAACTGCTCATAAAAAAATAAAAATATATTTATTTTTTTTATTGCAGCCTTTTTATTCATTCATTCATTCAGCTTCAACTTAACAACAACTTAACACAAACTAAACGTAAAAAATTGAAAATTTCTTCATAATTTTTTCATAAAATAAGGAATTAAACTGCTCATAAAAAAATAAAAATATATTTATTTTGTTTATTTCAGCCGTTTTATTCATTCATTCATTCAGCTTCAACTTAACAACAACTTAACACAAACTAAACGTAAAAAATTGAAAATTTCTTCATAATTTTTTCATAAAATAAGGAATTAAACTGCTCATAAAAAAATAAAAATATATTTATTTTGTTTATTTCAGCCTTTTTTTCATTCATTCATTCAACTTAACAACAACTTAACACAAACTAAACGTAAAAAATTGAAAATTTCTTCATAATTTTTTCATAAAATAAGGAATTAAACTGCTCATAAAAAAATAAAAATATATTATCCATAAAATATTGCAGCCGTTTTATTCATTCATTCATTCAGCTTCAACTTAACAACAACTTAACACAAACTAAACGTAAAAAATTGAAAATTTCTTCATAATTTTTTCATAAAATAAGGAATTAAACTGCTCATAAAAAATAAAAATATATTTATTTTGTTTATTTCAGCCTTTTTATTCATTCATTCATTCAGCTTCAACTTAACAACAACTTTATACAAACTAAACGTAAAAAATTTAGATCGGCATGAAATTCGCTTTTGTAAACTTCCTTCATTCATTGCATAAATTATACACTTTGAAGCATTAAATTTAATTAAAATAAATTAGACACGAGCTGTCAATATTCAAAGCTTCAGTGACACTAATGGTGTCAAATGTATCGCCATCAAAATCTCCTCAATTTTCTCCTAAGCAATTCATTCTTCCCAAAATTCTCCTAAAAGGTTAAGAATCTCCCAAATCTAGCAGGAAATCTCTTGATCTGGTAACACTGGTTTATACAGGAAGCATGAAATCGAGAGAGAGAAGTGTTCATCAACACTTGAAGAAAACGTAGTTAAAGTGTTAAAGACAACATTACAATTTTTGTCCTAAAAATTTTTCCAAAATTTTCAATTTAACTTTTAAAACTTAACCTCAAAACAGAACTAAAAAACTTAATTTAAAACTTGTACTTATGATAGGTTTGTTCGATGTTGATTGTACTGAAGTGAGAAACAAAATGCTGTGATGTTCACAGGACGAAGTTTATTAAGGGGGAAAAAAATATTTCAATTCAAATTTCAAACATATGAATTTCAAACAAAGGATTCCAAGGAAAGAACAGTTTATACAGTGAGGATATATACATAGTGTTTTTGTTATCTCAACACTCCTCCTCAAAAATATAATTAAATTATATAAGTAACAAGCCTAAATTTCTTAAGTTTAATACAATTCAAAGGTTTTGTAAATATGTCTACTTGCATACTTTCTGTTGGACAATATTTAATATTTACAATGCCTTTCTGCTTACACTGTGGTACAGTATTTTTGATCCATGCAAAAGGTGGTATGGGCTTGAAATTTAGTACAAGATTAGATATAACCTGACATACATATTTTTTCATTAACTGATCCAATGTCCTTCTAAAAGACTTTAAAATTGTGAGAACATAAATATTTCAAAGATTTTTAGTCCATATTTAGAGTAGTCCAGAGATAAAGATACGGATATCAAATGAAAGAGAAAACTTGGCGTCTTTTGACTAAATTTCTTATTTTGAAATTTCAGAACCAAAATATGTAATTAAGATCCTTTCAAATATGTGTTCTTTGATATCCTTGGAGATTTTTAACAAATTCTTTTGAAAAAAATATATGTTTAAGATCTCTAAAAATGTAGTTTTCTATCTTTGGAGCACACTTATGCCTTTCTTTTAATTCTCATTAATTTCATGTGGATAGCAATATAAAGTAGAAGTCAATAGACGAGTGTTTAAACAGCCCGAGTTGCGATTCGAACCAAGGGTCTCTGACTTGAAGGGCCAGCGCGCTACTCGCTGTACTATCGAGGCCAATGCAGACCCGCAGTATTCCATACTGATTTTGGCTATTATACTTAAGATTTGGCTCTTTATCACTAATGACACTTTGGATCTCGGCCTTAAGCTCAGGAATTGTTTGTGGCTTAAGTATGAGCCCAAAAGTTAAATTAATTAGTTAAATTAAGACCAAAAATTTCACAAAACCCCAAAGAATAATTCTTATAATCTTAGTGGTCCGTTGATATTGGAATTTCGGTAGATAAAATTCATTCCGTTTGGAAATCGTGGCTCCAATAAATCTATTTTTTACAATGACAACGCTTTCTTTCTTTGTACAGCGCTTAATTTTTAATAATCAGAATATTTGTTGACAACATTGAAAGCTATAAATTTTCAGAGCTGCCAATTGCATATAAAAAAATACAACAAAATTTAAATCAAAATCACAACCAAATTTTAGAGGGGTAGCTTTTATAAACACATTTCATGCGAACTTGCAACAAAAATTTGAATTTCTCATAACACACATTTTTTCACAGTGTACCTTCCATCCAAGTATTTCAATATATCTACTTTCATGTTATTGATATGGAATTTGTTGTTGTGCTTTTTGTTGCTATTGTTGTTTTTCTAGTTCATGGCAGTGTCATTGCGTTGCATTATGCATTAAAATCAACACCAACTCAAGGCTGTTGGCATCAGCTAAAAGAGATGACAACATTGGAAAAGGTCATTTAGTGAGAGGAAATGAGAGTTGACAGATTCTTCTCTATGATTTTGAGCTGCAAAGCTGAAGAAGAAAGTTTTAGTGCAAAATTTAGGTTAGTTTAGGACGAGGAAGAGTAAAAAAAAACGCAGCTAACCTTCCACATTTGTCTGGTGCTGCATTATCCAGAAGAAAGACAACTCGCCTGGGCAACTTTTTCTTCGATAATCTAGGGGATCTATTAAGTAGATATGATTATTCATAGTTTACTGGGCTTTGTAAGTAATTCAAAACTGATTCAATGAGTAAGCGAACTTTAGTCGGTTGATTGTGGTATCACAATGGGAACTTATGACCCAAATGGGCTCCGCCTTGGGACAGGAACTTCTACCTTTTAACTCACCACCTACATATATATACAGAAGTTCTTATGTGATTGTTGACATTTAAATTCGAATTCTAAATTCTAATTTTAATTCTAAATTTTTCATTTAAAAATTTAAATTCTTGTCTGTTGTGTTATTTGCTTGTTTTCAGCTCTGAGATTCAGGTTCCCATCGTCTAAAAAGATCTATTGTGACTCAAAGTAACTGGTTATTTTGTCCCAAAATGTTTTAAGCTCAATTGAAACTAAATTTTTCAAATTTTTGTCACTTTTTATAGATTTGTGCAGTTCAAGTTTGATCCCAACTAAATCCATTTTAATTTAATTTCATTTAAGAAACCCTTTTTACTTGAATTTAACTTCTATAGATGAGCCAGCAAAAGATTTTGTTATCGATTTTTAATGCGAAAACTAAGAAAACGAAAATAGTGTTGGTCAAAATCGATTCTTAAAAGACTTAAGCCAATTGTTTTCTTCAAAGTTTTTGTGCCAAATATTTTTTTAATCGCGTTTCACTTCTAGAATAGGAGTAAATAGATTTTGTTATAGATTATTTGTGCATAATTGAAAAATTTTAATTAAAAATTGTAATTTTAAATGTAAATTTTTTTTTAAATTTAATTGAATTTTTTTTTAAAGATTTTGTGCTAGAAAACCTTTTTTAATTAAATTTTAGTTCTATGGATTAATCGAAAATCTATTGTCATAGATTTTTAGGCAGAAATCGAAAAATTTAAGTTAAACAAAAATGATTTTGGCGAAAAATAATAACGATTGTTATCGATTTTTTGTGCAAACATCAAAAAATGGACTTTACTTTAATGACTTTTGTTCATATCTTTCAGAGCTAAGTTGCCGACAATACTTATCGGAACAAGTTTGAGAGTAATTTCCTAATGAAACTTGTGTATTCCATATGAAATTTTGATAGCTTTATGATTGTCTGAATGTGACTAGGTTGGGATAAGTAAAGTTAAAGTGGTTTCATGGGCACTGGCCCCTCTCAAAAGACACACTCGGGCCTCAGATGTGCCCATTTTGATACCGGAAGACATAAATGTGATTAAGTGTGTGGAAATTTGTTGTGAGGCATGTCTAATGTATGTCTCATTGATGATGAAAGGGTTGAAGGGTTGATGAAATTGTATTTGTTATCTTTTAACACTAGAATGCTCGACAATCCGACATACCTAAAATGCCCATATGTTGTCATTTTGACTACATTACTGTTTACTGACTTTTTTAAATTTTATTGGTTTGTAAGTAGAAAATATGAATAAATGTACACGAGATTAAACTAAAATAAGCATTTAGTAAGTACTTTACACATCAATGGGATAAAATGGAATGAAATTTGGAATTTGGAATTTTCGAATGAATTTTATGAGTGAATTTTGAACTGAAAAACTTGGGGAATTGTCACAGCCTACTATGATATTATTTTTTTAAATGTTTGCAATTATTTGAAATTTTCATATTTCGCAATTGAAGATGCATATTTGTCTATTTATCAGTAAGATTTGCTGAAAATTTTATATAGGTAGTCAAAATGACTACTTTTGAGCATTTAAGGTATCATAAATTTTGCAAAATTGGGGTAAACATTTTTTTTTAATTTTTTTAATTTATTTATTCCATTTAGCTTTACAAATTAATAAAAGTTACGTAAGATATGTTTTTAGAATGCGATGCAACAAAAGTTATTTACAATAAAAGACCTCAATGTAGTCAAAATTACTACCTTGGGTATTCTAGTGTTAGGAATATTTAAAATTTTTTTTTTTTATTTTAAAAAATTTTTCTATTTAAAGAACTTCTATTTTAGGAATATTTAAAATTTTTAAAAATTTTTTTTTAAATTTTTCTATTTAAATTTTTATTTCTTCAATTTTTCATTATTTTGCTACTTTCTTGAATTCAATTTGAATTTTCTTAATATTTGAATTTCTTTTTTATTTGCCCTCAAATAAAAGTCAAAATTTACGTTTCATGTCACTGTTTGCCCGTCATTTCAAACATCATCAAAAACAACAACAACACCATCTGTTACAGCAACCAACCCCAAGCAACAACTATTGTAGCAAAAAAAATATCTACGTACACACACACACCCACACACATGTATAAAGCAATTCAAAAATGTTGCACTCAAGGTGGCTTAAGTAGATTTTCCGCATTTTCATATGGCCACAAGCACACTCACACACACACACACACACACACACACCTACATATCTCATATGTTTGTATGGCGTAAAGCACAACCGAAATGTTTGCTGCGCCCGTCAGCCGGTCTTGGCCGACTCAATTTTCTTGCATATTCGGTGCGCTGCTCTGTTTTGCTCTTTTTCACTCTGTTTTGCTCTCTCTTTCTCTATGGCTTTCGGTCGAACTCGTGGCACATGGCTCATGGTCTTGGCCATTTAACATACTTGCGCTAGGAATGCAATGCAATGCAACAACAACAACAATAATAATAGCAACAGCTGAATTGTTGTTGTTGTTGTTATTGTTTGTTACATTGCCGTTTGACCCACACCCGGACAGCGCCGCCCAACATTTGGCTGACCGGCGACACACACACACACACACATAGACTCATACACAGACGATGCCTTTGGCCACTCACTGGACAGTCTTCCGCTCTGCATCAATGTTTCGTATGTGCGTGTGTGTGTGTGTGTGTGTCTCCCTGCACGTGCAGCTCTGTTGGCGCGTCTTTGTGGCTGTCGTTGCGTCTATTAGGTTGTCGCAGCCCGTTCGCCTCGCCTCGCCTTGCCCCATACTTCATTATGCAGTTTTGCAGTTTTGCTCTCTTTCATTTGTTTACTTCACTTTTAGCAGCGCTGGCCGTTCGTCTCGTACGCTCTGTTGTTGGCTTGCAATTATGCTGGTTGCTGGTGCCTAGGCGACACATTAGGTTGGCCGCTGGAGTGGGTTAAGTGTGCTTTTCGAGCTGCACGAGGGCTGGCAGACATTAAAATTGAGGTGTAAAATTTTCGATTTCTTAGTCTTTGCGCAAAATTTCCTCCACACTGCATGTAGGTGAGTATGTGTGCGTAGATGGTTTTGTATGTTTATATGTGTGTGTGTGCTTGGATTTTGTTGGCTTTGAGTGGGTGGCTCACTTCAAATCCATTGCAATTTTACCGCACCGCAATGCATTTCCTTTCCATTTTCGTTCATTTTAGGGGGTTTTAGCATTCTCCTGCCTCCCTTCCTTTCTTCCTCTTTCTCTTTAACTCCATTTCCCCGCTCCCACTGTTCAGCATTGCATTGCTGGCTGCTTGTCGTTTGTTGATGCCTGTGCCAGGACTTGCAGTCGTTGTTGCTTCAGGCGCTCTCGCATGTGCTGCTTCCCTGTATGTGTGCATCTGTGTGCGGCACGTTCTTCGTGCATTTATTCGTATGTCCGAAAGGATAATTAATGAAATTAATGCCTGAGTGTGGGTTTAAGTGCACAAAATATTCGATAATGTTTGCATAAAATGTAAATTCTAAAATATGTGAACACAGTCGGGTGGTTGAGTGGGGAAGTGTGAGCCAGTGAGGGCTATGTGTGTGTGTGGTAAGTTGGCTGGTTTTGGGGCACATCGAGTGCAGTGAATTTGGAATGTTGTTGGCAACAAAGAAGAAGTTTGCAAAGTTTGTTGCTTATATGCAGAGTTGGCCAAGTTGTTGGGGTCGACTTAGCGGAGCGACATGCAAATATTATTAGGGGAGGGGGACGGGGTGTGATTTGGGCCAATATGCTGGTGCAAGTGTGGAAAATGCACTAAAATTAAATATGCAACTGAATGGCATTTATGCGCTGTCCTTCTTCTTGCCAAGCGTTCTCTGTCTCTTGTTGACTCACACTGGTGGATACTTAGTTGAATAATCTATATATATAAGTAAATATGTATATGTATGTATGTATGAGTATGTGTGTGCTTGTGTACTCGAGTAATTATGCTCGCATAAATACATAGCTGCGTTTATATGGCGCGCAGTACATAAGAAATGCAGTTAACGAAAAGCACTGCATACTTTTAGGCGTCAAAGCTTTTTTGCATAATTATTTAGGTTGCTTGAAATCAAACGCAAACTAAAAAAAAAATTTATATGTGAAAAAATTCTTAACCCTTTCGGCCCCAAAGTGGCCTGACAGCAACTTCACCTATTTGTCATCTGCTGCTTGAAATCAAAAGCAAACTAAAAATGCAGTCAAATATTAGAAATTTATATGTGAAAAAATTCTTAACCCTTTCGACCTCAAAGTTACCTGAGAGGAACTTCACTTCACTTCACTTCAGCAAAAGCTACGATTGATTTATGGGTTTAATTTAAGAAGGCAAACAACAAATTAATATTTTTGGAACTGACTTCAAAGCAAATTACAAAAATTTTACTGTTATCCCCAAAATAACATCCAATAACACTGCACAACAAAATCAAATTTTTTTTTAAATAACAAGGTTCTGACAACGGTTTCTGGTAGAGGGGGCCAAAAAAAAATATACGTGTACCGGTGTTTTGAAAGTTTACGTCTGAATTTTTTTTTAGGGGGGTCAAAGTTTTCCCCTTTTTGCACATTCTTATGTCGAATCCCCTTCAGCTCTCGGCTCCCATTGTTTTCTGGAATATTGGTTGCCCTTCCATCTGTTATTCCACGTGCAAGTTTTGTAGGACATTTTAGTACCAATTTTGAATAAGTACGAAATAAACACTTAAACACATTTTCAGTTTTGGCTTAATTCTGGCGTTCAATTTAATTTCTGAGCTTTGATGTATTCAGAGACCTATAGTAAAATTTTATGGTGAATATTTTCGTGGTGCATTTTGTCCTTAAAAAGTCCTGTTTTGCAGGACATTTTTGGCACTTTAGAAAAAAAGGGTCAAATTGAGCCATACAAATAGGAGCTACAGGGTTAAAATGCTCCACAAAAATGTTCTTCGTAGTATTTTATATCAAGTTGCTGAACACATCATATACCTAAAATGTGAGATTACATGGTTTTCGTATGCCGATTCACCATAAGAATGTGCAAAAAGTGGAAAAGTTTGACCCCCCCTAAAAAAAAATTCAGACGTAAACTTTCAAAACGCCGATACACGTATATTTTTTTTGGCCCCCTCTACCAAAATCCGTTGTCAGAACCTTGTTATTTTTTTTTGTGTTGTACAGTGTAATTTGCAGCGATATCAGAGAAAGTTTGCGTTCTAATTGAAGTTTACGAATTGGGCGCGTTTGATCAAAACCCTGTTTTTTTTAATAATGGTTAAATAAAATCAAATAGTGATAATTTTGTATTTTTCCATAAATACTAAACAATTTTTCTGTAATTAAAAAATATTGATAAAAAAATTTATTTAACCCGTTTTAAGCTAAAATTGTTCAAAAGTAAACCCGCTCTAAAACTCTAACAAAGAGGCGTTGCGACTTCAAATGTCGTGTGTACATTTCTTAGGCTTAGGATTTAATTTCCAAAAAGTAGTATCGAGACACAGGGTAAAATTCGGCGTCGAAAGGGTAAATATTAACCCTCTCAAGTCTAATGGGACATATGTGACCCCATTGAATTTTTCGATCTAGTAGAGATTTTACTTTAAATAGTTCAATTTCCACAAAATATATTAACAACTTTTTCTTTCTCTCCCTCTCTCTCTTTTTCCCACATTGTCCTCTCCTCAGGCGCGCCACAATGCCTCATTGACATGGCGGAGGGCTGCGAGGAAACGGAGAGCCAGAATAGCAACCGCAAAGCCGATAACGCGCCGACCATGCTCGGCACTGTACTGCCATGCGAAGCCGCCATTACCGCTGCCTCACTGGGCGCCGCTGCCGCCGCCGCTGCTGGCGGTGTGCTCAAGCGTGAAGCGTACACCGATGCCGTTGTGCATCATCTGAGCGGCAGCCTCTCGTCTGCCACGACACAACTAAGCGCCAGCGTCAGCCTGGCCAATACACCGAGTCCAATAACAACACCCGAACCGGCGCAACCGGCACCGCTGCCATCTGGAGCAGTCGCCGCTGCTCAATCGCCCAATGGTTGCATGCCACAACTTTTGCAGCCAACAACAACACAACAACAACAACAACAGCACAACACACCCACACCCAACGCTGTCGCTGGCATTGTTGTCGATCAGCCCATAGCAGCCGCTGCGGGTCTGCGTTCACTGTCATCATCGTCGTCCTCGTCATCATCGTCGACCTCGTCGAATTCGTCGATGACCTCGACATCGTCCTCGTCGAATTCCTCCTCGACTGCTTCGTCATTGACAACAGCGGCCATTGCGGCCAATTCGAACGCCAACAAATCGCCACCGTGCAGCATTGCCGGCTCGCCGTACTCGACATCGGCCGTGGCGTCATCGGTGCGCGGCATGGCATCGCCCACATCGCCGCTGCCATCGGCAGCGTCCGTTGCGGCACCGGGCACGCCGGGCGGTCAAGCGAGTAACGGCAGTTGCGGATCGAATGCAGCGATCGGTGCGGCAAATGTCGCTGACAGCGCAGCAACAGCAGCAACAACAATTGTTAAAACGGCCACATCGCCAGCGCCAACGTCACCAACGCCAACGTTGCCACATGTTGCAATCAACATTAAGACGGAATCGGTAAGTGGTAATTTTTAAGGAACTCGAAAACTGTTTTATTAAAATGGCAGAGGGCGCTTTTAATGGAAATATTATACGATTTGTTTTTGGTTCTATGCGCAGTTGACTGCTGCTTCTTCTTCCCACACATTGTCAATGCATCAATGGCTTTCACTTTACATGTGTTTTTGTCTTTTGCATTTCATCGGCATTTCTGGTTTTTTGGCATTCTTACTGCCAATTATTGTTGTTGTTGTTGTCATTGTAATGTTATCTTTGACTTTGGCCGCGTTTCGTTCGCTCTGCAGCCAACAACCAGCGCCGCTTTGACTAACATTCAAAGCCCAGAACAATAACAACAATAACTACTACTAAGAAAACAACAACAACTGCTACTACTAATACTACAACAACAATAAACAACAAAGCGCCACAATCAAACAAGTTTGTGGGAAATTTAGTGGCTTGCTGCACATTTTTTCTTGTAGAATTGGCACACTTTCTGGTGAAAACTTGTTAATTGTTCGACTCAGCCGTTGGCGAAGACTATGCGCAGAAAAGCACTAAACATTTACATTCATAAAAATGTAGTGCAATGCTGCAAAGTGTTCGACTTATTGAGTGAATACTGTACTTGGTCAATTACGCGCATAGAGTGTGCATAAAAATTTGTCAAAAATTTAACTTCAACCATAAAACACTAGTTGCAAGTAATTGCTTGAAATCCATTAAGCAAAATCATAAAAAACTATAAAAATAAAAACAAAGAAAAAATTTAAATAAATTGCAATTAATTTGCAGCGCAAAACTTAGTCAAATTCCGTACACGCATCGATCGCACGCACATGTCAAAATTTTTCCCCATTGACATATGTAGCTCATTTAAAGCATTATGCAAAAGCAGCAACAACAAATAACTGACATGAACAACAACAACAACAACCACATCCACAGTGCTAAAAGCCTAACCGGTTCGCAGTTTATTGGCATTGCCCGCATGTCCCTACGGCCAACACAACACCCGCGCCACATTAAAATCCGCTTGGCGCGCACGTACAAATTACAACAACAACCACAACAACATGTTTACTGCAAAAAAAAAGCACCGCACAAAATCGAATGCGGACCGCGCATGCGCAACTGCAGCGCCTGCAACGACCTCACACCGGTGGCCGAACATTGCGGTGACTAACTGCCCGGCTGGCTGGTTGGTTGGCCAGTTGGTTATTTGGCGCTGCACGTTTAAAGACAATAAAAAAAGTGCTTAATGCGTTACAACAAATTACTAACAGGCAAACATATGGACAGACATGTGGGTAGGCGGGCGAATGCGTATGCGAGTGAAGAGAAGAGGAAAGAAGTTGAGTGGAGTTGGACAGACAAAAAGTTGGCTAAAGAAATGGAGAAGGGCGAGAACAGAGCTGAAGATGCTTTCAAGGGTGAAGCGTGAGTAGAGGAAATGAATGAACAGACGTTTGAGTGCTTAGCTGGACAGATAAAAAACTAACATACGTGAAGAATGTCCATCGAGCAGATGGACGCATAAGCAGTAGAACAGACAAGGAGTTGAACAGTGGAACTGAAAAGTAGCTGAGCAAATGAATTGTTAAACGAATGAGGGAATTAAGATGTAAGTGGTGGACTGCATGAGCGAATTTTCAATCAAACAGCTGTATGGATAAATAACACTACTCGACACGAAAAATGCTCCTAAAAACAAAAGTATTTTTTAGACTAATCTTCGGCTGCTGAACACGAAACTGAAAATCAAAAAATTTTCTTAAGAAGCGTTTTCGAAAAATCTTCGAAAAACACGTTTTTCCCTTCTTATTTTAGTTATGAGCACAAATCTCGTAAACCAACCATCCGACAAACACAAGTGGGCCGTTGTTCAGAAGGCAATTAACTAACCTTTCGAACGATATATCGATTGTCCAAATCAAATGAGATTTGGGGAAGTTACTGTTGATGAAAGTTGTAAAAAAGTGAATTTTTCGACCAATTTCAAAAATTGTAGGTACATTTTCGAATCGTTTTTTTATAGGTAAATAAAATAAATGATCTCCTCTGGTTTTAAAATATAAGATGAAAGATATATTATTTGGGCAAATATTAAGCCTTACATCAATAGAATTGAAAGAAAAATGACAAAGTTATGATGCACGGAGTGAAAACACCAACTTTTCATTTATTACACCGTGCGATAAAATTTTTTAATTTTTCCGAGACCCATCCAAATGTTGATATAGACGTGAAACTAGAGGTAATTTATAATATCCTGGCATAGTCAGTTTTTCATTTTCTGACCCAAAAACCTTTTTAAAGGACTTTAAAATTTTAAGGACATACACATTTCAAATATTTTTTAAAATATTTGCGATTGTGCAATGATGAAGATATGGATATCAAATTAAAGAGGAAAATTGTCTCCTTTTAACTAAATTTTCTATTTTTAACTTTCAGAACTTTGAAATAGAAAAACCTTTAGATGTATGAATCTAAAGACTGAGATCCAAAACATTAATGTTTTGCATACCTGACATATTTTGGTCCGGAAAGTTCAAAATAGAAAATTTAGTTAAAAGGAGATAATTTTTCTCTTTCATTTGATATCCATATCTTCATCATTGCACAATCGCAAATATTTAAAAAAATATTTGAAATGTGTATGTCCTTAAAATTTTAAAGTCCTTTAAAATGGTTTTTGGGTCAGAAAATGAAAAACTGACTATGCCACGATACTACAAATGACCTCTAGTTTTACGTCTATATCAACATTTGGATGGGTCTCGGAAAAATTAAAAAAATTTTTCGTGTTTTCGAAGATTTTTCGAAAACGCTTCTTAAGAAAATTTTTGGGTTTTCAGTTTCGAGTTCAGCAGCCGAAGGTTAGTCTAAAAAATACTTTTGTTTTTAGGAGCACGCGATGAACCCATTTTTTGTCGAGTAGTGTAATTGAAGACTGAAACAATGGAACAGATAAACAACAGACAAGCAACTGAAGAGTCAAAAGGTAGAAGAGATAATAAGATAAGTAAGCAGCCAAATAGCTAAAGAGACAAATAGATGAACAGCAAAAGTACTGAAAGAGCTAGGAATTCAAAAAGTTTAACAGATAAAGAACTGAAAGGACAAATAGCTGGGGAGAGACATATTCGGACTGATAAACAGCTGGAGAAGCGAAGATCTATTGGGACACCAAAGTATACGTTTCTGAAGACGCGAATAGTTAAATATCCAAACAGCTGACAGACAATTGGCTTGACCGTCAAATAATTAGGAAAATGATGAGAGCCAAACAAATAGTTGGACAGATAGAGAGCTGTAAGGACAAATAGCTAAAGAGCTAAACTGCCGAATATTAAGGGTTTTATTGTTTGGAGACCACCTGAACTATTTTTCAATGGGAAATATTTATTTTTTTAATATTCAACATTTTTCTCATCAACTCAAGCAGAGCTAGCAATTTATGAAAACAGTTTTTAATGAAGGTTTCGTGTTTAAGGCTTTTTATTTTTTTGGGGGAAGTTTTGAGAAAGTTTTGGTGTTTGAAGACTCCCCCTATTTTTTAATGGGGAATATTTTCCCAAAAGACAATATGGTGTTTTTTTTTTTAATATTTTACTCAATACAAGCTTTTTATGCACATTTTTCCCGAAAAACATGAAAAAGGGGGGTGAGGAAAGGGGAAGGGGGGTTCATGTGTACACAAAAATATTCACACATTCAATGCCAACAACTTTGTCTTAGACATCAAAGCTCTAGCTCTTCAAGTTTTTATACTTTCCGTGTAAAAGCCTATAGGGACCCCTTTAACCTTTATGTGCAAATTACAAAAACCTCAGACGTGCTGGAGTATTACTTTGTTCGGCAAAACTGATCAGTATGACGTCCTCTTTCAGAAATATACGGTCGTTACTCTGTTGCAGAAATGCTGTTGTACAGTGTTATTTTCTGAGCAATGCTTTTCGCTGATGAAATAAAAATTCGATTATGAATTCTATTTTTCAATAATATTGATAGAAAGATTTTTTATATATAACACACCTACTCCGACACAAAGGGAGACGTAATTGTGTGATTATGCAGCATTTTGAGTTGTCACAGCATTCAGTAACAAGAACTGAATTAATGTTATTCCTCACATAAGCCAAAACAGTTCATAGAGTTTATGGAACTTTCTGGTCTTAGTTAAGCAATGTACGGAGCTTGAAACAGTGTCCTCAGTTTAAAAAGAATTAAGAGGAAGAATAACTCCAAAAAATCCACTCCAACAAATCCACTTAGTAAATATTAGGATTGCGTTTGAAAAAAATTTTCGATCACAAGATTAAAAAACTCTACTGAACTTCTAGAGCAAGTTAAAAAATGAAGCCCATCTTTAACTAGTTCGTTATTAAGCTTGAAACTTGAAATAAGATGAAAACAAATGCTTCAAACTTTCTAACTGGATAATCGATATAATTATCGATTCAATCGATAACTTAAGCTACTTAAAATCATTGAGGTTGGTCACTCGATAGTTTTTTGTTTACTGATCCAATAAAACCCATTTAGAAAACATAAGTATTATATTTGAAAAAAATGCTGCATAATAAAATACATAAAACCCCAAAAGTTTAGGAGTGCGATTTTAAAATGAAACCTATTTTTAACTGAGTCTATATTAAGGGAAGTCTCTGACATTTACAGAGGCAGTAATCATAGTTCAAAAACAGAACTTAACCAAAGTATTTTTGAAAAATTTTGTTTTATTCTGTTGAAACACAAATATAACAAAATAATTTATAACTTTCTGTAATTAAAATTTTAATTTTTTTCGTATATTAATTTTTTTTATTATAATCGATTGTTTTTTCAAATATATTATCGATAGTTAATTTCTATTTTAAAAAACCCTTCACAAAATCTGTTTAGTGTGACGCTATAAAGGTTATCGATAAAAATTAGATTTCCAAACTGTTATCGATAACCAAACTATATTATTCAAAATATGTGCAAACTCATTGTAGTGTCATGAAATATAGAGAAAAGTAAAATTCAATTTTGGTCAAGCGATAACTTTGCCGAATTTGTTATCGATAACATATTAAAATAATCCAAACTAAGTAAAAATAGAATAGAATCTAAAAAACTTTGAATGGAGTTCAAAAACAATTCGATGGTAAAACAAAATTAACCCTTTCGCTATTTTGTTGCCATATGGCAACATGCTACTTTGTGGACGTCTGAATCCCCTGTGGTTTCAGGAATAACATTTTTTGTTGGTTCTTCGAATAGTTTGAAGTTCTGGAAAATATATGAAATTAATCAACTGAATACTTAAGTTTTAGCAAGATAAGTTTACACGTTTCTTGAATGTTATATCTCTACACAGCAAGAAAAAAAAACAGAAAAAATAAGAGAAATTTTTAATTTGATTTTTACTTTAATTCAGATACATTTTTTAAATAATTTTAGTTGAAGTAAATGAAGAAAGATTCAATTTTTGGTCATAAAAAACCTAAAACAAAAACAAATTTATTTTTAAGTAATTATTACAGCCACAGTGATACACTCTAGAAAAGAGGGTCCGGTAATAAAAATTAACAAAATTATTATGGAATGTTTTGACATAATTGCACAAAAGCTAAATCGACAAATTTGAAATTTGTAATTTCCTCAGTAAAAACCTGCAGCGAAAGAATTAACCATAATAAGTACAAACTCCTCAAAGTGTGGAACGATACCTGAAACGACGATAAATTTAAATTAAATTTGCACCAAGAAATAACTTTGCCAAATATAAAAAATATAACCAAATATAACAAAATTAACAAAGTAAAATGATCGAAAATTACTTAGTATAAACTTCTCGAAGTGTCTAACAAAACAATTAACCTAAAATAATTTAAATCCAAATTACGGCCAATCGATAACCAAGCGATAGCAACATTTGAATATCAAAAAATTTTAAAACTCTTTTTTGTGATGTGCGGTAAATTTGCCAAATATTTTATTGATAACCGAAGAAGTTTATTCAAAATATTTAAAAATATTTAAAGTGTCGTACCATATTTAATTTGATTTTTTAAATTTGTTTTTAAATTTTTCATTGGAACAATAACCGACATGTGTTAGCGATTATTTTCAACATCTATCAGCGAGTTAATCTCTCGTGGTTACTCATTAATTTTACATTATAACCAATAATTCTCATATTAGCCATCCACAAAAATGAAATTAAATTAAAAAAAAAATTATTGAACACTAAAATAACAACACCACCGAATTATAAAGCACATCAGTTATAACCACAAGAAACGGCTGCCTGGTGCCAGAACGTTTGGTAACATTTAGCCGCCAGCAACGCAGCCACTCGCGCACGTTGCACGTTTCAGTAATCAACGTAAAGTTGCAACAACAGCAACAACAACCTGAACAAGAACACTAAACACAACAGCTGCAACGAAGAGGGCGCCGAGCGGGTGTCGCAGCGGCATTATGAGCCGACTGCGAGTGCGCAGCTTCCAGCTCATTTGGCTGCGCTCGGGCGGCGATTGGCCTGCAAGCGGCGATGATGAATTGCATAAAAATTTCAAGTTGTAATACATTTTTTTGGTTGCTTTTCCGCAACTCCTTATTAGTCGCCGCCCGACCGTCCGACCGCCGGCTGATTGCAAATGTTTTTAATTTGTCCTGATTTTTTTTTGTATGGTTTGATTTCGTTTCGTTTGTGGCATTCACACTGGCCGCACTTTTGAGGCCAGCGTTGTCCACGTTTTCAGCTGTAATTAGTAGCAAAGTAGAATAGCGTCGCAGTGTGGGGTGGATGCAGGCTGACGCTGCCGCTGTCGTTGTTGCTGCCACTGCGGCCATGGCTTAATGTGCGCTGCACATTTGGTTTGTTTATTTGTTTGTTTGTGGTAACTTTTTTGCTAGCTTCGCTCTGAGGCTCCAAACTGCAGCTGGATTTTCTAGTTTTGAATTTTCTATGCGATTGTCATTATTGTTGTTGTTCTTGTTGTTGCTGTTTGGTCTCAGTAAGTGATCTTGCAGCCACGTATTGCGCATTAGTCATTTTCGTTGGTGCGCTGCGACGGAGGAGTGAGGCTGAGTGAGTGCTTTGCCATTTTTACAACAACAAATAGATCGACTCCTTTTATTAATGCTACTCCTATTTAATTGCTGTTGACTCTAAAATAGTTTGTGAGGTGAGTGGCAGCGCCGCATGGGGTGCCGCGGCGGCTATGTTGCACGGTGCGCTGCGGCCACATTTGTGTGGGACAAATGTTGTGGTTACTTTAGAGCATAGAAGGAATGATTTTAAGGTAAAGGAATGAATATGATATTATTTTTTAGTATAAGTCTACTACTTACTAACTAAGCCAACTTAAGTACATTAAGTACGAGTAAGTTAAGTACAAGAAAAATATGTATAAAGACAAATATTTTAAATCATGAAATTTAACTTTATTGCTTTTTTGAAGCAGTTTCTGAAAATGTATAGTTTTAACGAGTTGCTTACAAATGAAAAATAATTTAAAAAATAATTACTTCGAAAAGTAACCACTTTAAAATAAATTATAGGCTAATTTTTAGAACCAGAAGATCACAAAACAAGATTTAAAATACATTTACTGTAGTTTTTGTACCCAATTTTTGTAATATTCACTTCTACTAGATCAAAGCAGTACTAAAAATATTCAAAAATAGTTCATACAACCAAAAGTAACCACTCATAAAGCAGCTAATATGAAACTTTTAAGTAGCTGCTTGTCAGAAAACCACTTAAAACCCACTTAGTAGTGCATTTTAGACATAACTACGCTAAAGGTACTAGAAAATAGTTCATATGGACAAAAGTAACCGCTCATAAATCAGCTAATACGGAACATTTTAGTAATTACGCACAGTTTGCTATTCAGAGAAGCACTTAAAACCCTCTTAGCAGTCCATACGACAACATAGCTGCACTAAAACTACTCCAAATAATTTTAATGACCAATAGTAACCACTTATAAATCAGCTAATACGGATATTTTCAGTAATAAAGTACATTTTATTCTGTAGATAACCCATTAAAACCCACTTAGCTGTATTTACCAGAGCATAGCTACCCTAAGTACTCGAAAATAGCTTATTTGACTAAAAGTAACCGCTCATAAATTAGCTAATACGGAAATTTTCAGTAAGTAAGCTCATTTTGCTTATCAGATAACCACTTAAAACCACCTTAGCATTCTTTACTAGAACACAGATACTCAAGAAAGGCTTTAAAATAGTTCATACAACCAAAAGTAACCACTTAGAAATCAGCTAATACGCACTTTTTCAGCCACATAACACATTTTAGGTCCCCAATTTGGCTGCAAAAGACTTTGTCGTGAAAAAATATACATACTCATCAGGATAACCCGCTTAACTATCATTGAACTGAATAGATTAATGCCAAAATAAAGTTTTAGTTTAAAAAATATAGCTTATACTGCATTCATATAATCGTTAATACTTTAACGATTATATGAATGCAGTTTTACTTAATAAATAGTTTAATAATAAATAATAAATAAATCATTAAATAGTTTAATAAAATATATAACAAAAAGTAACCACTTCGAAAATACTTACAGATTAGTTTTCAATGAACTTTATAACCAAAACCGCATTATGAAAGTTTGTAAAATACATAATTTAGTTTGTTAATTATTCCCTATAAGTTTTCATTGAATATATATTATAACAAGAAAACCGATTAATTTTGAGTATTTTTTTTACGTTAAAACTTGTCAATGCATTAAAACTTAGTTTTACCTTGACACGCTTCGAATACTGTAAATTTGATGATAAAACAAACTGTTATTAAAATAATTTAATCAATTAATTAAACTAAAATTAAAATGGAACCGATTACTTTTTAGTTTTGATACTTCAAAGTTCAAGTTTTTACGCTTCAAGAACTTGAAATGTGGTATAAAGTTATAACTGTTAATGGAAACTTCTAAAATTAGAGGAAACCCGATTACTTTCTAATTTTGTTATATAAAACATGAAGCTTTTGAATGCCTTAAAACTTAATGCTAACTTGATACGTTTCATATATATTTGATATAAAGTTTTGATTAAATAAAATGTAAATTGCAACTAAAAGTTAAGCAACGAAAAATCATTAAAAGTGTTAATAAACTTAATTTTTTTCAAACCGATTACTTTTTACTCAGCTTAAAAACTCGTTCCCCACTATTTGCTTTAAACTTCAATTATAGAAGATCATAAATACAAATGCCAACTTATACCAAACAATCACGTTTTTTGTCTTAAATTTTATGCACCGATGAATCGATTACTTGTTTTGTTCTGTTATTGCTAACCTAAGTCACTCTTCACTCTCTGCTCTCAACGTTAGAAAAATAAATGCCAACTTATCTCACAATTATTTTATTTTACTGGTCTCAAAATTTTTACACAAAAAACCGATTACTCGTTACTTTTCTGTTATTGTTAAAACCTATTAATGTCACTCTTCACTATTTTGATTGTTATTAATCAGTTAGTGGACAATTTTTTATTACTTTAGCCTCTCATGTAACATGACATTACGTAAACCGATTACTTTAATTTATTACAAACGCATTGCCTTGAGCCTTTTTGGGCTTACAAGTCACATTCAATTGCCCAAAGCACATTATGGCCAGATTTCTATTCGTGCAACAAAAATTTGTTGTAATGTTTTTTCTGTTGGTTGTTGTTTTGTGTGTAATTTAACATTCAACGCACAGCGGCTGTTGATTTGCTGATTTGTGCGAAAGTTATGTGTCTGCATTTCGGTTACTTGCACCCGCCGCCACCCTTTTGGTCGCTCCAATAGGCGCAAAAATATTCGCTACTCCACTTTGAGGACATGCGATTTTTATTTATTGCTGACAGTTGCTGTTATTTGGTTACTTTTTTGGCCTCACAACTCAACCGAACACAGACTTACATATCTTTTGTTGTATGTGGCTTTGTTATTGCTTTGTTGCTGGTTTTAGTGTTAAGGCATTTAAAAATTGGGACACATATTGTTTTTTGTTTGCATTTTGTTGCTATTATGTTGGTTTATGTTGGTGTTGTGAAAATATTTCAAGAAATAAGGAATACAATTAAAAACAAAATATTATTAAATATTAATTAATTAAATGACAAATCCAAAAGTTTGATTTTACAATAATTAATTATTAATTGATTAATTGATAAAATTAAAAAGTAATTTTAATCAAAATTAATTAATTAATTAAATGGAAAATTCAAAGTACGATTTTAAAATTATTCATATTTAATTAAATGAAAAATTCAATAGTGTGGTTTTAAAATAATTAATATTTAGTTAATTAAATGATAAAATTAGAGAAGAATGTTATTGAAAATTTATTAAATATATGAAATATTCGAAAGTGTGGATTTAAAATAATTAATAAATAATTAATTAAATGAAAAATTCAAAAATGTCAATTTATAATAATATTATAAATTAAATAATATTATAAATATATATTATTATATTTAATAATTATCAATTAGTTACTAAATTTTACTGAAATAAGTTTTCTAATGAATGAATGAGCAAAAAGTAATAATTAATTAATTAATTGGATTAATTTTTTTCAGTTTTATGAATATTTGATTCGTTAATTTATTGAAGCCCAAACAAATAATTAATTAATTAAATTGACTAAAGAAAATAAATTTTCTTGACACCTTATTAGTTATTTGATTACTTAAGTTTAATTATTTAAATATAATTTATTAAGTATTAGTTCGGGAATATCAGCTAATTAGAAAAGAAATTTCTGAAAACATTATGTCCTTTTATGTCATAGTCATTAAATAAAAGCAATTAATTTATTTAGTTACTTATTTACTTTAATTAGTAATTATTTAGGTTACACAATTACTTATTAAACAAAATATATAAGTATTTAAAAGAGGGTTAACTAATTGAGTTAATATTTTTTTTTAAATACATTAAACAGGCAATTAGTTAATTAACTAATTAGTTAGTTACAGAACAATGAATTGATAAAATTAACAAATAAAATTTAATAGCAAAATTTACTTATTTAGCCGCTTAATTAATCACGTTTTTTAAATTAACATTAACTTAAATAATTAATAAGTCAAAAAAATAACTTATGCTTAGCAACTTTTTTGAATTGATTAATAAATTTGTTTCATTAATTTCTCTTATGATGTATTATTAATTAAACAATTATAAAAAACAATTATTTACTTGTGATTTGATTAAATTAATATAAATTAACAACAATTATTTTATTAATAATTATCATATAGTTTTATATTTTTATTTTTATTTAACAGAACATTTTTATTAATGAATAACTTATTTTGTCATGTATAATTTTATTTTATTATTTAATTAATTATTCCATTAATAACAACTTTTGTTTTAAATTTTAGTTATTTAGTTATTTATTAGTTATTTATTATTTATTTAATAAATAAATAAATGAGTTTGATCATTAATTTTGTTAACTTTATTTATTTATTTGATATTTTTTTATTATGAATCATAAATAAAAATAATTAATAAGCAAACTTTCTTTCATTAATTAGTTAATCAATTATTACTTATTCAAAACTTATAATTTTATATTAAATTCCGTTTTTTATAATTCTTATAAGTTCGTATAGCGCATTAATAGCAATAACAAAAAAAAAAAAACAAATTAACAAGTAAATCAAGGACAAATATTTTTTATTGTTAAAAAAAATAAATATGTGTACACAATTATTTGATTAATGTTTTTTAAATTAAATGTTAAAAATAAATTTATGTTTTTCAATTAAATATTAAACATTATTTTATTTAATTTAAAAGAAAATAAATTTATGAAATAATTTTATTTAATTTGTTTAAATTAAATATTGACCAATTTTTAATTTAATTCTTTTTAAATTAAATAATACAAATTAAATATTAATTTTTTTTAAATAAAATATAAAATATATAAATAAAATTGTTTTATTAAACTTTTTTTAAAATGAAATATAAGTTATGATACATATTAATAATTATTTTATTTAAAGGAAAATATTAAAAATTATTTTATTTAATTTTTTAAACTGAGATATTAAAGATTATTTGATTTATTTTTTTTAATTAAATATGAAATATTAAATATTATTTTATTAAATTTTCATAACAATTGAAATTATTTGTCCTTGATTAATTGTTTTTTGTTTTTGTTGTTATTGCTACTAATTCGCCGTAGTAACTACAACCACAAATACAACAACTGCACTTAAAACATTGTTTAGCAGAACATTTGAACATTTGTGCACAAAACGAAAAAAACTTGACTTGACAACGTTTAATTGCAATTCTAATCGATCACACATTTAAACACATTTAATTATTTTAATTAATAAAATGCCAAATCGTTATTAGTTCACAGGTTTGTGTGCACTGCATGCGCTGATCGGTGTTTATGTTGTTTACCTTCACTTAATGATTTCATTAATCAAGCAATTATATGTAATTTTTGTTGTTGTTAAAATGATATTTTTTGTATGTTGGCCACTTTAGATGCTTACATTTAGTAACATTGCGTCTGCAATTAAGGCATTTAATTGATCGATAAATTAACATTTTGAACGTTATTAACGCATACAACTGATGCAACGAGACAGATTGGGTGCAAAAAGTCAGGTTAAAGTTTGAGGTTATATTTTGAAAAGTGAAGTAGAAGGAGTAAAAAAAAAGGAGATAATAAAATTTAGTTTTTAATTGTAATTAGTTTAAAAAAAATTTTAAAAGAGAAGTTTTAAAAATTTAGTCTGACAATTCAGTTTTCATGCCTCATTACGCAAAATATTCCTCACATTCTGTGCACTTTTATTTCTTTCTTAAGCAGAACTTACGTCAGCCCACGTGTCGTTTTGCCAACTGTCAAAGTAACTGACCCCACATGTTGTAAAATACTTAAGTCAAAATCGGGTACAAAAAAAAAAACAAAGTCTAGGAAGTAGTAACAGATTAAAAAGAAAGGAAAGAGAAGTAAAAAAAACGAGCAAAGCAAAATGCTAAGCGCACTTAAGCCAGCGCATTAAATTGGCTGTCATGAATTGCAGCCATGGCGGACTCCGCCAGAACGTGCACATAACCTCACTTTATGCTGTGCGCCACGCCACGCGAGCAGTGCAATTCATTTGGCCAACGTTAATAATTAGTTAGCCACGAGTGTTGGCCAATGCATGGGCCATGTTTAATGGCAACAAAAACAATAACAACAACAACAACACACAAACAACTGCATATATAGTAATAATGAAAGCAACAATAACAACAACGACAACAACAAGCCAAAGAAATGGTGTTGGAAATTTACACCAAAAACAAAAGCAACAACAATCAAAACAAAGAAAAAAATACAAAGAAAAAAACAAAGAAAATAAAAGAATTAACCTGAAAATTGCCGCTAGCGCAGAAGAATTAAAAGCAACGTGTTTGTTATTGTTGTTGTTGTTACTAGTTTAGTCAAGTTTAGTTTAGAGCGCAG
The DNA here is from genome assembly GCA_964056695.1 of Melieria picta. NCBI lineage: Eukaryota > Metazoa > Arthropoda > Insecta > Diptera > Ulidiidae > Melieria > Melieria picta. The sequence goes on from OZ057400.1 coordinate 113,763,498, forward strand.
CAAGAGGACAACAGACATGCGCCGGCAGCGCATGCGCAACGTTTGGCCATTAAAAAAATTCATAAATTGCTGCTACATAAACGGACATGTGTTGTTGTTGCTGTTTTTGTTATTGTTATTCGTATTGCAATTTTAATATTTAAGCCAAAAATAGCATTTAAACTCATTAATTTGGCGCGTGATTATTATTTGTTCATGGCGCAAATGCAACAACAGTCACACACTCACAACAACAACAACTACAATAAAACCACCACCAACATGCCAGCAACACCGATACGTGCAACTATGCTTGCAGCAACAACACATAAACTGCATTCGATTGCAAGATGCAACACTGGCGATAATTTCTCTCGCTGTTTGTGTTTGATTGTCTGGCGCGCGCTCGCTGGTCGACTCCTTTTTGCAACGCAATAGTCGATTTGTTTGCTACGACTGTTGCCTGCTACATTGTGATTATTAATACTTTATATGATTATTGTTGCATGCAACACACACACACACACACTCAAACACAAACGCACACTCAAACCCAAATTGCACTCAGAAAGTGTGCGAGAGAAAGAGATGGAAATGTTGCTGCACATTTTTGCCCTACGGCGCTAATTTGTTTTTTATGCTGATTTCATTATATGGTGTGCGTGTGTGTGATTGTTGTTGTTATTGTTGTTGTAATTTTAATGGTTTTGTTCTTCTTCTTCTTCTTCTTGTTCTACACAAGTCTGTTCGAAATGGGTGTGTTGCTTCGCGCAGCTTTCGCGCATATTTCATGACATTCCGTTGGCGCGATTTTGCTAAAATTGCAAATTTTCAACCATGGCCGCTATTACAATAATGGCAATGAAATGAGTGATGGTAACAATAACAACAAAAACAAAAAAATATAAATTCTCCAGGCAGCATTAGCGACATAAGTATGGAAGATGTATGGGAGCCAATGATGACTGAGTGTTGCTTATGAGTCAGTTTTGTGAGTCACAAATCAGATGTTATCCAATTTATTTATATTTATTCAACTAAACATTATTTCACATTTTCCATTGAGAAAATTTTAATTTAAGTTATTCTAACTTAAACCTGTAGTTGTCAAAAATGTATAGGAAAACTTTTCGCTAGCAACATTAAATCACATCAATTAAATGTTAGTCAACACCAGCACAACACTTGCTTGCATTAATAATCATGAACAAGAAAATTGATTTATCTGCACATTATGACAGCATAACAACAATTACAAAAACAACAACTACTCATACTATAGTACAACAACAACAACAAAAACCTGAAACAATACATTATTCGAAAAATTAATTGTTAGATTTTAATTTTTAATTAGGCAGCCATAATTAGTTGGTTGAGCGTTGCCATTAGGCGCGTAAATGGGAAAAATTGCAACACTCGCCTCAATTACAAAATTGCACGGACCACACGTTCGTTCAGCATTCGACTGACTGACTGAATTGTTCGCCATGTGCACGAGTCAGCTCGGACACACGTAATTCTAATTGAAAACATTGTTTTAATTCAATGCAATAGCAAAAATTAATGCTAATGATAATCACACTATAGTAACAACAATTGCCACTACAGTGGCGGCAAAAAGAATGCCAAATAAACACAACGCGGTGGCAATAACGAAAGCAACAGTTGCTGCTAATGACGTGAGTACGTCACACATGCGGCGTGTGTGTTAGTTGATCGCACTCGAGTCTATTTAATTTATGTGCAATTAATATTAATAGGAAAAGAGTGGCGGCAATGCATTGCAATGTGTGCGATAAGTTATAATGTGGCAACAATGATGTTAATCACAATCACAATAATGTTGTTAATAGTGAATAAATGACGGCCAGCGAAGTGTGTGTGTGTGTGTGTGTGCATTGGAAATTTAGTCATGGAAAATTCTTAGTGCAGTGCGACGTAAATCAGTGTTTTCGAAATGTTTTAGCGTGGAACTGGTCGGTTGAAGGTTTGGAACTCGATCCTTATAATTAATTAGGGTTTTATTGAACATTATGATTGCAAATCTTTGATAAATTTATGTATTAAAAACGAAAAAAATGATCGTAATTTAGCAAGAAATCACTTAATTAATCAAATAATGAGTAATAATTAATCAATTATAACTACGAATTAGTATATAAGCAGTTATTTACTGGATTAACTAGTGTTAATTTATTAATTATAAATAAAATTTAGTATATTAGTAGGTTATTAATTGACTAATTAATACTCCTTGATTAATTGTCGTTATTGAAAAAAACTATTTATGCATAATCCATTAACAATTTAATCAAAAATAAACAATAACCTAATGACTAAGTCATATTAGTTGATTATTTAGAAATAGTAACTAGGAGATACATACATTAGTATTTAGTTAATTGATTTACGAGCCCGCGTTCTCTGATGCTCCCCACATCCTAATAATAATAATAATAATAATAATAGTTAATTGATTAATTCATATTATGATTATGATTGATTATGCTGATGATATCATGATTATTTTATTTTAATGCAAATACTTAATCAATTAATCAATTCATTAATTTAGTCAATTAATTATTCAAACTAATCAATTTAACAAGTTAACGACTATATTAGTAATTAATTAATTGTTTAGTAAGTAGGAATTAAATGATTAATTTTGATAATTCAAACAAAATGATCAATTATTCTACACAAATCGGACATCAATACAAATGAATCAGTTATAAATATTAAGTTGTATATTAGTAGTTAATTAATGCATTGATTAATTAATTGATTATTCAATGATAAATTGTCATAATTAAAATACCAATTATTATTTTTAATCCATTAATCATTAAAACTTAAACAATTATAAACATTAAACACTATATTAGGAATTAATTAATTGATTAATTAGTACCTATGATTAATTTTCACCATTAAAATAAAATGATTTTTTATTCAAATAATCAATGCAAATGAAACAATTTTAATTTTAATGGTTTAATTAATTTTAATAATTTTGACAATTAAAATAAAATGATTTTTTATTAAAATAAGCAATACAAATGAATCAATTATTAATATAAATCAATATATTAATAGGTAATTAATTGATGAATTCATATTTAATAATTAATTATAAAAATTAATAATAAGTACGTATTAATCAACTGATTAAATAATATTAGTTGATTATTTTTCATAATTTGCATAAAATATTATGTTCAATTCAATATAATGTCATAAAAGAAGTAATCCATAATCACAATCAAATTGTACTTAAATTATAATATAATTTCCATTAAAACAAATCATGTTATAAATTGAATAAATTAAAAATATAATTGAATTAAATTCAATTAATTAATATTAAAAATATTAAAAATGTATTCCATTTAAAACAACGAAAATTGTTTAAGCAATTAACTTTTTAAAACAATTATTATTCTTAAAAAAATTTTTGAAACAATTAAATAATTTAAAATTTATTCAATTATAAACAATTAAATGCATTTATTTTAGTTAACATTTCATTCACTGACTTTAAATTCTATAAACTTAATAACATAAGAAATAAATGTTAAATTATTAATTACTTTGTGAATTAATAGAAGCAATTTATTCTTATTATGATTTTAAATTGATTAAACGAATGGAGTCGATTAATCTTTGTTTATTTTTAACAGTTATAAGGTTGATTTACGTTAATATGGACAAAAGATTTTCTCTTAATCATAATTATCAATAATTTAATAAAAGTCAACAATTAGTTTATTTATAATTACTGGTGTTCTTTTGAAATAATATATCAAATTAATTTTAAAAAAATTTAAATTTGCATTTTTTGTGAACATTTACACTAAATTCAAAATCGTGACCCGCATATTGATTTATAATTACTTTTTAATCGCCTATCAAATTACTAATTGTTGAAAATCGCTAAAAACTGTCAAGAATTAGTTTATAATTACTGTTATTTAAGTTGATTTTAGTCATTTGCCTTTATTAAATGACATACACATTTCGTACTAAACAATTGCACTTAATTAATAATTACGAACACTGCATTGACTTGTAATTACTGTTTTGTCGCATATGAAGTTTCTAATTGCTTATAATATTAACTAACTATCAACAAATAGCTTATAATTACTGAAAGTTGAGCCCACTGAGTAATTTTTTTACAAAACTGTAAATCTTTTTTTAATTTAATGTTTATTAGTAAACAATTGCACTAAGTTCATGACTATGAACACTGAATTGATTTGTAATTACTTTTCAGTTGTCTTAAAATTACTAATTATTTTTAGTATTCAATAACTGACAATAGTTAGTTTATAATTACTGACTTTGAGTTGATTTCAGTCGGTCAATTGGTTTAATTCCCATATTTAAATAAACAATTGACCTATTATTACTTTTAATCGTCTCTCAAAGTGTTAATTTATAATGATTATTGAAAACTAGTCCAAATTTTCATTTGAGATGATTTTGAATTAAGAGTTTAATTAAAATTGAATTAAGAGATTTTGAACTAAGAATTAGAATCTTATTACTAGTGAGAACGAGTTTAAAATTCGACTATTCATTGATTGATTTAATTGACTGTCAAAGGCTTTAGAGCTTAAATAAAAGTCATTCGATTAATCACAAAACATTTAAATAATGACTTATTGACATAACTATTCATTCATTTCATGATATTGAACAATGTTTTACGATTACTTTTCAGTTGTGAATCTAATTATCTTAATTATAACTTATTTTCAATAAAAATAATTAAATTAATAGCAAAACATTTACTTTATGTTATTGGATTTCCTTCAACTAACACATAGCCATGAACAATTATTTCATAATCATGAACAATTTAATTACTTCTTACTCTATTATCAAATTATTTTTATGATTATTAAAATTATGTTGTATTTAATTGCTTTTCAGTCGCTTACCTGATTACAAAATTTTTATGATTATTAAAAAAAAATCATTTGAATTGATGAAAATCTATGCTTACGATTAGAACGTATTTACAATTTTATTGATTTAACTTATTCTTTAATGTTTTCAATACTTCAAAATCATAATCACGATTTAGTTGATTAATCAGAAAACGTTTTTGATTCTGAGTTATTGTCATTACTCATTTCAACTAATGACATTCCAACCTCGCTGTTGTGCTCCATTAGAAATTCATTTATTGTATCCATTTATGTCTCTGCGGCCGTCGCACCGTCGGTTACTCGTGTAACCGCTGACGGGTACCCGTCATAATTGTGCCATTTTTCATGTGCTCGTTTTTGCTACTATTATAACAACAACAATAGGATTGTGCAGCCAGTAGGTACCTACTGTCGTTGCTTATGACACGTGCAACATGTCGGCGCTGTGCTGCCACCAATGTTGACGGCGATGGATGTCGCTGACGACATGCCACTAAATCATTTTGGTCGCGTGGCGAGGTCGATGCGGTGTTGCCGGTGTTGCGCATTGCCAGTGCCGCAAAATGCACCAAAAACAGCGGTTGCGACACCAAACACACACACACACACACACACATTTATACGAGTACAAAACACTTTGATGCACAGCCATACAGACAGACAGACAGAGACACCGAATGGCTGATTATGCTGCGCATGCATCATTGGCTTTTTCGTCCTGGCGTTGGCCAACGTAACGTGGTGGCGCGCACACACAAACTTTACAACAACAACAACAACAACAACAACAACAACAACAACAGCAATAACTATGCACAACAATTGCTGTCATTCGGCGAACACTCAACCAAAACGGCGTCGTTGGTGCGATGTACCGTTATCGTTGTTGATAATTTTTGCCAATTTTGATGTTTGGCGCGTGCAACAAATTTTGTGTGCAACAACAACAACAACAAGCAACACTACAACAATAGAATATTAGCAAGCAACAACAAGGATCACTGGCTGCCAACAATTATTGCACATAACTTAACCTGCTTGTCGTAATTAATTTAGCATTGTTCTATTTTAATTAGTCGGCAACAATAACAAAAACAACAACAACAATAACAATGACAAGAATAATAGCAACAGATACACTCGTGGGACAGTAGCGGAAGTTAGTTGCTGGCGACACGTTTTGTATGCTGAAAGGTCGTTTCGCTGGCGTTGCCACGTGTTGGTTGTGTGTGTGTTGCCACTAGTTGTTGGTTATAGTTGGTAGATGTTTAGTTGACATCGGTGGCAGTTTGGTGGCCACGTGCACTTAATTATGCCAGTAAATATGTTATGAACAACGGTAACAACAACAAAAAGAAGAATGAATTAGAAAAAACATACAATTTGAAAAGAGTTAAAAGTGACCCAAAGAAACAAGAAAAAATTAGAACAAAAATCATAAAAGTTGAAAAGAGCCAAAAGTGACCCAAAGGAAGAATTTAAGATTGGATTGTTCGATCGAACTCTGTTTAAAACTTCTTTTACAATCATTTTCAAAAATAGTTTAAATCATTTTTTAAGAATATTTAAAAATATTTTAAGAATAAGAATTAAGAATTTAAGAATATTTTTGGTTTTTGAATTTAATTGACTTCAAGATTTTAATTCAAAAAGTGATAAAATAGAATATTTAAAACCCTCAAGTGAGTCATTTGGATTCCTTGGGCCATTTGAGTGTAGAGACCGATCGATTTCGGCTTTTTCGGCCGATGCCAATGCCGATTAATCGGTCGGAAGGCAAGAACCGGCCGATGCCGTAGAAAAAACAAAACGAATCGATTCAATCAAGAACAATTTATTTTACAATTTATCATATTAATTTAAATTTGTTTGTAATACATTTTCCATAAATAACACAAAAATTAAAAATATAAATAAATTTAAATTAAATTAAAAATAAAAATTGAGTGATTCAGCTTCAAAAAATTACAAAATTGGAACAAAAATTAAAGTAAGAAAATAGACCAGTGCCGATGCCATTTTTTGTGGCCGATACTAGCCGAAGCCGACTAATCGGTTGGAAGGGCAAGAACCGGCTGATGCCGTAGAAGAAACAAAACGAATAGATTCAATCAAAGTCAATTTATTTTAGAATTTATTTATATTAAGTATGCATTTTTTTTAATATATTTTACAGAAATGACACAAAAATTAAAAAAAGAAATTAAATTAATAATAAAAATTGAGTGATTCAGCTTCAAAAAAGTAACAAACTCGGAAAAAAATTAAAGTAAGAAAATAGGCCAATGCCAATGCCAATTTTTGTGGCTGATACTAGCCGAAGCCGATTAATCGGTCGGAAGGGCAAGAACCGGCCGATGCCGTAGAAGAAACAAAACGAATAGATTCAATCAAAAACAATTGATTTTACAATTTTTTTATATTAAATATGCATTTGTTTGTATTACATTTTACATAAATGACACAAAAATGAAAACAATTTTAAAAAAATTAAAAAATTAAAATAAATTAAAAATACAAGTTGAGTGATTCAGCTCCAAAAAATTTGAATAAAATTGGAAAAAAATTAAAGTAAGAAAATAGGCCAATGCCGATGCCAATTTTTTTGGCCGATACTAGCCAATGCCGATTAATTGATTGGACTCTATTTGAGGGAATCGGAAGAAACAAAACGAATAGATTCAATCAAAAACAATTTTTTTACAATTTATTTATATTAAGTATGCATTTGTTTGTAATATATTTTACATAAATAACATAAAATTGAATAAAATTAAACAAAAAAAATTTTCAATTAAAATAAATTAAATTAAAAATTAAATGATTCAGATTCAAAACAATTAACAAAATTGGAAAAAAAATAAAGTAAGAAAATAGGCCGATACCAATTTTTTAGTCGACACTAGCCAATGCCAATTAATCGATTGGACTCTATTTGAGTGTTAAATAACTTAATTTTTCGTTAAAAAATATGCGCAGAAAAGTTAAATGAATCAATACTAAAAATCTCCATAATATATTGTCGTATGTGTAGCAACGTTTTCGCAGCTCATTTTTCACATTACAAAATAGTCAATAGACTTTAATTGCCCACATTAACCACCACCATCAACTATTCCAGAACATCATTAACATCATGGCGAGCATCATTATTGCGAACATTGTAATTATGATTACAATCATACCAGAAGTTAATTAATTATTTCCAATTTTATTCGCCCACTTTCAATTATTAACTGCACGCAATTATGTGCTCCACTGTTGTGTGTGGCACTTAACCCCCGCCCCGGCAGTCGTCAGCAAACGACTCTACCTTCCACTCCAGCGTACTGCCTGTGTATAAGTATGTGTGCGAGTGTGCGAGAGTGTGTTTGTGGCACTTAAGTGAAACTATTCTCACTTTATGGTTCCATTAATTGCGACAACACAACAACACAACAGCAACAAAACAAAAAAAAACACAAAAACAATGTGAAAAACGTATAAATAAGTAGGAATAAAATTTCAACAAAATGAGGCAAACAACTTCAACAACAATAACAACAACAGGCAACATTATTTGCTCACATTATTTGTAATTAGCAAAATGCGCTAATTACGCGCGTTCACAACAAATTTTCACCATCAAACAATTGAACAATGTGAACGAGTAAGCTGTGGCGCAACAAAGCCACAAGCGGTCGGGGGTTAATGTGAGTTGGAATCGAGTGAGTTGAATTGAGTGAAGCATATAAAAAACATTGCAACCGTAAGGAAAGAAACAAGACATGTGTGAAAAGCCCTTTAAATTGGGTCTGATGGGCACTTAATGCTTGCCGTATGAGGTCTGTAGGCTAGTGGTAGAATTCTTCTATTTGTACTAATAAATTATTCACATGACAATAGAATATTTCTCAAAAATATTGTTCATGAAAAGATGTAAAAAAATTATGTTGACGAAACCTTGACAAGGCTTCTTCTAGTCGATTTCTTCACTATTTAACACTAGAAAGACCATTGTGGTCATTTTGAAGGGTCTTCATTTTAAATATCAGTACTTTTTTAGTATTTCTATCAACTTTTGCTTCGGTGACTTTTATTTTTTATCCTGAAATATTTTATATTTTTGTTTTTATTTATTTTGTGAAAAATTACCCAAATCCGATGAGATATCAGCGGGTATAATATGTAGACTTTGTAGGTATGAAAAACTTGCGCTCTTTCTAGTATTACGTGTTTGGCTAGTTGCAACTAAAGTGGTTCAAGTTTAATCTTTAGAAAATATAAAATGTTTAAACAAATTTAAACTTCATTAGGTCGAATTCATGAATTGAACAAAAGTTGCATTTTTTCCAAAAAAAAGTTAAAAAATCTTCCAAAAATTGTTGTTATATTTTTTGTCCTTTTAAACAAAGGAATTAAACTTCTCATAAAAAAAGTAAAATATAAATAGTCATTTTTTTATTGCAGCCGTTTTATTCACTAAGCTTGAGTTTTACTTTCCAGGCTAATGGCGGCTGACTGAGTCAAGTGATTAGTTTGCCTCATATACTTTCTGTTCGAAAATACCCAGAATTCTTCAATACAACAAAAATGGTGCAATTGATATTAGTTTTATTTAATTCAACGTAATTTCCCTTGAAAGAAATACACATTTCCCAATGCTTTTTTCTCCCTTAAAAACTCTTTTCATAGATTGATTTTTGGATCGCTTTTAGCTCGTTCTGCGAATTCTTCTTTATTGCCTCAATCGCCTTAAAATGCAGTGTTGTCAGATACCTGAAATAACTTTCTCCTAAATATTTAAAAAGCTGAAATTTCCCCCCAACATGTATTTTTTATTTTTTCAAAAATCAAAATTTAACGAGGTCCACAATGGGTTAAGGTTCGTATACAGAAAGACTACGAAAAAAACCGTGAAAAGATTGGCCTATTGACTTCAAAGTTGGTAAAAACACTTGAAATCAAAAATAATTTGACACGTTTATCAAATTTTTTGAAAATTCAAAACTTAAAGGGGTGAACCAAGGGTTAAAAGTTTGTATAAAGAAACATGTTTTTTACGCTTTTTGACTTCAAACTTGGTAAAAGTACTTCAAATGTGAAATAATTTTATACGTGTTTTTCATTTATTGGAAAATTGAAATCTTACGGGGTCAACGATGGGTTAAGGGTTTGTATGGAGAAACTTTGAAAAAACATGAATTAATAAGACTATTGACTTCTAACTAGGAGAAAGTACTCTTGGTGAGAAATAATTTGACACGAGTTTTTTTATTTTTTCGAAAATCGAAATCTCACGAGGTGAACCAAGGGTTAAAAATTTGTATGAAGAAACCTGATTTTTTACGCCTTTTGACTTCAAACTTGATAAAATAACTGTTAGTGAGAAATAATTCCATACGCGTTTTTTTATTTTTTCGAAAATCAAAATCTAACGCGGTCAACGACGGCTTTAAAGTTTATATGGAGGAACTGCGAAAAAGCCTAAATGATTGAGCCAATTGACTTCAAACTTAGTGGAAGTACTCTTTGTGACAAGTAATTCGACACTTTTCTTCATTTTTTCGAAAATCAAAAAATAGCGGGGTGAACCAAGGGTTAAAAGATTGTATAAAGAAAGAAGATTTTATATGGCTATTGACTTCAAACTTAGTGAAAGCACTTAACATGTGAAATAATTCGATACGTGTTTTTCATTTTTTCGAAAATCAAAACCTGGGGTTAACGGCGGGTTAAGAGTTTGTATGAAGAAATTGTGAAAAATAAACAAACAATTTATGGGCCCATTGACTTTAAACTTGGTGAAAGTACTCTTGGTGAGAAAAAATTTGACACGTGTTTTTTTTATTTTTTTCGAAAATAAAAATCTGACGAGGTCTGATGGGTTAAGAGTTTGTATGGGAAAACATGATTTAATAGGTCAATTGATTTAAAATATGATGAAAGCACTTCAAATGAGAAATAATTAGACAAGTATTTTTTCATAAAAATGTAATGGGGTCAACCAAGGGTTAAAAAATGGTGATTTATTAGGCGCATTGACTTAACACTTTCCGGTCAATGTCAGCATTTCTGGAGACAAAAATTTGTCCTTCAAAATATTGACTGTTTTTGAACATTTTAGCAATAAAGAACAACAAAATATCAAAACCATAATTTTAGTTCAGAATTACAGCTCATTAAATTTTGTGCGATATATCGTACAATGGTTCGCAATGGACTAAAAATTCATAAAATTTTTGTTTCGTTTTTTTAAGTTTGATGAACAATTTATTGATTTTTTTTTTTACCATAAAAAGCTGCTCACAAAACTCACTCACACTGTGTAGCCACGGATAGTATGATTTATATTTTTAAACAGAATGATACAACACAACCCATTTAATTAAAATTAAAAAGCCGTTCCATAAAAGGTGCATTCGCTGTCAAATAATAAATCTTAAGAAAAAATGTTATGATATATCGCACAAATTTCCGGCCCCGCCAGTCAAACATAAACTCCCAAAAGATATTTGAGCACCAGACAGTGGCGGATTCGGGGTTTGGGGGTTGCAACCCCCCGAAATATTAGGATCGACTTTAAAACTACATACAAATTAAAACGCATTTTTTGGCATTTTATGAATATTAAAGAATTACTTTTTAAAAGCCCCCCCCCGAAATATTTTTCGGAATCCGCCCCTGGCACCAGATAACAGATGAACCAATCCAAAAAAAAGAATGTTGACCAAATTGCAGTAATTTTTTTTTCAGAAGTTACATAATACAAAAAAATAATACAAAATGCTTTAATCCTTAGCTCACTAATACAAAACCAATTCCACTTAGCTTTGGCTAATTCCATTTTCATAAACAGGCTCGACAGCAGAATTATTAGTTAGTGTTCTCCATCAAAGTTGCTTCAAATTGCACATTCGACAGCTCATCGAGGCCGCACAACGTCTCGGTCTCTGTCTGTCTGCGCGTCAGTCGACACGTGGTCCTCGTAAAGCCAACTAATGCAACTTTTAATTGAAATAATTACACACTAAGTGCACCTAATTATACCACAGCCGGCTGCCCCCACTCGTCGCACACATCTCGTCGGCTCGTTCGCCAATAGTTTACATAAATACTTATAAGCAATTAAAGTCCTCATCCAAAGTCCGCGAGCCAGCGACTAAGTATATCCCTGCCCGAACGACTGGCGCTGCTGTGACCACAACGACGCCATCAACGTCGTCCTCGTGGTCGAAGCGTGGTTGTCGCTCAGTTGTTGTTGTTGACGTTGTGTGTTGTTGTTTTTTCAATCGAGTCAGCGTAATTATTAATTTAAATACGCTCGACTAATATGCCCAGTCGCGGCTGGTGTTTGAGTCTGTGTTGGTGTTGGTGTTGTAGTGCGGCTGCCACACCACCAAACTGCCGCCATTAACAGCCGCTACAACAACTACAGCAACACCTCCGACACTAAAAATGTGCACACGACAACATTGGCAGTCGGCCGTCGAACGGCGCCGCTACCATTTGGCATTTGGCATAATTATTAGTTCACTTTACTTCGCTTCACTTCACTTCACTTCACTGCGACTGGGTGCTGGGTTCGGTTCAGTCGGAATCATAATTAAAAATGTATTTAGCTTATGAATTATTGTGCTGTGTTGTTGTTGTTGTCGCAACAATAACAACAACAACAAACACAATCAAGGGTGCTGCAAAATATAATAAAAAGTAGTTAATTACGCTAATAATTACTTGAGTCTCTTACAGTGAGTTGATGCAGCGTTGCCAGACTGCAGTAAAGAGGCCAAGTGACAGCTAATAAAATTTGAAACAACTGGACTGAACGCACATGGTTGGAATGGACAGACGGACTGTATGTAGGCGCCAGCGGGTTTTAATTTCTATTTATTTTACTAAACTTATGAATTTTTTATAATGAGTTTTATGACAAGTGGTGAGACATTTTCTTAATTTGTTGAGATGCGTAAATTAGTATTTAAATATATTTTATAACACATTTAATTCAAATTTTTTGAGCCTCAAACTGATTAACCATTTATCTCTGCCGCTGCATTTGACTTAATGAAAAAATTTGCAAACATAATTTCAACACACCAGCGGGATTTAATTTTATTTTACTATTCTTATTTATGCATTTTTTTGTAATGAGTTTTATGACAAGTGGTGAGAAATTTTCTTTATTTATTGAGATGCATAAATTATTATTTTAATATAATTTCAACACATTTAATTCAAATTCCTCAAACTGATTAACCATTTATCTCTCCCGCTGCATTTGACTTAATGAAAAAATTTTCACCATAATTTCAACACACCAGCGGGATTTAATTTTATTTTACTATTGTTACTTATGCATTTTTTTGTAATGAGTTTTATGATAAGTGGTGAGAAATTTTCTTTATTTATTTAGATGCATAAATTATTATTTTAATATATTTTTAACACATTTAATTCAAATTTTTAGAGTCTCAAACTGATTAACCATTTATCTCCCCCGCTGCATTTGACTTAATGAAAAAACTTGCAACCATAATTTCAACACACCAACTACACTCACCACTTCACCCCACTTCACCACTTTCTTCTCCTCAAACACATAATGCATTATTGAAATTTATAGCGTTTTCTTTAACGCCACCAAAACGAAACCAGACCAAAAATTGAAATGGCAAAAGTGCTGGCGGGAAAGAAAAAACATTAAAAAAACACCAAAAGTGAAAAGAAAAAAAACAACAACGCAAAATTTATTATTACGATATGCACGACATTTTATAATTAAGTCGAAATGGCCGCACGGAGCGCGAGGTGAAAATAAATCGACGCTACGTGGCAGCGTGCGGACGCTTCGACCGTTATTGGCGCCGTCAGAGCAACGGCGGTTTCAGTCCGGCAATCAAATTTATTTCTCTAATGCGAATAGGCGATGGTGGGCTGGTTCGGCAATGACTTGCAGCAATTGCAATCGCACAACAACAACATCAACTAATACAAATTAAATCAATAAAACTATTGGCCGTGCAACGGTGAAATACCCGAGAAAAGCAACGCAAAATTTTTAGGTTAGCAAAAAAAACTAATAAATTAATCGGCAACATATAATCGATAAGTTATCGTTGCATATTGATGCGATTTTTATGGCCATGCACAGATATTTCATAATCTGGTTTGTATTTCATACAGAACCAGCTTAGGTGATTTAATTGAATTTGTATGAATTTATTGATAAAATTATGGAGCTGTACAGATATCGTTTTATCGATTTTTTTGTAGTGATTTAGTGAGGAGCTAAATTTTTAAGTGAACTTCTACTGTGACTTTTGTGAAAATTTTTTTATTTTATTTTATAATCTAATTTGCATTTCATACCGAACCAGCTTAAGTGATTCAAAGCAATTGAATTTGTATGCATTTATTGATAAAATTATGAGGTTTAACAGTTATCATTCTATCGATTATTTTTTAGTGATTAAGTGATTGCGTAAAAAGCTAAATTTTTATGTGAACTTTTACTGTGTGTTTTGTGAAAATGAGGATCCATATATTTTCTCCTCCGCATATACTAAATTCTATGAGGATTAGACATGATTTAGTGTTGCTGAAGAACCTCTAATTTTTTGGGGTTCGGTGAAAAAGTGTATGAGCCAACAAATTTTGGAGCTAGAGTGAGATTTATTGGCTTCGCATCGAGGGCAAAGTTCACAAAAAAGGTGGGAAATTCGACAAATTGCTCCACAGCTGCTCAAAAGAGTACATCCTAGAGCCATGTGCCTCCTCCTGGCAGTCATAGAGGGCACTCACAATAGAGAATGATGACTCAAAATAAAATTACGGGTTTTCCGTACGCGTCCTCTGAACCTAATCTAACCTAACACTCATCTAAAATTCCAATTATATTCGAAATGGGGAGATTAATGGGATTGGACAATACATTTTGATTATTGCTTCGTAGAAACCCAAAAGTTGACAAACTTACAACTTCCTTTGTATGGGAGACACACTCTGGTGGTGAATTTTTAAACCTTAATTAATTTTGTATTTTTTGTACTCCAGAATGCTGCCGATCGCTGAATAATTCATTCAAATCGGTTCAGTAGTTTACGAGTTACGATGTCTACTTGACTACTACATTTATAAGTGGGGAGCCAAATCCATTAAAAATGGCCAGTTTTGTATGGCAGCCCCCTTAAGACTTGGTGATAACGGGTAGGTATGTTTGGAAGAAACATTCCGAAGAGAAAATAAATGAGTGTCGGTCTTACATTTAATACATGTGGGACCAACCTGGGAGCAGTTGGAGCCAATTTTATAAAATCCATCATTTTGTATGGGAGCCCCATTAAGGGTTGGAGGTAGGGTATGAATTTGTTTGAAAGAAATATTCAGTAGGGAAAACTAGTGGGGGTCCATCATAGACTTTAACCCTCTAAGAACAACTTCTGAGCAGCTGTGGAGCAATTTGTCGAATTTCCCACCCCACTCTGGGGCGAACATTTTTTAGCTCATGTACTATTTCACCAAACCACATAAAATGAGAGGTTCTTCATCACCGAAATCAAAAACCTCGAAAAACGAAATCGAAAACCTTTCTCCCTTTTAGAATACCAAAAGAATACAAAATCCCATTGAAGTTACCATTAATGTTGCTTCTCTTCTACCGAGCAACATTCTGTCCCCAACATTTATCGACTCACCGGTTGTCAATAAAAGCAAATTCTCTCCACTTTCAAGCGAGACTACTTATTGGCCTAAGCAGCATCTGCTCATAATTCGAACTTTATTACAATGTTTTGTTGTTGTTGTTGCTGCCAATATTGTTTCTATTACTTCTGCTGACCGCATTTGTGTTAATGTGTGCAATTATTAAGCGATTAGAAAGTTGCTGTGCGCCACGGTGATCTACGGGGGGGGGGGGGGGGGGGGGGGACGTAGGATGGTGAATGCAGAGCAAACAGTAAGCAATCAACGCAAAAGTATCGGCAACATTGTCGTGTAGCCAGCAGTAAATTTGTCATATTCATGCAAATTCTCTGAATGAATATTTCAAGCATTTTGCTTCGTTCGTTTGGCATTTTCGAGTGCAAAATTCAGTATTTTTCGCATATAATTAATTTCGTTCGATTGGCAGCGGCGTGTGAGACTTGGCGCCAGTTCAATTAGGTGAAAGTTTCAAATGGACGTTGGCTCAATTCACAGCTGCAAATATTGATTGGACAATAAGTGACGATCGAAGTATGAGTCGAGATGTGTAGACGACACTTTAATTGTCAACGTCAGCGATGATTTTCTTATTGAAAATTTATTAGTTTGGAAATTGCAAATGGTGGGTCAGTTTTTTTTTCATTTACTGAATATATAATAATAGATATTATTTTGAATTTTTTTTGCTTAGTTATTTATGATTAAATTAAAATTAAATACCTATATTTAATAGTCATTTGGGCTCAATTGAACAATGAAATCAATGAAATTGGATTTTTATTATCAAAAACATAACTGTGTTTACTAAAAATCGGTAAAAAACAAATTAAAAATGTTATGTAGACAATAGAAAAAGTATTTTGGTTTTACACATAAATCCCTAAAAATCAACGTGACAATGTTTTGTAGACAAACACAAATTATTTTTTCACCTAAAATCCACAAACCAATAGAAAACCGAAACTTTTTATCAAAAATCTACATGGATATTTTGTGCAGACAATCAAACATTTATTTATTTTTCGCTAAAAATATCAAAAATCAAAAAAAAGTTAAATAGACAATAGTAAAAATAAAACTTGTATCAACAATGTTGAGCAATATTTTGTGTAGACAATAGAAAATTGATTTTTATTTCATAAAACGAATCAAAAATCAAAAAAATGTTATGTAGACAATAGAAAAAACTACTTTTGTATGAAAAATCTACATGCATATTTTGTGTAGACAATAGAAGATTAATTTTTATTTCACAAAAGGCATCAAAAATCATAAAAAATTTTATGTAATCAATAAAGTAAGTTTTTTTTAACACAAATCTCTATGAATATTTGGTGTAGACAATCAATAAAAGCAACAACAATTATAAAAATCATATGTAGACAATAGAAAACATTTACTTTTTAATACAAATTTCCATGCATATTTCATGTAGATAATAGAAAATTGATTTTTATTTCACTACAAGCAGTAAAAATCATAGAACTTTTATGAAGACAATAGAAAATATTAACTTTTTTATGAAAAATGAATTTATATTTTACAAAAGGCAACAAAAATCATAAAAATGTTCTGTAGACAATAGAATAAATTTATTTTTAACACACATCTCAATGGATATTTCATGCAGACAACAGAAAATTCATTTTTATTTCACTACAAGCATTATAAATCATAAAAATGTTATGTAGATAGCAGAAAACATTTATTTTTATAACACAAATCTCCTTCTTTATGTAGACAATAGAAAATTGATTTTTTTTCACTACGAGCATTAAAAATCATAAAAATGTTACGTAGATAATAGAAAACATTAACTTTTTATGAAAAATTAATTTTTATTTGACAAAAGGCATCAAAAATTATAAAAATTGTATGTAGACAATTGAATAAGTTTATTTTTTAACACAATTCTCCATGAATATTTAGTGTAGACAATAGAAAATTTATTTGTATTGCACTAAAAGCATTAACAATTATAAAAATCATACGAAGACCACAGAAAACATTAACTTTTTAATACAAATTTCAATGGAAATTACGTGTGGACAAAAGAAAATTGATTTTTATTTCACTACAAACATTAAAAATCATAAAAATGTTATGTAGGCAATAGAAAAAATAAACTTTTTATGAAAAACTTACAGGTTGTTTTATATAGACAATAACAAATTTATTTTTATATCACTAAAAGCATGAAAAATCATAAAAGTGTTGTATAGACAATACAAAAAATTAACTCATTTTCAAAATTGTACTTAGAAAAATTAGGTTTTTCGATAAAAGCAACCAAAATCATGAAAGTCATATGAAAACAATAGAACACATTAACTTTTCATAAAAAAATGTAATATTTTTTTTTACTAAAGGCATCAAAAATAAAAAAAAATTATGTAGACAATTAAAAATATTGTTGTTTTTTTTAACATGAATGGACAAAATTTTACTGAAAACCAATATATAAATGAAAACCAAATTCTATTCTATCTAATATCGGCATACAACTTTTATGTATTAAAAAGCAAAATCTTTTTTAATTAAAAATTTAAAAAAATTATGAAATGTTTGTATAGAATTGAAAAAACTATATTTTTGTATAAACAATTATAACAAATCATTAAAATATTACATTATTATTATTATTATTAAAATATTAAATATACATGAAAATATTATCTTGACAATAGAAAATGTTACAGGTTTGTTTCAAATATCTTAAAAATTAATAATAGGCAATGGAAAAAATACTTTAAAAAAAAAAATTAAAAAGTCTTGAAAATGTTACACACACAACAGAAACAAACATATTTTTGGTCCTAGGAATCATTAAAAATCTACATAAAAATATTATGTAGACAATAAAAAATAAATTTCTTTTACTAAAAATATAAAAAAGATTTAAACTGTTATGTAATTAATAGAAACCAATAATTTGTTTAACCAAAAATGGTAAAAAACCAAAACAAATTTTGTATAGAATTGAAAAAAAATTTTACTTCTTCATAAAAAATCATTACAAATCATAAAACTATTACTTACATAAGTAGAAAGAAAAATTTTCTTCTAAAAATACTAATTTAAATCTACATGCAAATTATTAATAGACAATGGAAAAAATAATTTCTTTATTAAAATCACCAAAAGTCCTGAAAATTTTACGCACACAACAGAAAAAACAAATTTATTGTATTAAAAAAAAATTATTAAAAATCCACATTAAAAAATAAGTTATTATAAAAAATTATAAAAAATAATTTTTTTTTACTAAAAATAAGAAAAATCATAGAAAGTGTTGGGGGATTAATAGAAAAATTTATTTTTTCAAACTAAAATGATCAAAAATCTTGAAAATGTTGGTATAAAATTGAAAAAACTATATATTTTTCAAAAAAAATTTAAATCCACATGAAAATTTAATCTAGTCAATAGAAAATGGGAAGAAAATAATTAGCAATAAGATACACAAATTTCTACTTGAACCCACTTGTCACATTGACAGCAACTGCAAACTTAACGATTTGCTATTCAAACTCCAAGAAAAACTATAAAAATGCTGCTGCTAAAATTTTGCTCCAACCCAACTTGGCAATTTTATAGTTTCTCCTGCTTCGTTCCTTTGGCAACACCCGCCGCTTTGGCTCCCACTTCGCCCCTTCCACGGTTCGTTTTCTTTCCTCACACACTTTCTTGTCGCAACACTCAATTTTCCACCAGTTGTTGCTATCGTCTGTTTCTCTCTTTTTCATTGTGTGCTGCCAGGCGCACAGCCACTGTCGACAGCAGAATGTCACTGTCTCAGACAACAACAATAATCCACACTAACAGCGCCTGACCTGACCGCCAACAATGCTTCGGCAAGGCGACTTGAACCGAGTGCCAAAGGAAATTTGTAAGTGAAGAAGATTTTCTGATGCGGCTGAACAAATTTTCCTTGTGAGCAAGTTTTCTGTTGTTGTTGTTGTGCAGCCTGTTGTCCAGTGGCCCAGACGGACGTTTGTGCGGCGGCTGTTGCTGGTCACTTGGCGGCAATTGTTGTGCGCGTGAGAGCGAGAGCGAAATTGCTTCGCTCCCAGTTCATGTTGCCGCACATGAAAAGTGGCCAAATCGTAAAAGAATTCCACAACTTCCCACTCGCCCACACCTTCTGTGCTGTTGGGTGTGGGTGGCAAAAGCGTTCGAGTGTCCTTTAGTACAGTCGAATTATGTTCACTTCTCCACAACCCATCGAGTTCTCAGTGCTGAGGACAACGACTTCGGAGAGTGAACCATTGGGCTTTGCGATGATTTGGGCTACATTCGCGTTCAGGAGTGGAGTGCAATGTTTACATGCATTTTAAAGGACATTTATATATAGTGTGGTTGTTCTTAGTGTGCGTGTGATTGGTTTGTTTTTGGAGTAAATTGCAAATTTCGACTTTAATAAAATAATTTCGAGTCTCACCAAAAGCGCAGTGTGGGTGTGAATGTTTAGTTGCCGAGCATGAACTTTCACATTCACACACACACACACACTCAGATATATAAAACTCACTCACACCCACACACATAACTTTACAGTGAAAAAGTTTGCAACGAAGAATGTTTGCCTGCTCCACTTCAGCTGCATTAATGAGAAATGTTTATCAGGCTTATGTGCGTGCCCCCTGCCGCCTCCCTTCCCCCCTCGACAAACATTATGTTGGTGTGGGTAATAATTTTGTCGTAATTGTTGTTGTTGTTGTTGTCTCCTGTCGTTGCTGTTTGGCAATATTATGTTGTCATATTTTAAATTGCATTTGCATTTTGCTCTATGCAAAAACGCTCACGCACACAGTCACACTCGACTTGGCAGGTCGTTTCTTGGCCGCCGCCGCCTGCATGCAGTCATGTATGTGTAGTACATATATGTATGTGTATATTGCAAACTTATGGCAGCAACCCTCTCACACACACACATACGACTTTCTGTACATATTTACGCACTGTCCACATTTACCTGTGTACCACTAAATCGTGCCGCCATCTACGCTTTTGCGCCACTTCCCTCGTCCTGGCGGCTGGTTTGGGCCATCGTATGGGGTTGGCAAATGTTCGATAAATTTTCGCAAATGTCGTAAAGCTCTTAAAATAAAACTTAAATTAAAATGTATACTATATGTGTGTGTGTGTGTGTTCGGCAGATTTATGGCGTTGCATGGAAATGGCAAAATAGTTAATGAATTTGCCTATTTCATGCTTAAAAAATATAATTTATCGATATTTTTGAAATAAATATATGGATAATTATGTCAAATTGTAATATAGTGTGGTTATGTTTATGAGTAAAAAAAAATAAAATATTTTAAAATATTTTAAAAATTTGCTGAAAAGTGGTTAATAATGCAGAAAGTAGAGGACACTGAAGAGTGAAAACAACCTAATGAAAATAAAACTTTAATACTGTCGAGTGCTTTTTTGCAGGGACTTAACTATTATAAGTTTTTTAAGAAAATAATTGCAATGTAACTATTACAATGCAACATAAATTTTATTTGTTGATTGTAATTATTATTTGCGACAATTAATTTTTACGTTGCGTAATAACTATTATGAAAAACAAATTGGTTTTTTTCTCGATAATTATTAATTATTTTCGGATTTTTTTGTTTACGTTGGTTCATAACTTTTATTTATGACTTTTTTATTTACGTTACCCATAACTATTATTTTGCGAAAATTTTGTTACGTTGCTTCATAACTTTTATTTATGATTTTTTGTTATTTACGTTACCGATAACTACTTATTATTTGAAAAACAATTTTTTTACGTTGCTTCATAACTTTTATGAAAGAAATTTTTTTTTTACGTTGCCCTACCACATTTTGAGTTTGAATTGATTTTTAATTGTTTAGTTGTTGGTGGAAATTAGGTTTCTGCAGTTAATTTGCGTTTGTCAATTTAAAACAATTCAAAATCAATTCATATCCAAAAAGTGGTAATTCAATGTAAAAATTTGTTTTTCAAAATAATAGTTATCGGCAACGTAAATGAAAAAAAATCGCAAATAAAAGTTATGAAGCAACGTAAAAAAAATTGCTCAAAATAATAGTTATCGGTAACGTTAATTAAAAAAGTAATACATAAAAGTTATGAAGCAATGTAAAAAAACAAAAATCCCAAAATAATAATTAACGATAATGAAAAAAATATTTGTTTCTTATAAGAGTTATTATGCAACTCAAAAAATTTTATTACATAGTAATAGTTATAGGCTTTTTATGTCGCCCATAACTATTTCTTATTGGGAATAATTATTATAAAACATTAGTTATAGAAATTTCTTAAAATAGGGCAATTTTTTTATTTCCAAAAATTTGGATAATAATTATTTTAGGTCTCTGCTTTTTTGTGGTGCGGGACTTTAAATTAAAAAAAATAAAAATGAGATTACATAATAAAAACTGAAACCTAACTCTTTTACAAAAAACATGTTATGTTATTTATGTTCGGTTATATTTTCGGGAATGTGGCCATCGCGGCTGGCTCGTTCCTGGCGTAATCTGCAGGTCCAATTTTCAAACAGTTTTTCAAACAATCTCTCAAAGTGAATCTCAAACAATATCTCAGCAATAGTTCGAACAATGTTGTCTTCCAATGCATTCAAAGTTTTCGCTCCGTTTGCATTAAACAATTACTTCACATAACCCCAGAGAAAATAATCCAGAAGCGTTAAATTGCACCAACCGACGTTCACCAAATATTTCCTCCAATAAGTCTCACGTTTGACGAGCTTGACGGCATTTGGTGTCCTTTTGTTGGGAAAAACATATCTTTAGTCAACATTCCATCCAATTGGGGCACAACAAAATTAGCAATCATGGCTTTATAGCGCTCACCGTTCTCAGTTTTACTATAAACATGTAAGGACCAACAGTTCCGGTCCATAAATCACACCAAACAGTGAGTTTTTGTGGATCTAACAGTGCGTTGTGAATACATCGTGGGTTCTCTTTACTCTTCGTGATACGAAAACGATCCATGGTTGGTCGAATAAGTTAATAAGTGCATTGTTATTGTTCTAGCGTCTGTACATTATAAAATGCCAAACCAAATTGGACCCAATTAATAACAGCGCTGCCTGATCTTACCAATGTTTGACCATTAAATCGTAGAAGAATCGAACCTCTAAAAAATCTAAAACCCTTCCTAAAGTGTCCATATGAAATCATGTTATAAAATAGCAGTCAACAATTTTAAACAAAATTTTTAAATTTTTTGTAGGTAAGCTTTAAAAATTATAAGAAAGACACGGCAGATTTTCTTTCAAAAAGTGGTGAAATATAATAATGATAAACCTTAATGGATAAATTTTGACTGCTTTGGGCATTCTAGACTTTTCTTAATTTAGGGAAGAATTTAGAGGAGAGAGTATAAGATCAAAAAAAGAGAGCAATTATAAATAAAAAAAAGAGAAAATAAAAACAAAAGTAGTAGCTTGAATGAAAGCGCAACAGAAAGGAATGAGAGAGTGGTGAGGTTAAAAAGGACACATAAAGTTATTTAAAGAGGGCTAAGAGAAGATAAAGAGAACACGCAGAGATATTTAGAGAGGGAAGAATGACAGGGGAGGGAGAATGAGGGATGGGGGAGAAGTGAGGATAAAGAGAAGACATAGAGATATTAAGAGAGTGGTTGCAAAGTACAGAGAGCATGAGGAATGGGAGAGTAGTGAGGATTAAGAGAAAATACAGAGACATTAAGAGAGTGATGACAGAGTAGAAAGAGAATGAAGAGTGGGAGAGTAGTGAGGATAAAGAGAACACATAGAGATATTAAGAGAGTGATGACAGAGTAGAGAGAGATTGAGAAATGTGAGTGTCGTGAGGATAAAGAGAAAATACAGAGATATTAAGAGAGGAGTGGCAAAATAGAAAGAGAATGAGGAATGGGAGAGTAGTGAGGATTAATAGATTACATAGAGGCATTAAAAGAGTGATGACAGAGTAGAGAGAGAATGAGGAATGAGAGAGTAGTGAGGATTAAGAGAAAATACAGAGACATTAAGAGAGGAGTGACAAAATAGAAAGAGAATGAGGAATGCGAGAGTAGTGAGGATTAAGAGAAAATACAGAGACATTAAGAGAATGATGACAGAGTAGAGAGAGAATGTGGAATGGGAGAGTAGTGAGGATGAAGAGAACACATAGAGACATTACGGGAGTGATGACAGAGTAGAGAGAGATTGAGGAATGTGAGTGTCGTGAGGATAAAGAGAAAATACAGAGATATTAAGAGAGGAGTGACAAAATAGAAAGAGAATGAGGAATGGGAGAGTAGTGAGGATTAAGGGATTACATAGAGGCATTAAGAGAGTGATGACAGAGTAGAGAGAGAATGAGGAATGGGAGAATAATAAGGATAAAGAGAAAATAAATACATTAAGAGAGGGATGACAGAAGAAAAACGAGAGAGGGAGAGCATGCTGCGTTTCAAGAGTAGGGATTGTAGAGAAAATACGTAGGGCTAAATAGAAATTCAAAGAGATATAAAGGAATAGAGAGAATGGAAAGAATGGAGAAGAACATGGGGGAATAGGAATAGTGGTAGGAATCATAAAAAAAATATAGGGCTAAATAGAAATTCAGAAAGGAATAAGAGAGTAGAGAGAATGGTAAGAATGGAGAGATGAAAATTATTATTTAAAGACGACTAAAGAGTAGAGATAGTACTTAGATAGGGTTGAATGAAAAAGATAAGAGAGTTTGAGAAAGATAAGGGAGTTTAGAATATGGAGAGAACACGTAAGGGTGGAAATTCAGAGAGAGGCGAGAGAGTAGAAAGCGTAGTGGATAGAGAGACCGCTAAACGGATATTCAGTTGGCTCTAATTAAAAACTCAAGAATACAAATAAAATTACCAACAAGATTTAAAGATCTAAAAACGAACTATCTGAGAGAAATCTCTAAGATATCATCATTTGATGTTTAAATTAAAATCTGACTATGTCTTCAATTAAAATAATCAAACAAACCAAACCACAACACACAAATTTATAATTCTGAATTTCTGTATTTTTAGATTAATTATAAATTTTTCTTTTTAATCCCCAACAATGATTACAATAATCTACACATAACTTTGTACAATTTTGTGTACAAATCTCCACATGAAATTCAATAATAATATGCAAATGACTTCCATTCGTAAACTCCTCTTCCTACTTGTATAAACTTTGGTTCAATGTCCTCTTAAAAATTTACACTCATTCCTGGTTGCTTACTTCTCGCTTCCATTCAGTTCGGTCGGCAAACGCTTTCCGGCAAAATTAGTTTTGTTGATGTGAGCATAAATTATTTGATTGTCTTCCAACAATTCAGCTATTGGGCATGAGATGAGCGTAAACCATGCCCGCGCGAACACGTTTCATTGATGTAGCAACACGCCCATTTTGACTCTATCATCCCCTCTCCACTCCTCAGCCGCCGACATTGCAACGTATTTCGAATTATTAAAAATTCAATATTATGAAAAAGAACCAAAAAACAAAAATCATAATGGAACCAGCACAAGTGGACAGCAAACACGCCCTCCCGTACCCCCTGACAGGGCTGACACTGAAATTCGCCCACTGTGATTTTTGAATTTGTTGCTGCGCTTCGTCTGCGCTCATTGCCAAAGGCTCGCAGCTATTTTTGTGATTTCCTTTATTTTATTTCTAGTACCTACTTCCATTTCAATTTTATTCTACACTTTTTTTGTATAATTTATTCCTCGCCTGCTACTCCTTTTCGTGGCCGTTTCCTTTCATTGCCACGCCATGCAGTGCGCGCTCATTTTCTACACACACGCCAGCCAGCCAGCAAGCAGAGCAGCGCGCCAGGTTCGTGTCCATTTTCGTTAAGGCAGTCGCAGTCGCAGCCGTTGTTGTTGTCATTGTTGTAGTCGTTGTTGTCGACGCCACATCGGTGATGTATGCTAATGAGCTTCATTGTGCCATGTGGCAGCCGGAACGCGCTTCAGTGCAGCTAGGAGCAAGCAGTGGGCAGGCGACAGCTGAAAGTGTGGCAAATGGGCATAAGGCGAGGTGTCCTTTTGCATTTGATAACATTTTATGATTTCTAAATTGTCTACATGCAAATGTAGAGAATTCAAAAACCATGTAGAAAATTTGTATGAGCATGTAAATGTTATGTAGAAAGTAGAGTGAAAGTCAGACACACATTATGCGTAGGAAAAATGTTGTTAAAAGTGAAAATTTTATGAATGTTATGTAGTTTACCATGTAGAAAAAGGAGCGATTTGAAATTTAGTGAGTTTAAGAGCATAAATCTATAGTGAAAATATTTTGGACAACTACTTCTTTGAATATGTTCATAAATTAAATGTAAAGATATGTAATGTGTTGAAGAATCGTTTACAAAATAATGTAAACAATGTAGAAATTGAATTGAAATTAATTAATTTCACATTGCAAATAAAAAATCATGCAAATATTCTAGAAATTATTTTTAAATTAAAATTCAACTATTTAGTTTGTCAATAAATTTTTTCAAAGTTAAGTAACCCATGTAGATAATCGGGTTGAACAAAAATAAGTCATGCAGACATTTTAGAAAATATCATAGACGTTATGAATTTAATAAATAAATGAATTTATGCTGTGATATTTTGTAAAGGAAAATTATTTTTTTAATACATACAGAAAAAATCTAACTCATGTAGACAATGAGTTGGGTGATGCAAATAGTGTCAACAATCTTATATATCATGTCAAGAATCTTTACTAATCTTATGCTCAAATGTTATGTGCACAAATTTAATGAATTTAATATTTAAAAATGCATTTAGAGAACCCATTAAGCCCATGTAGACAATGAGTTAGGCTTTGTTAATGGTATAAGCAATCATATAAATTATGTCAAAAATCGTAACTAGTCTTTTGCTCAGATGTTATGTACACAAGTTTTATTCATTTAATACAAAAAATGTATATACAAAACAGTAAACTCATGTAGACAATGAGTTAGGCCAGGCGAACGATACAAACATTCATATAAATCATGTCAACAATCAACACTTATCTTATGCTAAAATGTTATGTACAGAAATTTAATTAATATAATACGGAAAAAAGATATTTAGAAAACGTTAAAGGCCATGTAGACAATGAATTGGGCCATGCAAATGACACAAACAATCATATAAATCATGTCACAATCGTCATTAATCGTATGCTCAAATGTTATGTACAGAAATTTAATTAATTTAATACACAATAATTATGTAGTAAAGATTAAAGCCATGTAGACAATGAGTTAGGCTCTGTAAATGAATTAAAAAATCATATAAATCATATCGACAATCATCACTTATCTTATGCTCAAATGTTATGTACAGAAATTAAATTAATTTAACACAAAAAAAATATTTAGAAAACGTAAAACCCATGTAGACAATGAGTTAGGCTCTGTAAATGATATAAGTAATCATGTAAATCATGTTAAGAATTGTAACTAGTCTTATGCTCAGATATTATGTACACAAACTTAATTAATTTAATACAAAAAAAAATGTATTTTGAAAACATTAAGCTCATGTAGACAATGAGTTGGGCTATGCAAATGGCATACAAAATCATATAAGTCATGTCACAATCGTCATTAATCTCATGCTCACATGTTAGGTACAGAAATTTAATTAATTTAATGCAAAAAAATTATTTAGAAAACATTAAACCCATGTAGACAATGAGTTGGTCCATGTAAATGGCATAAATTCTCATATGAATCACGTAAAGAATTGTCTAGACTGTGTAAGTACTTATAAAACTTTTCAGAGAGCTATAGTTTAAGAGTAAAGAATGTAGAAAATTGTTTAAGTAATGTAGATAATCCAGTTAGGTTGTGCAAAACGTCTAAAAACGTTAATGAACCATGTAGATAATCGGTTAAAATTATAAGTATGATTTGGAATTGTACAAAATATTGCAAGTAATTAGTTAGTCATGTAGAAAACACATAAATTTTGTGGAGAATGAGTAAGCTTGTGTAAACATTATGAAATTTGTTGTAAAACATTGGATAACAATTAAAATCAACTAATAAAACCGGTAAAAAACTATATATACGATGTAGACAATTAAACAACTTTTACACCTATTTTATTTTCTTTCAAACGTACCGATTAATTATGTGGATAATCTAATAATTGTTTAAAAATTTTTTTAAAATTAATAAAAAACCAAAAAACATTGGAAACAAATGTAAACAATTATTAATCATATAAAAAATCATGTCGACATATATGTAATCAATCTCTAAAACCTCACCTAAACCATTAGAAAATCTAATAATTGTTCAAAATATTTCTTGAAATTATGTAAAAACTAAAAAACATAAAAAATCATGTAGACAATCATTAATCATATAAAAAATCATGTCGACAATTATGTAATCAATCTCTAAAACCTCATATGCTGCGTAGAAAACATTATTGTTGACATAGTTTCGACAATGCAGCACAACAACATTAATCTCGTGCATTATTCGTTGTCGTGGTGTGGCACGTTGGCGTCGGCCGGGCAAATATTGCATTGTAATGGCGGCAGTGATCGTCGTCGGGCGTCGATTGTGTGCGTACATATGTATGTGTGGCCGGGCTGGTGTGGCACATAATATGCATAACATAATTATACCAAAACGTAATTGCAAAATTTTGCACTCATCAAGGGCGACGCGATGCGACGCGCAACAAAACTTGACGGCGACGCTTCTTCGTTTCGTACTTCATTAATGCGCGAGCGTGGCGTGGCGAGCGTATGCCAGCGGCTATTCTTGTAGCAGCAACAACAACAATAACATGCACAATAATAGCGCAGCAACACCAAATGTTGCTCCCCCCTCAACACCCCTCATAATGACATGGAAGGCACATTGAGTGCGACAGAGTTTAACCCTTTTGGCGTTGCGCTGTCGCACGCAATGACACCAAACGAAAATGCAGAAAACGCTGCCAAGGTGGATGAAATAAATTAAAATTTAGCACAAAATCTGCAATGTTTTTTGTTGTTGCCGATTTGGCAATTAATGTACTACCGTGGGGGTGTTAAGCGTTGAAGTGAGAGGGGTAGCGTTAATTTTTTTTAGTGAATTTATCAAAGGGTTCAATTGTAATGAGCATTTTGAAGGTTTTTTTTTGTTATTTAGAATTGAAATTAAGCAATAAGTGTTGAGTTTTTAATGCAAAAAAAAATATTAAATTGCCGAAAAGGCAAATAACTAGAAAAACATAAATATTAGAAATACAAAAGATAAAAATAAAAATATTTAAATCTATTTCAAAATTATATTCTTTAGTAATAACCATTTTAAATTTATAAAATAGAAATAAAATAAGTAAATGAAAAAATTATTATTAATTTTTTGTTGTTATTTAGAATTGAAAGAAATCAATAAGTATAATTATATCAAATAAAATAAAATAAAATAAAATAATAAAATAAAATAAAATAATAATAAAATAAAATAAAATAAAATAAAAAAAATTAAAATAAAATCAAATAAAATAAAATAAATTAAAATAAAATAAAATAAAATAAAATAAAATAAAATAAAATAAAATAAAATAAAATAAAATAAAATAAAATTAAATAAAATTAAATAAAACTAAATTAAATAAAATTAAATAAAATTAATTTAAATAAAATAATATAAAATAAAATAAAATTAAATTAAATAAAATTAAACAAAATTAAATAAAATTAGATAAAATTAAATAAAATTAAATAAAATTAAATAAAATAAAATAAAATAAAATAAAATAAAATAAAATAAAATAAAATAAAATAAAATAAAATAAAATAAAATAAAATAAAATAAAATAAAATAAAATAAAATAAAACAAAATAAAATTATAACAAAATAAAAAAAATTATTATTAATTTTTTTGCTATTTAGAATTGAAAGAAATCAATAAGTGTTGAGTTTTTAATGCGAAAAAATATAAATATTCCAAAAAAGGCGAACAATTATAAAAACATAAAGATTACAAATATAAAAAATAATAATAAAAATATTTAAATCTATTTCAAAATTATATTCTTTAGTAATAACCATTTTAAATTTATAAAATAGAAATAAAATTAGTAAATTGCAAAATTACTAGTCACAACAATTTTATTGCACGCTGTCACACTTTCAAATGTTCTCACTTCTTTCACACTTTTTATACTCTTTGCACCCATTTCTAGCACCTACAGAGCTTGTAAAACGACACATTAGAACACTACACCAACATTCAATCGCATTTAAAAACCGACCACAGCCAGGACACCAACCGACCGTGTCTGCAAGCGGCGCAACCAAATAAAATAAAATAAAATAAAATAAAATAAAATAAAATAAAATAAAATAAAATAAAATAAAATAAAATAAAATAATAATAAAATAAAATAAAATAAAATAAAATAAAATAAAATAAAATAAAATAAAATAAAATCAAATCAAATCAAATCAAATCAAATCAAATCAAATCAAATCAAATCAAATAAAATAAAATAAAATAAAATAAAATAAAATAAAATAAAATAAAATAAAATAAAATAAAATAAAATAAAATTAAATTAAATTAAATAAAATTAAATAAAATTAAATTAAATAAAATTAAATAAAATTAATTTAAATAAAATAATATAAAATAAAATAAAATAAAATTAAACAAAATTAAATAAAATTAGATAAAATTAAATAAAATTAAATAAAATTAAATAAAATTAAATAAAATACAATAAAATAAAATAAAATAAAATTATAAAAAAATAAAAAAAATTATTATTAATTTTTTTGCTATTTAGAATTGAAAGAAATCAATAAGTGTTGAGTTTTTAATGCGAAAAAATATAAATATTCCAAAAAAGGCGAAAAATTATAAAAACATTAAGATTACAAATATAAAAAATAAAAATAAAAATGTTTAAATCTATTTCAAAATTATATTCTTTAGTAATAACCATTTTAAATTTATAAAATAGAAATAAAATAAGTAAATTGAAAAATTACTAGTCACAACAATTTTAGTGCACGCTGCCTCACTTTGAAGTATTCCCACTTCTTTCACACTTCTCATACTCTTTGCACCCATTTCAAGCACCTACACTGCTCATACAACGACACATTAGAACACAACACAAACATTCAATCGCATTCAAAAACCGACCACAGCCAGGACACCAACCGACGGTGTCTGCAAGCGGCGCAACGTCTTTGAATATGCATGCATAATCAAGCTGACAATGAGCGTAGTAAAATTTTACGACATAATATGCCAAATGAACATGGCCCAAGTGGGGGCCCGGTCGATTGGGTTGGTGTTGGTGCTAAGTAGTGACAGCAAAATGAGCTGAATCCAGTGCAGCTGCCGAGAGGAAAGGGCCAAGTTGGTGATTTCCTTTTTGAATTTCGGACCAAACAAAATTAAGTAAATGCAAAAGTTTTGCGAAATGAACGAACGTGAAGCATGTCGTCAGCAGCAGCAACAGCAACAGCAATAGTTGGCGCAGTCGACGTCCAACAGGAGGCTTACATAATTTTACAAAAAGTATGGGCTGTGCTGGCTGCAGTGAGGACGAAACTTTACTTTGCCAAGCGACGAGCATTGGACATTACGAATTAGCGTTGAATGATAATTATACGGCCGGATCAGGGCGTGCTGGCAGGGGGAGGGGGGAGTGGCGCTGGCAAACATTACAACATTACATTGAATGCGTTAAGCTGCACTGTGAGTCTGTGTGCGTCTCGTCTGTGTGAGGGAGACATTTGTTTTAAATGAGATTTAGTAGAAAAAGGATTTTACCAAATTTCACTTGCCGCACTCTTCTTAAACTCTGCTCTCCATATAGTTGTATTTGTTGTTGTTGTTTTTATTTTTCTAATTTTCCCTAAACCAACCAACACGTTTGGGCGCATTAGCAGCAGACAGCAAGACATGACTGCAGTAGGCAAAGTGGTGAAATTAGTTGTGGGTGGCATTGCTCAAAAGTTGTAGTTGACGTGCAGCAGAAAATGCAAATTCAAAATAATAAGCACGAAATTTTCTGCAGCAATGTAATCATATTAAAAATGAGAGAATGTATGTAATGCGGTGCTGGTGGTGGTGGAGTCAGTGTGAGTGTGGGGCAGAAGGTGTGAGCGTGCTAAAGGATTTGGCAACATTTGCATTTGAATTTTGTGTATTCCTTTTTGCGTTTTTGTGTTGCTTTGTTTTGTTTTGAGCTTTCATTTCATTTTAGTTGGCTTATGCCTAGTTGCATGTCCCGAACTTATGCGGAGGCGGTGATAAGACAGAAATCTAATTTAATTGCAAACCAAAATGGCAGCACAAGTTTATGCAAAATATTTGTATATACAATTTTGGGAATTTTCAGAAATGCATTTTTGTTAATTTGTAAAGTTTGAAATGCACGAAGTGAGTACATGAAATTTTGGAAAAATTCTGAAAATATATAAGAAGATATAATTAGGTTAGATTAGATGGTGGATTGAGGAAAATAGTAATTCCTTTTTTTTAGTAATTACTTTTCTGATTAAATTTCATTTATTTTTTCACCAAGTACGATAGTCTTGGAAAGATTTGGGAGTGAACTGAGAAACAAACCTATGAAT
This sequence comes from Melieria picta, assembly GCA_964056695.1. Taxonomy (NCBI): domain Eukaryota; kingdom Metazoa; phylum Arthropoda; class Insecta; order Diptera; family Ulidiidae; genus Melieria; species Melieria picta. The sequence continues at coordinate 113,795,720 of OZ057400.1, forward strand.
AGTTGTTCCTCAACCGCTCGGACTTGGCAGCCATAACAACTTGTAAGCGGGTTACGGCCTGCCGCAAAAGTTCCCTCCAGGCACCTCTGCTTTGTACACACCTTTTCTAGTTTATCACATTAAGAGATGATAGGACGCTCTTAACTTGGTCCATTCACCAGAGACACGGCCGCCCTCTTCGCTGTCGACCTCCAACTACCGCATCGAACACCTTTTTCGCCGGAGCTTCATCGCCCATACGGCAGACATAGTCAAGCAAGCTTAGCCGCAGGATGATGATCAGCTTTGCACCGTTCTTACCTCGAAAGCCTCGATAGTCCAGCCTGTATCGCACTAGCTTCTCCTGCCAGAGGCCCTAGGTTCGATTCCCAGCTCGGTCTGGTAAAACTCCAAAGTGTGAAAAAAATTAGCAAAAACCAAAACGCCTTTTGGAATCGGTGTAAAACTGTAGGTCCCGCTATTCCCCTATCCCAGTAATGTTGAAAAAACAATGTTGCCAAAGATTTTGCGAAGCATCTTTCTCTCGAATACCCCAAGGGCCGTTATGTCGTTCCGCTACTGTGCCATAAAGAAGCATGGATATGGACAGCATGGTCCTATAGAGTGCAAATTTAGTCAGTCAAGAGAGGTCTCTGCTACTCAATTGCCTACTGAGGCCCTAACAGCTCCTGTTGGCAAGAGTAATCCTTCAGTTATCTCCAGGCTGACATCATTACTGCTATTTATGACGGTGCCAAGGTAGACAAATTCCTTGACGACTTTTCAGAAGTATACCTGGTGGCCTCGACTCGAGACCCTAGCCGGTGTGAGTCCCTGTGTGTAGACAGCATATACTTCAGCTTCCCCAGATCCATTTTGGTTATTCTCTTTCGATTCCTGCAAAGGTAGCGGTGACATCCGATGATGTTACGCCCGATGACGTCAATGTCCTTAGAATAGGCAAGGAGCTGGATACTCTTGGTAAAGATTGTGTCATTACAATGTACACCGACCTTGCGTAGAACACTTTCCATGGTGAATTTAAAGAGGTCATTCGACAAGGGATCACCATGACTGAAACTTCGAAAGGTTTCGAATGGGTCGGAGAGGTCACTTCCAAATGGATGGAACTGCGGGCGTATTCCTCAACGTTATTCTGCAAGATTACACCAGCTTTGCAGGGATATTAAGTTCGGACTATGCGGTGTATAGGCGATCCCCCATCCCTTTCTCCATGCGCTTGAAATGTGTGCTGTAACATGTGTTGAAAAAAACAGTGTTGCATAAAAATTTCAAAACGGGTGAAATATGAGATATCACTCTCCTATCCTTCCCTATCCTTCATGGGTATAGTACAATGGTCCAAAATGGACTAAGTGCTATGGAAGGCTTGTAGCCTTCCTGCCCACCCTCACATCACATCACATTACATAGCCGATCCCTTACAGAGCTGCTTATAGAAAGCTGCCTTCTAAATATTAAAAGGTGTTGAGTACCGATTTGACCCTCATGAGTCTTCTCCAGGATCTGACGTAAAGTAAAGTGAATATCTGGTCGATGGTGGAATTTCCAGGTCTAAAGCCGCACTCATAAGGTCCAATAAGTGCTTAGGCGAGCGACTTCAATATATCACATAATATGCTCGTTAGGATCTTACGTACATGTGATGAAAAGTAGATGCCTGATACGACTGTAGTTGGCGCATATTGTTGAAGCGCCTTTCCTCAACAAAGGTTTGCGAATCCAATTGTTGGACATACGTTCTTCCAGTAATATTTTGCAGATGAGCTGATGGATGCCTCTAATCAGCTGCCCACTGACAGTCTTGAATCATTCTGCTGGTAACCCATCTGGTCCTGCAGATTTATTGCTCGTCATAGCTGGGTGATACCACATCAAAACCATTGTCATCAATTGGTGCCATTAAGACATTTTCACCACGAGTAACATTGTTCTCTTACTTACTTACTTGCGAGCATCTTCAGGAGGTGTTCCTTCCACAACCTCAGTAAATCTGTAAAAGGATTTCCGTTTTGACCACAAAGAGAACCTAATTCAGTTGCTTATTGCATCCAGTCAAGTTCTCACGTCAATATTTAAGATGTCAGTGAGATTAAGCAGTAACTTCTTTTATAGAGATTGAAAGCATCGACCAAACTAAACCCCGTCAGTGTCAGAATTGGTTTTCCTTGTTCACTTCTCTCTGGAGCATAGGGCCTCCACAAGACTCTTCCATCTTACTGCTTTTCCTTGTGTTGGTTACGTTAATCGGATGTGTTGTTCTGCCAGGGTAGGTTATTGGGCTGCCGCAGGTAGTCCTAAGTGATGGGGGTGCCGTCTAAGGCCGCTTAGGAACGTCGCCTCCGTCATTTCGAGCTACCGCTCATAGCGCCATCTATTGTGTGAGGAGGTTACAGCAAAATGGTTGGGGACCTCACTAGACCAATTTGGTGCGCTGTTTTCGCTATTGTCCGCTTCCCCTTGCAGGGGTCGCTGGTGCATCGCGTAGCTGTATATTTCATTTCTTTTTACAGCCATACCCCGCGTAATATTGCGTGGGAGTGAGTGGGATAGGAGTAACTTGGGTTGGGAATTGTTGAACTTAGATATGTTGCAGGGTTACGAAAATTTAGAGAACAGGAAAAATCGGAAAAGTTTGTTGGAAAAGTGCGGGACCGTGCACGAGGTGGGAGTTGAACGCACGACTTCTGGGATGACAGTTTAGTCCACTCACGCCAGGCTTTCGAGGCTGCATAGTGTGGGAATTTATACTCACTAAAACCATCTCTCTAATGTCCGGCTTACCGCCCGGTACTATCGTCAGATATACTACTGTGTCCAAAAAATAAGGTGACATTGTATTTCTTTTGAAAATTCTTTATTTATTCTTCCAAATCAATTTCATCCCCTTCAAAGTAATCCCCTCCCGATACAATGCACTTATGCCAACGGATTTTCCAATCTTCGAAACACTGATTGTAGTCACTTTCCGGGATGGCCTTCAGTCCCGTCTTCGCTGCGGCTTGAATCTCCTCTATCGTATCAAAACGGTGTCCCCGGAGCGGTATTTTGAGTTTGCTGAACAGCCAGAAGTCGCACGGCGCCAGATCAGGTGAATACGGTGGTTGCGGAACGATATGGGTTGAGTTTTTGGCGAAATGATCACGAATTACGAGTGCAGTATGGGATGGTGCATTATCGTGGTGTAAAAACCAAGAATTGTCTTTCCACAGTTCCGGCCTTTTTAGGCGGATAGCGTTACGCAAACGACGCATAACGTTCAAATAATATTCCTTGTTGACTATTTGGCCCGGCGAAAGGAATTCATAATGCACAACACCACGATAATCGATAATTCAAATGGCACCTTATTTTTTGGACACAGTAGTATTGCGTTGGAAGGCGGAATTGAGCATTTATCTCGAACGTCTGTCTTGTCAGTTGTCACAGTTCACTTTATTCTTTGTTGGTTTGTCCCAGTCACACAGGTGTGTCGGCTTTCTTACCTCAGAGACCATGAAACATGGCGAACTCCAAAGGTTCTTCGAGGCCGAAGTCAAGTCCAGTGTCTCGTAATTTTCCGCCTCTAGCTATCGAAGCGAAAAAGCGAGTTTCTACAGCCTCTTTATATAGCAGAGCTCAACGTTGTGGTCTTGCTCGGGTCCAAAACGGTAAAGATATGCTTTCAAGCAAACGTGTCAGCTGAGAATCTTATAGTAAGTACCTGCCCGTGCTTCCTATCGAGCCACGACTTAATTCGGCAGTAGGGTTAACCAGTAACGTGAGCCCAAAGATATGTTGTATATACTCGTATGTATGTATGTAAGATCCGAGACCTCCAAAATACGAGTCAGTTTTTTTTTTACTCTAGAATGTTTACTGAAAAGAAATCTTCCTTGACATTTATTCTTTTTTTTTACTAAATCAAACCCAAAAAATAAGAAAATATGAACAAAATAGAAAACATGTTATTTATCGCTTTTTTCACATCTCTAACAACATGCTGCGACACACCTACGTCTGTATGCGCCGCCTGCATATTGTTGTCTCTTTCGCTCAAATAATGCCATAATTAGAGTGAACATAATATGCACATGCATAATTAAACAAAGCTTAATCCATACTCCACCCCTTTGCGCAGGCTGCGCCCCTCCCCACCACCACGTGCGGCATCCGCTGCAGGTCGATTGAACGGCGCGAGCGCGAGTGCCAGCGCACCGACCAGCCAACCAGTGATGCCACATTATGTGCCGCAGCAGAAAATATAGAACTGCGCGTTGGCATGCCAACTGTTTTTTGCATTTAGCATAAAATGTAAATTTTTTGTATTATTGTTTTTTTGTTTTTGTAATTTTTTGCAATTATCTTCTTGTGGTTGTTGTTTGATTTCAGACGCGCGCTCATTTGTTGCACGGTTCGTTTGTATGTATCGTTGGGGTTTTGTGGTTTTTTTACTGCAATGCTTTTTTGTGTTCTCGCTGCTGTTGTTGTTGTTGTTTCAACTATTGGTGTTGCTGCTATTGGCGTGGCCGCACTGCAGCGCTGCGCTTGTTAATATTAATTCAATTTTTGTTGTTATTGTTGTTGTTGCCACTGTTGTTTTTTGCGCGCACAGCAGCCAAAGTTGCAAAACAAAACAATATCAACAACAACTATCAACAACAACAATAATAACAACAAGAAAAACAAATGCGCGCCAACTCGACTTCGATTCCCTTTCCCAGTCAGCGTCCGCGTCATTGCAGCTTTCGGACAGTCGCGTACCTGCAATTTTGTCTGTCATGCTGGCTGTCCGCCTATCTGTCCGTCTGTCTGTCTCGCTGTTTGTACGCGCGCGCTCGTTCGTTCATTTGTGGTCACTTGCGAAGACCTTCGAAAACGTTTTGTGGTTGGTTAAAAGCGCATTTTGCCATTCGCGAATCGCAATGCCACAACAACCACAACAACAACAACAACAACAACAACCACAGCCACACCACTAACAATATTAACAACAAGTATAAAAGTAGACAAATGAATGAAAAATGTGCACAACAACAACAACAGAAACAGCTGTATATCGTTTTGTTGTTGCTATTTATGCAAAGAAATTTCAATTGCGAGCAGGAAAGAGAAAGAGCGCAAGAGTAAAAGAGGGGCAGGGAGAGAGCACAAAAATCACATTATTAAAATTAAATTAAAAAATAGAAATAATGAAATGAATTATTTGCGCGCAACATAAACTAAATTAAGTAGTTTTATGAAGCACGAGAGGGTAAATAGGTTGCGAGCAGTGATGTACTTAGGGGAGGGGAGGGGAGCCAGGGAGAGCCAGGGAGAGGCAGGGAGGAGAGGTAGGGAGGGAAGGAGGAGAGATTGATGGGACATCAAGTTTAATAGTTGTTGGTTTCTTAGTTGGTATATTGAGTGCTCGCTATGTACTAAATTCTGAAGACTGTGATGACCATTTTGCTTCTCGCGAGTAGCGCAATGGTCATCGATGGTCTAATTAAAAAAAATTACTTTCAATACTTTCAATAGGCCCACTTCCGCTAGCAAGTCCAACTAGACCAGTCATCCGGCCTCCTGACGTAATACCTAGCGGTGATCCCAGGAGAGTTAAACGTTCGGACAAGAGGAGGGTTTCGTCGTTTAAAGTCACGCATTGACCTGAGGCTTTCGATGCTTCCTTCCTCGTTAAAAAAAAAAGAGAGAAAGAGAGCCGACTCTACCCAAAAACTCCACTTCGCCCCTTGCTTGCAGGTTCCCAAAACAGGACTAGTGACCTTCCCGAGACAGGACCAGTGACCAGTTGCTGTAAGGTGTGCATATACCCTAAGAAGGTTCCCATAGGCTATGGATCTCGGTTAGCCGGAGTGTTGCTTTCGCAAATCTAAGCACTTCCGGTACTTTAAGGTGCAGCAGTTCTCCCTCTCGAAGTATCATACTGCCGAGGCACATGTGCCTGTGCCACTCCAACGCTTAGCACTTACATATCGTCGCCTGAGAAAACAAATATCATATGTGCTACTAAGCTTAATGGAACGTACGACATTCGTTTTCTGAGGCGACGATATGAAGTGCACCGCAGTTTCGTCGTTCTCAAGGCATATGTCGCATAGATCCGAGTCTTTAGCTTCACTCCTAGTGAGGTACATACTTACTCGTTAAAGCGAATTAACCATGTGATGAGCCCTGTGATAGTTCTCAAATTACTCTTCCTTAAAGTCCCTAAGGTCCTTCCAATAGGTAGTCATCCTTTGGGTCTCATTTTATTTCTAATGAACCAGTGACCATTATCAATGTGTTCTAGGTAGCTAAACTTGACAAGGATCGAGCCAGGGGTATGGAGTCATCTCCTAAATACCTGAAATGTATACCTTATAGTGGTGGGGAACGGAAGGGGAAAGGGACAATAGCGAAAACAGCGCAGCAGAAATGATCTAGCGAGGTCTCCAACCACTCTGCTGTAACCTCCTCTCACACAACAGATGTCGCTATGAGCGGTATCTTGAAATGACAGAGGCAACGGTCCTAAGCGGCGTTAGATGGCAGCCTCATCACTTAGGACTACCTGCCAATCACCTACCCTGGCAGAACAACACAACCGATTAACCCTTAACCACCTAGCATACGTCTCACAGACCCCCAGGAATTTTTAAGCGTGAATATTTTTACGCCCGAGCTCCGTATAAATGTGTTAGTTCTTGTACCTTTTCCTTGCGCCACTCAGTGCCGGGCAACCCCTTGTCGCAGTCGGATGTGATCGCGTTTGTCTCTAGTGAGTAAAAAACTGTTGCTAGGAGTCTAGGAGACCCCTGTTAGGCGGTTAAGTGACTTTTTTACATTCGTAGTTTTTTATTATTTTAGTTGATAATGGCTTTAAATGACGCAAATATACAGCGGTGGTTGGAAGAAGATTTTTCAGACGACGAAAATATACCGAACGATGACTGCAGCGATGTTGAGGCCGATGTAGGCTTTAAATTACAACGTGATATCAGAATGGCTATTCAACGCATCCTCCAGAGTAACAATGGGACCACTCCATCAGCAGCTCCAACTTTTAATAGCGCTGAAGAAAGATTAGCAGTGCGTAAGAACTGCTCTATTTGCGACTCGATAAAGAAACGCAAAACACAATACATGTGTTTCGAATGCAAAGCTCCTATTTGCCTGGAATGCTCACACAAACTTTGTTTTGACTGTCGCGAAAAACTGCAAGTTAAGGTCTTGCAATTTTGTTTACGTTTTGTTTTTATCGAGAATATTTATTTTTATTTATGTTTTTCGATGACTGAATATATAAAAAGAGGAACAAAGAAGTACCTACTTTATGTTATTATTATAATGGATCTCATTTTCCAAATATGTTAGTTTATAAGTATAAAATAAGAAATGTTGACTTCTTAAATGAAATTTAAATTGAAAATTATGATTTTCCTGTGCTTTTCTTATTTTAATAAATAATTTAATATGTTCCTTAACTGATTTTAATTAAAAACTAAAACATAATTCACACAATTTTACAAACGCGAATAATTTTGTTCCGGGGTCTCACAGACGTATGTTAGGTGGTAGTGTGACAATAACAGGTGCTAGGTGGTTAAGGGTTAACGTAACCAACACAAGGCAAAGTCTTGTGGAGGCCCTATGCTCCAGAGAGGAGCAAGGAAAAAAATACTTATAATGTACGACGTCCTACTTCTTATCACCTTAGAGAGGTAGATTGGTTAGGTTAGGTTAGGTTAGGTTATGGTGGTTGCTCTATAAGAGACACACTCGGAGGCCTGAAAGGCCCATTGTGATACTACATAGAGAGGTAGAGGGTTAGATTGGTTAAAGGGCCAACTTTTGAGCATCATTTAGGCCATGTTAACAAGAGGGCAGAGTACTCCATCCAAACATTTCCAGTTGAAGAGAACCACTTGATGGCTGTGATACATTCATAAATGGGTGTATCTTCTTAGGGTCTGTTAAGCAGCTAAGAAAGAGCTGACCCAAGTATCGGAAGCGTTTTCTTGCTAGCGTTGGACGTATGTAAAGGAGGTTCTGAACGGTTTAGCTGTAATTGGTTTTCTCGTAGTTGGTTTCCTTCAGTCACAACTTCGATAAAAATCATTCGAGAGAAGGCATGTTTACTCAACCACTGCTGCTGGCTCCTAAAAGCAATAATAAATAATAATTGACTGGCACGACAGCCCGCTTACGCGAGACTAAGGCCTAGCTTCCCGCAACCACCCGTGTTGTGCATGTGAATTTGTACGCGGGTGGAAGGGACCTACAGTTTTATGCCGGTTCCGAACGGCAGGTTGGGAGCTTTTTCATAAGCAATTTTTACTCTCAGAGGTTTGCCATTTCCAGCTGAGATCACAGCCACCGAAAGAGAAAACGAGTTTTCCCGTTATTTTTTTTAGGTGTTATTACAGGCAGTATTTGAACCTGAGGTTGCTGCCTTCGACTCGCGGTCCAACGCACTAACCAACTGAGCCACGGCGGCTGTATTTTTTAAATGGTATTTGCTTAAAAAGTTGTATACAAAATCCCCCAAGACAAAATCCTATGTGCACCACTGTATATATTTATTTTTAATATTTTTTAAATTATTTTTTAATATTTTTTTTCCATTTCTTACATAGATCACGTGTTCTTTTTTAGTTTTAGAAAACCAATATTAATGTGAATTCTTCACCCAATGAAAACCAAAAACATAGTTGATTAGTATTTCTATTGTTTTTTTATTATTTATTGTAAATCTACCCATATTTGCATAAAACTCCTTTTTTATAATTTCTATGTATTTGTTTTAAAAAATTTCTATATAATTACCAAAATTTATTTTTCTGAATTGACTGGCCCTGATTGCTTTGCAGGTATAAAATTTCATGGCATAACAAATTCATAAGACCAAAGTATAGCTCGCTTACATTCTACACATACATACTTACATATATACTGTATGTATGTGTGTGTGTGTGTAGATATTTATCTTTAATGAAAATTTCATATTTTATTTTTAATTAAGAATAAATTTGGTCAATGCCTAGAAATTTGCACATTTCCATAACTTCCCACTGCCCACTGTCAACTCATTCTTTCTGTCTCTCTCTCGCTTTTTCCTTGCGTGGTATTCTGCGTAAATTTTGCATAGATTGTAAAAATGCAAATTTCAACTATAACAAAAATCAACAAAGCAAAATTTTCAACTAAAAATTTTCTAATTAAAAATAATACAAAAATGTGTATGTGTGCATGTGTGTGTTGCATAGAATATTTTATATGCATATGCGTCTAAGTAGACTCACACATACACAAATGCAATTAAGTGATGAGAAGACTTAAAACTTTTGACATGTAATCCTGGGCATGCAATCGAATGCGAGACCGGCGTCGGTCCACTTGTCCGCCCGGCCAGTTGCCACAATCGCAAATCGCATGCGAGCGCAGAGACGGAGACGTTGCAGCGTAGAGACAGCGGCAGCAGTTGTCGTTGTCGTTGACATTGTCAACAGCAGCCAGGGCGGCAAACAGCATTGCGGGAAATGAAAATGGAAATGGAAAGCGTAGAGTGGAAGAAGTGGGAGCGGGGTGTCCGAGTGGGCGTTGGGCAGTGCCAGTTGCGTTGGAATTAGCAACAGCAGCAGCAGTAACGTTTGTTGGCAACATGCCTTGCTGTAGGCCCGAAAATCAGTCTAATCCAGCCCATGTGGCCGGTCGAAAGATGAGAAAAGAGTGCAGAAAGGAAGAAGGTGACGAGTTGAATTTGCAAGAGGGGCAGAAGAGGCAGTTGGTGGATTGTGCTAGCGACGAGTAAGTAGTGCCTAAAGAAGCCTTTGCAGGCAGCAGTTGTCTGCAGCAATTGTTGCAGCAGCAGGAGCTGTTAGTGATTCGTTTGTTGTTGTTGTTGGCGGGCGTTGTTGCACAATTTGCATAAAACATTATTTTGCATTATTCGTTGCAGCTAGCAGCGAGCAGTTGCTGGTAGCCATTATTGATGTTGTTGTTGTTGCTAATATTGCACCAGCAACAAATAACTAGAATTGCCAAACCAGCAGCTCAACAACAACTGGCCACAAACAGCAACAACAGAGCAAAAGTAAAGTTTATTATAATTTCTGTTTATCGGCCAGCGGCTATGCTGTTGTGGTTGTTGGTGCTTTTGTTGTTGGTTTTTCTAAGAATAAAATGGCTCTTTTTTTTGTAGTGTTTATTCAGTCGTTGACTGGTATTGGCCGCTGGCGCTGGTGCTGCGTTTTGAAAGTTTTGGCACATTTATCGATAAAAGTTGAAGCGTTTTGGATGAATTCTATTTTATAACTAAGTATAGGATTTTCAATTTTTTTTGTATAAAAAAATTAAATTAAATTAAAATTTATTAATAATTTTTATAAAAAAATTAAATTAAGAAATTATTAAAAACAAAATATATATATTTGCTATATATATAGAAAACCATGGGTTGAAGGATGAACAAATTTAAAGAAGATACTTGATCAACTTCCACAAGAATCCTTGGGGGAAACCCAGAGATTGTTGATTTGATGGAGTAAAGCTGGACTCACTGGCTCACCCCCAGGCAAAACAAGGTCCTTGGGAAAAACCAGATATCAATGGTTAGATAGATCAAAAGATCAAAGCTTGAAAAGATTGGCGGAAGATCTCCCAGAAAGGGGTCAATCCCCTAAAGAACTCGACATTCTAAAACTAAAAAAAAACTCGAATTCTGTAGGAACGTCATGGTGATGATTCATTAGATTGGAATTGAAATAAATATTTTTCTATACGAGTATAGAACTAACACCACAATGACTGATTGACCTTCTCGATTGATCTTCCCCATTGTGCACGTGAATTTATTTATAGAATTGAATGAACCCACAATTCGATGTCGATCCTGAATGAATGATCCAATCAACTTTACATTCGATCTCTCATCGATTCAGCAATGTCTACTAAGAAGCATATAATGAAGAGAGAGCGAGAGAGCAATTTTCTTCGTAAGATTTCAGAGTGAGGCTATGAGGTCCATAGACCCCAGCTTCGCGTACTATTCCCGCTCTATGAAGTGATGGAAGACCCCACAATCTCATTTCGATTCTGTATTAAAGATTGGGAACTTTTCTTTGGCAACACTCAACCGTGCGACAATTTTTGCTTCGAAGGCAGATAATAAAGAGAGAGAGAGAATTTGTCTTCATAATGTTTTGTAGTGAGAGGTTATAAAGTTTGTAGTTTCCAGCTCCGCGTCTTTTTCCGGCTCTATAAACTAACCGAAGAAGCCCATAACTTCAAGCCGATTCTGTATTAAAGATTGGGAACTTTTCTTTGGTAACGGTCATCGGCTCTACAATGTTTACTTCGAAAGCAGATAATCAAGAGAGAGAGAGACGTTTTCTCCATAAGGTTTTGTAGTGAGGCTATAAGGTCTTTAGTTTCCAGGTTCGCGTCCTTTTCCGGCTCTATGAAATAATGGAGGGAGCCCACAATTTCATGCCGATTCTGTATTGAGGATTGGGAATTCTTCATTGAAAACTCATATCGGTTCGGCAATGTCTGCTAAGAGGGCAGAAAATAAAGAGAGGGGGTAGCATTTTTTTCATAAGGTCTTGTAGTGAGGCTATAAGGTCTGTAGTTCCCAGCTGTGCGCCTTATTCCAGCTCTTGATTGATTTTCCTTTATTAGGATGTCGCATGTTGGACAGCCGACTGGCTAAAGAACTAAAGTTAGAAGATAAATTTACAAATCCTTTCATCCTTTCTAACCAAAGTGAACTTAACTTTTCCCAACTGCTTGTAGAAAGGGTCCCTTTGACCAGTCAGTATACAAAAATTGCCTTTGTCCCGTTCAAAGCCAATGTAAAGTTACGAGTACTTGGGACTCATGTTGACCACTGAAGCACCTTTGTGCAGGATCTATGACGGCCGGAAGGTTTAGTTTATAAGAATCATATCTAATATGCTTTGAACATACATATGTACGTTCACAAATAAGATCTCAAACAGATAAAAGAACTGGCCAAGATTCCTAATTCCAATAGAGATCTTCAGTGACGAAAACACACTTTTTTGGTATTTTGTATAGTTTGGCGTCTCAGCTTGTTTTTTGATTGTTAATATTTTTTTTAGGCGGCTTCTCACATCCGAAGCCCTAGGTTCGATTCCCAGATTGGCGTCTAAATTTGCTCAGAGAAAACTACTTATTCTTAGGATCCGTTCATTGTTGTCCTTACTACACTATTCAAAATTAATGTAAATGAGAGAACATCGTGTTTGCTACTGTGTTCTTTCTCAATGTAATTCGTGTCCTTTCTACACACCTGGGATGAGGTTACCTACTCTTGTCAAAGATTGACATATCTATGTGAGGTAAAGAAAAAGGAAGTCTACTTTGCCATCTGCCACTGTTCAGCGTTAGGTCAAAGACTACTTATCATTGGGTCCTCGTTTATTCATGTTGACGGTTTTCATTTTTAAATATTTGTATTTTCTTTAGTATTTCTATTAACTTTTACTTTGATGACATTTTTGCTTTGATGATTTTTTTTATCAGGTTCTAAAATTAGGGTTCTACAATTACAATTAACCAAATCGTATGTGTACTTTTCGAGGTATCAGCGGATATAATATGTAGTTTTGGTAGGTAAGGAAAACTTTCGGTGTTTCTAGTGTTAACTGTCAAAGATAAGAAAAGGTCTCTGCCTTGCCTCTTGGTGCTCTCGAATCATTGTTCTTGGTAGCTTCAAAAAATCTAACTACTATTAACGTCCACGCTCATTGTTGCTCTTACAAAATTGTCAAAGATTCACATGGGTGACTCATTAAAGAATCAATTCATAAAGGAATAGAACTCTTCTTGCGCTAATGCACAGTGATTTGTTCCATAGACAAAAAATGTATAGTCTCAGAATTTAACGATTTTGATGTCATTTGAAAGGTAAAATTCCAACTAAGAAAACCCCAAAAAATCTGTGCTAAAAATTAATTAGTGTGTGTGCAAAAGCGGCTCAAAGTTGAAACTTTTTTCACAACAAAATTTAAACACATATTTTCTGTGTTTTAGTCTATTGAGGAAAAAAAATTGTAAAAATACATGGTTACCAAGAAGTTTCTAAAACTTTCAATATAGATTAAGAAATGATGTGGCCATTTTCGCTTTTAATGTTTTCTCAAAATTTGCAAAGCTGAAGCTTTTACTTCACTCTTAATTTAAAATATTTTTCTAAATTAAAAATCTGAAAATAGGCAAAACTTAGAGGAAAATATCTAAAAAGTATGTGAAAGTATGTTCCTGGATTTTTTTTAATTTTAAGAAGCATTCTTTCTTTGTCGAATAATGTCAACACATCCTCCGATATCTTCCGATCTTAGAAAATAATTCAATTTGAAAAGTGGTCTAAACACGTATTTTTCGACAAAATTTATTTTATTTATCCCTAAAAGTATGCAATCAGCATGACAAATGGAAAAATCTACACAAATGCAAAACATACATCAATTATTTTCGTTTTTATTGCAAAACCAGAGGGTCCTAAGACAATTTCTGTTACTCTTTGGAATTATCAATGTTGACGTTACCGATTAAATGTAAAATCTGAAAAATCTAGCCAACACACGTTGTGCTATAGCTTCCCAAAAATGACGAAAATTGCAAATTTAAGTCTCAGCCATTGCCAAACTACAAAAGTTTAAGTAAAGTTTAAAACAAAATAGAGATTTCACTTCAGCAGACCATGATTAATGAGTATACCAAATTTTATGAAAAACGGACCACTCCTTCTAATTTTATCCCGCGGTTGTATGGACTCGAATCACTGTGTAATGGCTTGAAACTTTATAAAGATTCTTGTAGTTATTTGATTTACAGTATCGCCAATAGTTAACAAGGTTAGGTTAGGTAAAACAGGACGCTCTATGATTTCTCAAAGGCCTCAAAGTCCCATTCTGATGCCCGAACAGGATGTTCGATGTCCTGTTCTTTCTTCGATGTTGTCTGAAATCCACCGGATTTAACTAATTGAGCTTCTTTTCAGCTCTAGAAATACAGTTTTATCCTTTGACCATCTCTCAACCTGTCATATACCCCCATTGCCATCCCTCGCACTCTCCAATATGAATTAAATTTATGCTAAGTATTTGCTTTGCGAATATCGAAAATTCCCACTTTTATCCATTTGCTTTTTAATTATTTTCACTGCCCTTTCGAGTTGCATTACATGCGTCCCCCAAAAAATTGGACACTGCCAAAAAATTGCATTGCTGCCAACAATAAAAACGCTTAACCCCTTTGCACACCGGCACCAAAGCACATAGTCCGCACATACTCGGACACACCCCAGCTGCGTGCACTTACATTCCCTTTACTTTCTCACCCCCCCTCTGAACTGCACCCCGACCACATTTACTGCCTTCACTCCCTTTGCCAAAGCACTGAATGCGGCTCCTAAAAAAAAATCGCCAATGCTGCTCCCATCTTTTTGCCAATTTGCCGGCTCGCGTGCGTCGGGTGGCAGCGGGCGCAAGTTTGCTTTTGATTTTCTTTGGAAAATCATTTTTATGCGCGCTTTTCTTGTACGTTTTTTGGCGCGCAAAAAATTGCCAAATTGTTGATTTGTCTTATTTTTGGCAATTTGCGCGCTGCAATCGGCAGCAGGCAGCGCCTCCGACTGGGTGGAACGCACGCAACGGTTGTTGGGTGTTAAAAGCGTCACACATGCCGGCAGTTGGTGGAGCACATATTGGGGGGGGAGGGGGGGTGTGACTGCCCAACGGTCACTGCGAACTGACATGTGCGATGGGTTGGGCGCAGCAGCTGGAATGGGAGCGAGAAGTGAGCGCAGAAAAATGGAATTTACAAGAAAAAAATTGGAGTATGGGGCGCGGCAAATTTGGTACCCCTGCGAAAATTTGCTTTTTTGGCATTGTTGTTGGTGTTTTTGGTGTTTTCTTTTTGTTGGCTTATGCACAGGGGTGCTCGGACTTTTCGTTACTCCCTTTTTGACGATTTCTCATTAAGGCGGCGACGAGCGCGAAGTGGCGCTGTGCGACTGTTTTTGGCGATTTTATGCGACTGCTGGGACCATTCCAGTCGTTGTTGTTGTTGTTGTTCTTGTTGTTTGCCGTGTTGTGCTTGTGCCACTTTTTCGTTTTCTGCTGGCTGCGCATTTTTAAGTATGCATCAATTTTATGCCCCTTTTTTTGACCAACACAAACACACAAACACACACACACAGACATACAATTTTGTTGCTCCCATTTGCATCATCATCATCATCATCATTGGCATCAGTTGGCGCTTTTACTTTTTTCCAAAAATTTTCATTTGCATTTTTTGGATTCGTTTCATATATCGAATGTGTATCTACGAGTCGCGAGTCGGCTGAAACGTCGTTGACGCTTTACCATATTTCGCAAAAGTTTGTTTACTATTTTTTTTTATTTTAGCAATTTTTTTGACTTTTGCCTGGCGCACTGAAATGCGCAAAAATATAAAAAACAACAACGAATACAGCATACAATGAGGAATTATGCTTCATTGCCATTTTGCGCTCGGCAAACAATTTTTTGTTTTTCTTTCTTCCGAAAAACAGAGTAGGGTGTCCAAAAAATAATATCAACTGACAAAGAAGCAACTCAGCTTTGTGTTCTTGCTCTGAACTGTACTTTTGGGGAGCATTTGTACGCGTGCAAAGTTCTTTTGCACATAAAATTAAAGTTATCCTTTTGCGTAATTTTTGTTAATATTCATTAATAATTTTTAACGATTCTACTTTTTTCTGCACGCTTTTCCAATGCTTTTCTTCGCAAAAAAATACTGACATAAAATATTAAAATGTTCTTATTGGATTTACGACCAAGCGAAGTGAAGAACGGGGGTTGAACTTTGTTTATTTTTAGTCATAAAACTTCGATGCTCTGGAGGCGATTCTTGTAATTCTCATCTGCTTCATGTGGATATCCATAGAAGTAGATGAGCGTTTCACCAGCCCGAGCTGGGAATCGAACCTAGGGCCTCTTGCATGAGAAGCGCGGTACCCGCTATCCAGGCCGGCCTAAACTACCTTACAGTTAGGTAATCCTAATTTCTATCTTAGTTGTTATCCTGAGATCTCCGTTTAATTCTAGTCAGTTTTTATTCTAGTTTATTCTGCCAGCCCTACTCTCAGTAAAAAATAGTTATATTCAGTTCTAGAAGACCAAAACCTACAACAATCCCTGTTATTTCCATGCAAGAAACTAACCTAAAATTGATTGAAGGCAACGTGCGCCAAGTTTAGGTTGGATGGATGGAAGGATGAATGTGAGGGGGAGCCGAGGAAATAACCTTAGGAAGGTCATTACCTCAAGCACTCAGGCTTTATAGCCGATTGTACTTAAGGCTCAGGAAAAAAGCTGATAGAGGAGATGGGAATGGGAAAAGGAGAAAGTGTATGGAAAGGAAGGGTTATGTGTTCTCCTGTGCAAATTTCCCGAACTTTTTAATGAATCTCAGGAGATCACACAGGGTGAGAGAATGAACTTCGTCCATTCTCATAACATCTGAACCCAGCGTGCGAAATCTTGTTCTGGAGAAGGCAGGACATGCACAGAGAAAATGTTCTCTACTATCTACCTCCTCTAGGCAGGATGTGCAAGTCGGATCTTCGATGATGCCCATGTTGGCCATATGTCGCCCCCATGGATTGTGTTCCGTGATTAGACCGACCATTCGATGGAGATCTTTTCTTCCTACCTTCTAAGGTTAGGTTAGTTAAGCTGGCTGGTCAGGTCAGTGGATCCCTAGCGATAGTAGTTAGATATCCTTAGTATTAGATATCCTTAGTATTAGCAGATAGCGGATCACATCCGCACAACGATCTGTAAAAAGGGGACACCTCAAGGTGGGGTCCTCTCGCCTCTTCTTTGAAATTTAGCGGTGAACACACTGCTAATGCTGCAATGTCTTCCAAGCCAAGGTCACAGCAATCTGCGCAACCTCTGATTGGCTCAGGGCAAATGGGATATCGGCAAGAGATATCCTAATACTATCGGACAGCCAATCCGCTCGTAGCGCTCTGGATGTAGTCATAATAACATTTAAGACTGACCTCAGCTGCAGCCAATCTCTCAATGAGACTGCCAAGCAGCTTCAAATTCGCCTATACTGGGTCCTGTGGAAGATTACCAATGAGGAACCCATTCTGAGGCAAAGAAAGCGCAGAAAATGGAAATGGATAGGTCATACTCTAAGAAAACCACCCGACAGCATCACGAGAATGGCTCTGGACGGGAACCCGCAAGGGAGTAGAAATCGCGGTCGACTAAAAAATACCTGGAGAAGGTCGACCCTACGCGAACTAGCCGCTGTCAACCCCACATGGGACGGCGCGAAAACAACAGCCCAGAATCGTGTAAGATGGAAGAGTCTTGTGGAGGCCCTATGTTACAGAGAGGAGTGAACAAGGGGGGAAAAAATGCTGGGTCCCGGGACAGAGGCATATTCCAGGGAACTGTACAGCAGACGAGCTCGCTTGACATAGTACAACTGAGCAGTTACTCGTATTTCAAGGCATGACAACGCTTGGTGTCCCTCACTTAACCTGTAAGCTTCGTACCCATGCGAGCTCTAATTTAAGATGGGCTGAAGGCAACACAAGTTTCCTTACACGCTTGATTTGACCAACCTTAAACCTTCGTAATCTTGTTTGCAGTTGGACATCTTCTGCATAAAATCCTCCAGTATATTTCGTAATCTTTCCTCCAGTTTTTTCAGTACGGGTGGCAGGTTTCAATTCTTCTTTTTAATTCGATCTTAATTCTAATTTTAGTCTAAGTCTCAATCTTGTTCTTCTTCTTAATTCGATCGTAATCTTAGTCTTAGTCATAGACTGATCCCGTTTACTTATTTATACTTTACAGCCGCTGAAGACAGTTGGACATGGGCTCAACAGTATCTATTTAGATTTCTGTGTTCTGCGAAAAAATTTCCAATATCTTTCACAATTTCTGCTCCAGTCTTCGCAATACTGGACTTAGAATCCAGTTCTTCGTCTTAATTTGATCCTAATCCTAGTCATAATCTTGCCTACTTATCTACACTTTACAGCCACCGAAGGCAGAAGACCGTTTTAAGATTTCAATCTTCTGAATAAAATCTTCGAGTATCAGTCGTAATCTTTCCTCCAGTTTCGTCAGTACGGGTTCCAGGTTTCCAGTTCTTCTTCTTAATTTCACCTTCTTAATTTGATCTCAATCCTAATTTTAGTCTTAGTCACATTCGTTGTACTTTTTTTTAATTCGATCGTAATCATAGTCTTAGTCCTAGACTGGTCCTGCTTGCTTATTTACACGTTACAGCCACTGAAGACAGTTGGACTTCGGCTCATCAGTATCTATTAAAATTTGTGCCTTCTGCGAAAAATCCTCCAGTATCTTTCGTAAGCTTTCCTCCAGTCTTTGCAATACCGGACACAGAATTCAGTTCTTTTTCTTAGTTCAATCTTAATCCTAGTCATAATCTTGCCTACTCATCTACACTTTCAGCCGCTGAATGTATTGCTTTCAGTCTTTTCAGTACCGGTCCTAGGTTCCAGTTCTTCTTCTTAATCCTAGTCTTAGTCTTAGTCGCAATCCTGCCTATTTATATACCATTTACAGCCATTAAAGACAGTTGGACTTGGGCTCATCAGTATCTGTAAAGATTTCTGTCTTCTGTGAAAAATCCTCCAGTATCTATCGTAAGGTTTCCTCCAGTATTTTCAATACCGGAGCCAGGTTTTAATTCTACCATAGTCCAGTTTCTCCATAGTCTTAGTTCTAGTCATAATCTGGCCTACTTATCTACACTTTCAACCACTGAAGCCAGATGGACACGAGCTCATCAGTATCTATTCAGATTTCTGTCTTCTACGAAAAATGCTTCAATGTATTGGCTTCAGTCTTTTCAGCACCGGTCCTGGGTTCCAGTTCTTCTTCTTAATCCTAGTCTTAGTGCTAGTAGTAATCCTGCTTACTTATTTACACTTTACAGCCGCTGAAGACAGTTGAACTTGGGCTCATCAGTATCTATTAATATTTCTGTCTTCTGCGTTTCTTTTTCAGTTTCTTTTGTAAGCATTCCTCCAGTCTTTTCAGTACGGGTTCCGGGTTCCAGTTCTTCTTCTTACTTCGATCACAATCATAGTCTTAGTCCTAGACTGATCCTGCCAACCACTGAAGACCGTTGGACACGGGCTCATCGATTCAGATTTCTGTCTTCAACGAGAAATCCTGCAATATATTGTCTCCAGTCTTTTCAGTATCGGTCTCTGGTTCCAGTTCTTCTTCTTAATTCGCTTTTAACCCTAGTCTTAGATTAGATCTGGGATTCGGACAACACCTGCCCGAGACACTGCGTCCAAGTGCTGAACTATTGTGTCATGTCCCTCTACGTTACTGGAGGAGTTCGTGTGCTCCAATGTTATCTAGGAACTCCTTTAGTTTCCTTAGATTCATTTCAGACAAATCTCTCGTCTGTATTATCTCCTTCCCTAATATTCGCTTTCTTGCTTGTATTAGGGCAGGGCATTCGGTTATAATATGTACAGAAGTCTCTTCCTCTTCCATACAGAATCTGCAAAGTTCACTGTCCGTTAGTCCCAGACGCGCCCTATGCATATTTAGCAGACAGTGTCCACTTAGCATCCCCGTCATGACCCTGAGCTCCTTTCTGCTTAGGTCAATTAGGTACTTAGATTTCCTTTCCGAGTAAGCTGGAAAGAAAAGCTTGGAGCATCGTTGCCCCATTGTGTTCGACCATTTGTGGTTTGCTCGATTAATGAATTCCTGTTTAACACAATGTCTGTAATGGGACTTGCTAACACCTATGATTGGTTCAGGTCCGTAGGGCCGGCTAGCAGCCCCATCCTTTGCCAATCTGTCCGCTTCCTCATTACCATCGTGCCCACAGTGCGCAGGGATCCAGTGTACTATCACTTGGTTTTCCCTTGAGAGATCCTGGAGAACATTTGCTGTCTCCCAGACAAGTTTGGAGTCAAATGTCATCGAGCCCAGGGCCTTGATTGCCGCCTGGCTGTCTGACATTATGATTATCCTTTTCCTTCTAACGTTGAGCGTTAGTAATTTCCTGGCACACACATTTATGGCAAAGACCTCAGCCTGAAAGATCGAGGCTTTATCCCCAAGACTTACAGAAGATTGGAAGCCGGAGCTAAAGATTCCTGCCCCAGTTCCTTTTTCCGTCTTGGACCCATCGGTGTACCAGACAATGTCATCACACGTGAGACTGATCTTTTTATCAGCCCAGTCCTAGTCTTAGTCCTAGTCGTAATTCTGCTGACTTATCTACGCTTTCAGCCGAATGTGGTTCTTTGCAGTTCCTTTGTATTTCAGTTCCATCTCCAACTCCAGATCCCAGATTTTCTTTCCTTTTTTTACTCCCAGTCCTATCTAGTCGTAGTCGTGTTGCTGCCCACTTCTCGCCACTTTCAGTCATTACAGACAGCCTCAATTGCGTTTTTATGCAAAAAAAAAAAACAAAACCAAATTCTCCACTCTGGGTGATTTAGATAAATGTTTTTCCCGCTGCAATGAAATCACTTCATCGACAACGACCTCAACTTGACTCCTGCGGCATGCGTGTTTGTTCAGTGCCTGAATGCGGCTGGCGGCATGGCGGCGATGTCGGCGTGTTCGCACATTTTAATTAGCTGCAAATGTGACTGCAACGACAACAACAACAACGACGACGACGGTGACGGCTTGTTGCGTTCGTTTTTGGGGCCAAGCGAGCGAACAGTAATCGTGATCATTAGACGACAATGTTGGCGATATCGATGAATCGCTCTTTGGCTGCGGCTATGACTCGGATATTCGAGCTTTGCGCGCGCACACCACCAATGCGTGCGCCGGCGACAAGTTGTTGCACTTGTTCGTGTTGTTGTAATTGGTTGGTTAGTTCGTGGCTTATCAGTGGCACTGCATCGGCATCGCAAATTTTGCGCGGTAAACTGATATGCGCACAGCGGCCGCCACTTGTGCTCTGAGTCTTGGTTTCTTTCACTCTTTCTTTCTGTGTCTCTTTCGCTCTCTTTTTCTATTTCTATCTTATTCTCTAATAGACGTTGCTAGTTTTTGTTGGCTGCATCCTCTGTCAGGTGCAACTTGAATGCTTGCCTGCACCTTACGAGCTGACAAAGAGTGGTGGGAGAGAGAGGGAGAGGCGGCAGAGGTGAGAGGACGCGGCTGCCTGATGTAGCAGATGCTACAAAGTGGGCCAAATTCCGCATGGATTTCATTGTGCGACAACGATTGAAGTGACTGCATTCCAGTAGCGGCGCCTATCACATTACCATTTGTTGTTATTGTTGTTGTTGTTGTAGTTGTTATAGTTGTTTTAATTGCGTTAATTGTTGTTGTTGCTGTTTAGTTAACATTTGCACTGCTTGAACGCGCACACAACAAATGCATTTACAACGAAGCAGTAAACAAAATAGTAGTAAAAAGTTTGGCGCTCGTAAAAAGTGCAGTAAAAAAGTGGAGTAGAAAAATCAAGCGCGCATTTAATTTGGTTAAATGTTCAATTAAATTTACATGATTTGCAGTTTGCATACACGTAAATGCAACAACGACAGAGTGAGACAGAGACGAAGAGAGAGAGAGTCTGTGTGTGTGTGTGTGTGTGAA
Organism: Melieria picta; assembly: GCA_964056695.1. Taxonomy (NCBI): domain Eukaryota; kingdom Metazoa; phylum Arthropoda; class Insecta; order Diptera; family Ulidiidae; genus Melieria; species Melieria picta. The sequence continues at coordinate 113,817,337 of OZ057400.1, forward strand.
TGTTTGGCTGATTGTATGCGCGCACTAACGGTTAATTTGCAATAAATGAGGCAAAAATGTGGAACACGAATCTGTCAGATATACACAACAACAACACCAGCCATAGCAGCAGCGCCAAAAGCAACAACAACAACAAGAATCAAAATCCAGATATGCGCGCGATACGCGTTCATGTTCGCATTCGCATTCGAATTCGACTGTCGCAGTGTGGCCGACCGCTCGTAGCGTGCGTGGGCAATTTGGCACAAATGCCAGGCCGGGCCAACTAACCAACCATCCATACAGCCAACTGGCCAATTCGATAGCTGCGCGCATGCGTGCAAAGTCGCATTAAAAGTTGCTCCACATTTTGATGATTTTTTTTTGTCATATTGGCTTCATTGTTGTTGGTGTTTTTGTTGATTTTTTTTGTTGTTTTTTTTGACAGCTCGCATTATACAAACGCAATCACCGAAAGGTGTAAAAACGACGCATAATAGCGTTGTGTGTTATAAATTGGTTAGCGGTAACCGAAATTTTATTATTGTTGATTGATTGTTGTGCAATTCCAATGACAAAACAACAAAGAATGGTGTGTTGACAATTTTTTTGTATTCTTTTATTCTTGGTAATATTTTGAGTTGAGTGAATGGCCAGACATGGGTTTAAATGGGACATTGTGTTGACAGTTAAAATAATTTTAATTAAGTTGAAAAAAAATTAAATAACGATTTTGTAGTGGGTTTTCAATGTATACACAGTGTAGCTGAGAGTTTGTGGTGTAAAAAAGATGATATGGTTTAAAAAAAAAATATTTTTATACTTTACACTCAAATAGCAGAAATATCAGGAGGCTAAAGGAGCTGTGGGTAAGAAATATTAAACCCACAAACAATGCAAATTTCACACAAATTTTAGTTTGACGACTGTTTAAGCTGTTAGCGTGTCTAATTTATTTATGTTTTAGTTTGAAGACTGTTTAAGCTGTTAGCGTGTCTAACTATTTGATATCTGTCTCCCATAGCTATTTGCTGTACCCAAAATCATGGCAGCTATAGTCTTAAAAAACGATTGCTTCTCTTCTTAATAATTTTTTCAACAATAACCAAAATTTATCAACTAAAGAGTTGCGCTTTAAATCCAAATTCGAGTTTGTCAAATTTTAATGTAAATCAGCGCACAACATTTACAAATGAGCTTCTGCCTGTTGTGTGCTGCTTCCTGTTGCTACTTAACATATTTTCGAATTTTGTCATCGTCAATCTTTGCCGGCAACTGCTGCTCTACATATCTGCTTTCGATTCAATCGTCAACTCGAGCTCAGTCTTCATCTCAATGCGTTGCGCCAAACTTTTGGCCACACAAACTTTCGGCTGCCGCATCTCCGGTGCGCAACGGCGGACAGCATTATTTGACTGTTGCCAACTGGCAACCGAACGTGGCCAAAACAAAACAAAATTTGATTTATGTTTGCAAACTTTACTCAAGTCAAGCATTTGTGTATTTCGTTTGCTGTTTGGGTTCGCTGCTTGGTTTGCTTGATTTGTCGGTTTGACTTTTGCATGCATAAGTTGACATATAAAACGTATGCAAAGCGCTCAAAGACTTGTATTGTATTAAAACAGCAAAAGACATAATAAATACCACCAGAGTGCATGAGAACGTTTAAAAAAAAATTCTAGAAAATAAAAAAAATTAAAATAAAATGCAGAAAATTCAACCGTCAAATTTGCAATCAAATTCGCATAAATTGAAATATGAAAGAGCACTCAGTTGCATTTTTTCGCAGCTGAAATTGTGAGGCCAAATTATAAGAAGTTGTGATTGTTAGCAGAAGTACCTACATTTTTTCTTTTAGTAAAGAAGGAGAACTGAGGTGATTTTAAAGGTAATTTTGAACTATGTAAGTAGGCAGTAAGTAAGTAAGTAACTAGGCATTTGTAACTGGTTGATTTTGTTGGTCCAAAACCATTCTGCGGTTTAAGAAAAGAAGCTCTTTCTATCCTAAGCAGAAAAAAATTAAATAATTTGTAGAAATCAATACTGCAACAACCAACCAGGATTAGAAAATTCCAAAGTGATTATTGTGTCATATCATAGGAAAAGATCCAAGTAATGCCTGAGCTGAACAAAGAATAATCCGAGGATTATTGCAGGCATCCTGACAGGACATTTCAGGTTAATTTATCACTTGACTCAACTAGAAAGTCCTTTAGACGAATGCTGCAGGTTCTGTACGCAGAAATATGGAACTACAATGCATATTAAGACAGCAAAAAATATACACATTAAAAAAAATTTGTTTAAATATTTAAAGAAGAATTCAAAAACCCAAAAAAAATTATAAAAAATATTTAAAGAAAAATTCAAAAACCATGCAGAAAATTCAACCGTCAAACCGTCTAGGAGAATGTCCTGTATTTATATGTGATTGAAAGCAGCATCTGGGGGGACTACTTTATAACAGATGCTGATTGGGAATCCAGAAGTTTGTGAGCTTAAAATTCCTTTCAGATGCTGAACTTATATATAAACTGTAAGTTCATAAAGGGGACATAATAGATCTCTTAGGCTGCAGTCTAGTCCCATCAATAATCTGTATAATAGGATTAATGATGTTCATGATTCCTTAAGGATTTTAAACCATTTTATTAAAGAACACAACTGATCTAGAAATACCTACTCTAAAAATAATAACACAGTGTGGTTTTTTCGAGTAAGGTTTTTTAAATCTCTTCTATCAATGACTAACATTTTTTCATGATTCTTCATAACCCTTAGGCTGAGTTAAATCGGCTTGAGAGATAGTAAGATCAACCTAACGTAAGTAACTACATTACAAATTAATTAAAGTTGAGGTTTTTTCAATGTTAAATCTCTTTTATGAATTTATGAAGGATCCATAATACTTTTGTTATTTTGTTTGAATTGGTTTTAGATATCGAATAACTTCCAACAGTGATTAAAATTTTTTGTTGATTTTTCATACCCTTCGGGCTGAGTTTGATCAGTTTAAAAGATGCTAAGATCAACCTTACAATGGTCCTCAATAGGATCCATAACACTTTCGTGATTTTGTTTGAGTTCGTTTGAGATGTCGAACAACTTCCAACAGTTGATTAAGACTTTTTCTTGATTCTTCATAACCTTTAGGCTGCGTTGGATCAGCTTAAGAGATGTTTAGATCAACACACCATCGACTTTCAGTAGGATCTATAATACTTTTGGGATTTTATTTGAGTTTGCTTAAGATATCGAATAAGTTCCAACAGTGCTTAACACTTTTCCTTGATTCTTCATAACCCTTAGACTGAGTTGGATCAGCTTAAGAGATGATAACAACAACCTTACATTGACCCTCAATAGGATCCATAATACTTTCGGGATTTTGTTTGAGTCCGCTTGAGATGCCGGCTTAGTTAAATCAGCTTGAGAGATGACAAGATTAACCTTGCAATGGTCCGAAAGAGGATCCATAACACTTTCATGATTTTGTTTGAGTTCGTTTGAGGTACCGAATAACTTCCAAAAATGTTTAACACCTTCTATTAATACTTCTTAACCTTTAGGCTGAGTTGGATCAGCTTAAAAGATGCTAAGATCAACCTACGATCGACCGCCATTAGGATCCACAATACTTTTGGGATTTTGTTTGAGTTCCTTTGAGATGTTGCATAACTTCCAACAGTGATTAACACTTTGCCTAGATTCTTTACAACCCTTAGGCGTAGTTAGATCAGCGAGAGATGATAAGATCAACCTTAAATTGATCCTCAATACGATCCATAATACTTTCAGGATTCGATTAAGTTTGTTTAAGATATCGAATAACTTCCAGCAGTGATTAGGACTTTTCCTTGATTCTTCATAACCCTAAGCCTAAGGGTTGGATCAGCGAGAGATGATAGGATCAACCTACCATCGACCTTCAGTAGGATCCATAATACTTTTGGAATTTGGTTTACTTGTTTGCTTATACTTCTTGATTCTTCATTATCTTCAGGCTGAGTGAGATCAGCTTGAGATTTGCTAAGGTCAAACCTAACATCAACCTTCATTAGGATCCATAAAAATTTTGGAACTTTGTTCGGGAACTTAGAAATTGAAATTTTATGCTTTAGATATTTTTTTGATCGGTCATTAGAATATAAGAAATCTTTTTGGTTATAGATATTTTGCTTCTCCTAAGAGAAAATATAAGTCTGCAGTGTTTCAGGCCATAAACCTTAACAAGTTGAGACTCGCTTAGATTTCGTAAGGTTAGGCTAAGCCGGCTGGTCCTAAGGCGTCGTATAGACCTTTTTCGAGTCCTCGGGTTACCAGATGAACATTCTTAATGTCAAGAGTAACCGTATAGATCTATCAGTATAAGATCCCTTGTAGACAATTTAGTAAAGTAAGGCATTGGCCTTTCTATGAGAATCACCTAAGAAGAAGACATTTTGACTCTACCCCACTATAGAACAATGCTCTCGCTCCCGCCCCCCTAACAAGCGGCATAACCTCGAACACTGGTGCAAGCAAGAAGGTTTTGTAGGTTCAAACCCCCACAAAATATCTATTTGTAACAATAATTTTATGGGTTTTTAATGGTATTGGGCTCAAAAGTTGTGCCGCACCCAAACTGAAATCCTCTGGGCGCCACTGACCTCAAATGTGGTTACTCTTCAACTAAGTCTGCTGGTAGGTGTTGCTTTTATGTTATTGCTGCAGTTATGGTGGTTGTCTTACTGTTTGTTGTTGTTGTTCCTTTTAAGCTTGTTATGGTTGTTCTTGTTTTCCTATTAAAAATGCATACGAATAATAAAGCAGCCACAGGAAAACAATAAACAAAAATGCCAAATGAGTTCGAAAGAGTTGAATTAAAATGCAAAAAAACAAAACAGAAAATATAAAAAAGAATAGTAAAAAACGAATTTGTTTGGAAGAGAAATTCCAAAACGGTTTCATTTATTTTGTTGGTTTTTATTAAAATGAATGCAATTCAATCGATTTTACATATACTTATGCACATAAGACGATAAGGCAACATTGGACTGAACAGTGTTGTGTCAATAGGGAGTAAATTCATTGTCTACATGAAGTTAAAGTTTTCTTGTTTATAGAATTTTTGATTATAGTTACATATGTGCGCCGATTTCGATAGTCCAGAAAGGTTGATAGAAAGCTGCTTCATTGTCTACATGAAGTTAAAAATTTATTCTTTAAAGAATTTTTGATTATATTTAGTAAATATTATTTAAATATTTAATTATACTTCAACTTGTAAATAAATAAATAAATATTTACATATGTGCCAGAGGCTCTAGGTTCGAATCCCAACTCGGGCTGGTAGAACACTCGTCTACTTCTATCGCTATCCACATAAAGCTGATGAGAATTACAAGGCAATCGAACAAGTGCTCTCTTGGCAGGAAATGGCAAAAACTCCAAAAGGGAAAGGAATAGTGCCAAAACTGCTGTTCGGATTCGGTCTTAATGGACGTAGACCAGTCCACAATCCGTTTGAAATTTGTGTTGTAAGAAATGTTGGTAAAAACAGTGTTGAATACACATTTAAAAAACGGGTGAAATATGTGGTATCACAATGGACCCATATAGAGCCCTAAGTGTTGCTCATACAGAGGCAGCCATTACAACTTACCAACCTACCTACATATGTATGTATGTACTATATGTATGTTATTTTTCTATTATGGAGAATTTAGTTGTTCGACTTGAAGCAGTGTTTCCCAATACCTGAAATGACTTTCTCCTAAATCTCCAAAAATTACTGAAATTTCCTCCATAAAGTTAAAACAAATTTCCTGAATTTATTTTTTATAATTTGCGTCGTTTCTCATAAAAAATAAAAATATATACAAACATATATTTTTTTTATTGTAGTATTTTTTTTTTATTCATCTTCAGCTTAACAACAAAAAGTTAACAAAACAAAACATATTTAATGATGAATAAAAATTAAATAAAAAGTGTCGTTTTTGGCGGGATTTCATTGTGACAGCAATAAGTGAGAACGAGATAGAACGAGCTTACATTTTGTAAGCCTAACAGTTTTTAACACAATAGGGTGCTTCGACTATTAAAATAGTTGGCAAAATATGTTTTGTTGCCAGTGTTCCCAATACATCATACTTCGTTATCCAAAAATCTCCCAAAAAACCACTAAGGATCCGAAAAATCGCCTAACATAAAATATAAATCTCCTAAACTTTCTCCTAAACAATTCTTCCTCCTAAAAATTCTCCTAAAAGGCCAAGAATGTCCTAAATCTAGACGGAAATCTCCTGATCTGTCAACACTGTCTCGAAGGCTTACAGCATCGCGGAACTTTTCACTGTTTTGATGGGAATTTATTTCAGAGGACACCGACTGTGACTATCCAGGATTTTCCAAAATATTTTGCTCTCTTGAAAAGTAATCAATTGCCTTACAACATTGAAATAGCTATACAAATCTATCTTTAACTCTTAATCTAAACAATGGACCAGAACAAAACCATAGTTCTGGTATTCTGACGGGCCATTGTTTAACACAAGAAAGACCATTGCGGTCATTTTGACCATTTTTCATTTTTAAATATCTGTATTTTCTTTAGTATTTCTATCAACTTTTGTTTTGATGACTTTTATTTTTTTATCGTAAAAAATTTTATATTTTTTAAAAATATATTTTGTGAAAAATTAGCCAAATCCGATGTGTACTTTTCGAGATATCACCGGATGTAATATATAGTCTTTGTATGTAGGGAAATTATTTAGTATATAATATATAATATTGCGGTCTTTCTAGTTTTAAATTGCATTTATCTCTTTGCGACCCAGTGAAATTTTTTGCTTCGACGAGATTAATCACAAAAAATGTTATACTTTAAATTGTGTTACATTTTTTTTTTAATTTTTCACGTATTAAAATGTCGAATTACTCAAATTCAAAATTGCTTGTAAATTAAAAAATTACGCTACAGTGTTTTTAAAGTTAGATCGCACAATTGTGTACGCTGGGTCGCAAAGGGCTATGCAGAAAGGTTGGGTTTGTGTTCAAACGACTTCTTTCGTAGCTGTATGAATGAGGTGGAGGAAGAAAATCCACTTTATCTTCTATGACTACTTTATTTAGGAAAAGGTAGAATCACCTGGGCAACTTGTTCTTCGATATCTAATCTAGGGGATCTATCCGATAGAACTACTCACAGTCTACTAGGTTTCGTGAGAAGCTAAAACTTGACTGTTTGTGGTATCATAATGGGCCTTCATATCTACCCAATGTAAACAATATTAGCCTTTATAACATTTCTATTTCCATTTTTTGCACAACACTGATACATTTTTTGCTGCCAGCAGCAGCCAAGCATCGCAATTGATGGATTACTTACGTGCAGGCAAATGTGCCAACGACTGAGTGCACCCAACAAACTAAGCAACCAACCCAACCAACCAACCAACTATTATCCATCTATCCAGCCGTGCAGGCAGCCGTTCAGGCATTTCATGTCACTGACAACGCAGCGACAAAACGCTCTCGCGCTGATCGCGGCGCATGCAATATCGGCGTTCGTGTATCTGACAGTGGCGCACTAACGCGCGCACGATACGGTTTGGCGCTCATCCGTTGCTCTATGAATGTGTGCGCGTGTGTGTTGGTATTCATGTCTGTGTGTGTGTGCTTATGCCAGGCCAGATAATGATGTCGCATTATTTATGGAGATCAATCGTCGACTTGACGCGACATTTGCATTTTGTCTGCTTTCCACGCGCAGCGCGCACTGTTGCGTCTTTCTCCCGCAACGCAATGCCAACATTTCTTCGTCTTCGTTTACATTCACAACGCCAGTCTGCAGGATTTGTTGCTTTCGTTGTTAACTTGGTTGATTTTTTGCGTTTTTCTTTTCACCGTTTATGCAGTTTTTGTTGCTTCATTATTATTGTTACTGTTTGTTTTTGTTGTTGTTAATGTTATATTTTCAGCGATCATTGTAGATTCTGCTGCCAAACTGTTGTTGAGTGGAAAATTTAATGTTAATAAATTGGTTTTTGAGCACCACTCGGAATGTTGCTGCGTTTGATAGAAAAAATGTATATGTGTGTGTGTGTGTGTGTGTGTGTGTGGAGCATACGTGAAATTGGTAATTGCTGGCATGACAAGCAACTCATGTTGCATACTGCATGCTGTCATGCAGCCCGTCCGTAGCTTTTGCCAACAATTTCATATGGAAATTAATTGTGTCACAATTTTCTTGCTGTTGCTGTTGCTGCTGTTGTTGTTGTTGTCTTTTTCTGTGCATGGTAATTGTGCCAGTTGTCTGCTGCTGCAAATTATATTAAATTAGTTTCGGTTATTGCTGACTATTATGCACAGTTGTTGGATATATTGAGGAAATGTGCATATGGGAGAAGTGATGTTTACTCGCGCATAACGATCGATTGCTATGTGCAATGTGATTGATAACAGCTAAATGTGATTGGTCGGGATAATTTTGGGACAAGAGCTTTATCGTAAAAATCGCTAATAGCTACAAATTTAAAACTGGAAACTTTCAAGGGGTGGAGAGAAATGGGTTAGGTTAGATTGTCTTGAAAGATAGCGAAGGCATTGTTCAAGATAGATCGCCAATTTTGTTCCGAGATACATCCGAAAGTTTTTTTTTAACGGGAAGTAAAGATCTTTTGGAAGATGCTAACCTTTCTTCTAGTTATGTCATTACGGTTGGGAATGGGTTCGCGACGGTTTTTAACTGGGTGTGGAAATCATTTGAAGGACTCTAATAGTTATGCCAGGATTCTCGCCGGCTGAAAACGCCCCCCTGGTTGGAAATTCGCTAAAATAGGCCACAGTTTTATTAATAATAGGGATTTGGCTAGTAACTATGTACTAAGCACCTTTTCCGATGATCAGATCCGGAAATTCAAAAATCGGAAACATTTCATAAAAGTTAGTCCAGAACAAAAAGACTCCGAGATGTAGCGAGCACAGATGGTTTTCTTCCACCAGTGGCTCACGCAGAATATAATTTTGGGGGGATTTTGCCAAAGTTTTTGCACTAGCAATTTTTATATTTGGGGGTTTGAACCCCAAACGCCTACTTGTGTGCGCCACTGCCCCCACAATTTCTTTTGCCGCAGCGGCCAAAACCCGAACGAGAAAGAAACCATCTTCCACTTCCTATGCGCCTGCTCGGCTCTATCGAGAAGAAGGTAGAAGACGTTGGGAAGGTCGTTCTTCACCGACTTCGAAGGCATTTGACTTGCCTTCAATAGCCTTTCGGAGTGGCTATAAGCAGCAAATTCCCGAGTATGTTTTTCCAAAAGCCTAAGAAATTGTTTACTCTGAAACCCGGAGAATTTTTTAAGTGCCCCTGAATCTCCGGACGAATATCTGAGTAACCCTGTTAATTATATGAATGATTAACATGAGCATCATTGAAGCCCCAATTAACACTTCCTGCCTAGAGGAATAGACAGCACAGAGCATTTTTCTATGCATTCCTGCCTTGGCTAGAACAAGAATGTGCACTTCGGGTTCAGATATTACGAGGATGGACGAGGTCCATTCTTTTTCCCTGTGATCTACTGAAATTTGAGTCTAATAAATTAGCACAGAACGAGTAGCCTCTTTATCTATAAATCCACCTTCTTATATTTCCCGACTCTCCTCTTTCTACTGTCATTATGTTTCTCCCGCTTAAAGTACAATAATCCACCAAGCCTGAGTGCTTGAGGCATGGACCTTTCGTTGGTCTATTTTTTTGGCTTCCATTCATCTAACAACCTAAAATAACTTGTACCGATGACACAAACATAGTGTAACTTCAGATGCAATATCTTCGATTCCAGTAAACCAATTGTCGTTAAATTTTGATTAAAAGCCAAGGAAGAATGTGTCGAAGAAATAGATTTGCTTCCAGTGAACCAAATGTCATGAAATTTTCACTTCCTGTGAACTAACTAAATGTCATAAAATGTTGACTGAAATCAGAGCAATTACTTCATTTCCAGTGAACTAAATGTCATGAATTTTTGACTGGAAATCAGAGAAGAATGTGTCGAAGCAATAACTTCGCTTCGAGTGAAATAAATGTCATGAAATTTTGACTGAAAATCAAAGAAAGATGTGTCGAAGCAATCACTTCGCTTCGAGTGAACCAAATGTCATGAAATTTTAACTGGAGATCAGGAAAAGATTTGCGAAGCAATAACTTCGTTTCTAGTGAACCAAATGTCATAAAATTTTAACTGAAAATCAAAGAAAGATGTGTCGAAGCAATCACTTCGCTTCGAGTGAACCAAATGTCATGAAATTTTAACTGGAGATCAGGAAAAGATTTGCGAAGCAATAACTTCGTTTCTAGTGAACCAAATGTCATAAAATTTTAACTGAAAATCAAAGAAAGATGGGCCGAAGCTATAACTTCGCTTCCAGTAAAATAAATGTCATGATATTTTGACTGAAAACCAAAGAAAGAAGTGTCGAAGCAATAACTTCGCTTCCACTGAACCAAATGTCATGAAATTTCAACTGGAGATCAGGAAAAGATTTGCGAAGCAATAACTTCGCTTCTAGTGAACCAAATGTCACGAAATTTTGACTGGAAATCAGAGAAAGATGTGTCGAAGCAATAACTTCGCTTCCAGTGAACCAAATGTCATGAAATTTTAACTGGAGATCAGAAAAAGAATTGCGAAGCAATAACTTCGCTTCTAGTCAACCAAATGTCATGAAATTTCAACTGGAGATCAGGAAAAGATTTGCGAAGCAATAACTTCGCTTCTAGTAAACCAAATGTCATGAAATTTTAACTGAAAATCAAAGAAAGATGGGCCGAAGCAATAATTTCGTTTCCAGTGAAGCAAAAAATCATAAAATGTTGACTGAAAATCGGAAAAATATGCACCAACGCACGAAGTCACATACTGGATCACCCCCCTCAGTCACCGGACCTCAATCCCGTTGAGCATTTGTGGGAACATCTCGACCGACAAATTACAAAAAGGACAATAAGTGCAAAGCAATGACTCCCTACAAGTGGCTTTGTTGGAGGAATGGGAAAAAATTACATACGAAATAACCGCAAAATTGGTGGAATCAATGCCAAGAAGATTGCAAGCTGACCTTACCTAACATAACCTATGTTGGAAGTCTGAAAGACACTCAAGCCCTTCAGAAGTGGCTACACAGAGGCGCAAACATTCGACTTGCAATTTTTTTTATACTTTTTATAATTGTTTGCATCTTATCCTTCATCCTTCAACTTTTTTTCGCTTTGTCGTTAATTGCATTAATTACGAAAGTTATGGAAACTCACTCTTTAGTGTTCGATATCAACTCACAAATGCCCGATTAATGACGATCTGCTTGCAGTTAGAGTGTTGCCATCGATGTGGCAATGCTGCACCTTTGCATAAATACAACATGGCGAAATTGCATAAAATGCGAATTAGAATGACAATTCATTAGCATAACTGAAGACGACAAGCTGCCAGCAACGGCAGCGCACGGCACACCGCCTGTCGGGCGATACATCATGTAATGTCAAATCGGAGCATAAATTGAATTGAAATTAATAATTTGCATGCATGTGTGTAGTGCAGCGAAACGGTCGATGCGACGGGGAGAGAGCGAAAGCAAAGAAAGCTGAAAATTAAAAGGAAAATTGGATGACATGAAGAGCTGGAAAAATTTTTAATTATGCAGAATGCAAGCAGACAAGACAAGACAACACAGCCATCCAACCACAGACGGAACTCAATTTCACAATTGCTTTGGAGTGAAAGCTGTACAGGTGCGGGCAGGCGGCGGCCGTAGCGGTTTGTTGCTGATTGCAAGCTAGAAAATCGAAACGTTTACACCGAAGTGGCTACAAATTAACGAACGTTAAATTCAAAATTCAAATTTCACAACAAGCTATGTATGCAGCAATACACACACACACAAACACATAGAGACATATGCGCCGAAGAACAGTTAGACATGCAGCAACAACTAGCGACGCCTTCAAACCGCAAAAGGATTGCAGGCGCACAGAAACACTTAATTAATTCGCCAGACAAGACATAGAGGCCACGCACACACACACACACACAGACAACAGGCAGTAAGCTCTCTCTGTGTGTGTGTGGGAGGGAGAGGGAGTAGCTGTAAAAGGTTAGGCGTTGGCAAGACGCTGGCAGCAGCAGCAGCAACAACAACAAAATAATTAGAAATTATAATGGAAAATTGCGGACAGCAGAGCGTACAGCGTACAGGACGAGACAGACAGGCGAGTGAACGGACGAAGAAGCATGCGGCCGTGTGGCTGGCGTCTTGGACAGACGTCCAACGGATTGGACGGACGGATATCAGCGACGCTGATATGGACTTGAACATTTACAACATGCCATGCTATATTATTTAAATCATTCTTACCTCAACCAGCGTCTCGCCGTGCAGTTGTTTATTAAGTATGTGTGTGTGTGTGTGTGTGTGGAAATAGTTTCAATTTACAGCCAAAGGCAAAATTTCCAGCTAATATCCGTTTTGCGACTTTCGCTTACTTGCAAGACACAACACTAACACAATTTGGCGCTCCCTCTCTTCATATCGTTCTGTCTACCCCTCACACACACACACACACACACATGTAAATACTCACGCATACGGCACGTTAAGCGTTGACTACCCATTGTCTGTCCAGTGCCAAATTTGCAGCCAAAAATGAACACAAATGCATGTCTAATAAGACAGGTGTGGATTTAATGAATGGCAGGGTGAGGCCCGAAAAGGAAAATAATTAGTAAAATTTAAATTTTTAAAAAAGTTTAAATTTAAAGTTTAAATTACAAAAAATAATTAAAAAAATTGAATTTTTTAAAAAGTTTCAAATAAAAGTTTTTATGAAATCTATACCGATTAATTATATTCATTTATTTCAATCTTTCACTTCTTCTACTACGCACCTGTGCAGAAAATTACTCTTTATAAAAGTTTTAATGAAAAGTTTTTATGAGATCTATGACGATTCATTATAAAAAATAATTTTAAAATTTTTTAAAAAGTTTCAATTAAAAGTTTTTATGAAATCTATAACGATTCATTACATTAATTTATTTCAATCTTTCACTTCTTCTACTACGCACCTGTGCAGGAAATTACTCTTTAAAAAAAATTAATAAAAAACGTCATTAAGTTCAAAGAAAAAAGTTGTAAGCCAAAACTAAAAATGCCTCAAAACCCTAACCTCCTCTATTGACAACAAAGGAGACCAAAAAAAAAATCCATCACTTGAGCTAATTTTCTGCCACCTCATGCGCCACCCACACAAATTCCAAACTACTTTACCACTTCTACCATTTTACTTCTCACTCCAAAGCACTGCTCACACCAAGCTGCAAGCTGCATGTAGAAAATTTTAAGGACAACAACAGCGCAGTCCAACACTTACTCATGCCTTACTTAAGCTCAAAGCATTTACTATATCGTCGCCTCAGAAAACGAATGTCGTATGTTCCATTGAGTCTGGTAAGACATACGACATTTGTTTTCTCAGGCGACGATATGTTAACTGTATAACTATGTATGTACGAGTATGTGTATTTGTTTGTTTATGTGTGTGTAGGTGCGTGCATTTGTAAAGTTTCTAATGTAAAATTACATTATGACTTGTTTAAAATTCAAATTTGAAAACATTAAAATCATGTTGAATTGCTTTTAGTTTGACTGTGGCACGCGCACACAAACGAATATAAGTAAGAAGGCAAAATGGTTGGGTTTGATTATATTATCATTCGAGCGAGTGTAATTTTACACAATTTCGGCCCCCCTGTCCGTCGCTCATAAAGGCTACATTTTAGGTTTTGCCATTTTCTTGGACGCCACCTCAAGGCAATGTCCTTTTCGTCTAACGGTTTATGTGTATGTCTGTATGTGTGTTTGTGTTTGTAAATGTATATGTTTACATAGCCGCCTCATATGTAGATATTAATTGTATATGTTTGTTTGTGGTCGCTGTGCTTTGGTCTTGAAATGCTTTGATGAAATTTTAATGATTAATGCTTTAATGAAAATATGCAAAGGCACTTTTGGGCTGATTGGAAATCAATTTATTTTGCTAATTAATACTTACAAACTTCAGTGAATCGTGTTTGATGTGTGTGTGTGTGTTGTAAGATCTTAGATTTAGTATTAGTATTTAGAATTGTATTGATTTGGCACCAACAGAGTCAAGGAAAATGCATACCTGAAATGGGCGAAAGAAATGGGCTTCAATGGGCTTTGATGATTGCACAAAGGAGGAGAGGAAGAAAGAAAAATGCATCCAAATCCAAGCCAACAAGAAGCGCCGACACGAATAAAGTTTCTTACGACAATTCTCGGTACTTTCCAGTCGATACATATTGTTACGAAAATTAGTTCTCTAAGTTCGTCTCTCTGGATTGCGCTAGAAAAATAAAACACACTTCAATTACTCAGCGCAAAACGCAGTCAAAAACCAACAATCACTTTCCCAAATTCCCAAATTTATTGGACTATTCCGTGTTTCACATTTGCTTGCTCAAATCAGACTCTCTCTGCGCTCTACCCGGCTGCCTTCTCGCACATTCCAATTGGACTATCTCTCGATTGTTCTCGCACATCCCATTACCATCGCGAGCCATCCTTGCCATATCAAGATTATAGCAAGCCGGCCGTACTCTAAAGCGCGTGCCTAAAAGTATGCCCGTAAAAGCACTCAGCATTCATTCACACAGCGACAGGGTGCCTCATGGTTACAATATTATGACCTCTATTTTGCAAAAAATGTTTCTTTGAAATACTTTTTCCTTTAAATCTTTTCCGTTTCTACGTCTTTCGCTTCATATCTCCTTCTCAATACCGCTTTCATTACAACTCTGTTTCTAGACATCCTCTTTTACATCTTTTCCTTTATATCACTTTCCCTAAGCCCTTCTCCGTTATAGCTTTTTCTCAGTATTTATTCCACTACATCTGCCTAGATATCTTTCTTTATATCTAAATATCTAACCATATTTTTTCCTGTAAGGCTTTTACCTTCTGTAAACCTTTTCCCCTACACATCTTCCTTAATATCTTTTCATCCATATCTCTTCTCCATATCCATATTCATCTATATCTCTTTCATCCATATTCCTGCCTTTACTTTATCATTAAACCTCTTTTTTTACATTCCTGCTTCTAGACATCTTTCTTTATATCCAGTATTCTATATCTTTCTTTATATCTACTCATCCAACTAGTTATATTTTTTCTTGTAAGGCTTTTACCTTCTGTAAACCTTTTTCCCTACAGATCTTCCTTGGTATCTTTTCATCCTTATCTCTTCCTCACTCGACTTTTTCTTTAAATCTCCTTCTCAATAATCCTTCCTCTGCATTCGTTTGCTGCATTCGTTTGCTGCATTCGTTTACGTCCTTGCTTCCAGAAATCGTTCTTTATATCTATTCTTCTATATCTCTTTCTCTAAGCCTTTCACTTTAGTTCTTTACATATTTGCTCATCTATATTTCTTCCTTGAAGCCATTCACTGTAAACGTCTTCTTCCTTTACATATCTTCCTTTATATCTTTGCTTGTCTATATTTTCCTTGGTATCTCTTCATCTATATATTTTTCTCATTTGGCTGTTTCTTTAAACATCTTGCTCTTCCTTTACATCTTTGCTTCTAGATATTTTTCCTTACATATATTCTTTTATATCTCTTTCTCTAAGCCGTTTCCTTTAATTCTCTTCCTTTACACCTTTGCTTTAAGACATCTTTCTTTATAACTCCTCATCTATATCACTTCCTCTAAGCCTTGCCTTTGAAACTTTTTCCTCGATATCCTCTACTCTACAACTCTTCAGTTACAAGTCTACAATTCTTAATTTGCTTCTATGCATTTTTCTTTTTATCTATTCTTCTATATCTCTAATCTCTATTCTTCTTTAAATCCATTTCATTAAACATTTGCTTCTAGCTTTCTTTTTTGTATCTATTCCTCCATATCCCTTTCCCTAGTATTTCCCTTTAAACTTCTTCTTTAATTCCCCCCTAATCTACACATCTTCCTTGACATCTTTGCTTCTAGACATTTGTATTTATAACTCCTCATCTATGTTACTTCCTCTAAGCTAAGTTTAAAGAATTAAACTTTTCCTTCTTCATCTGTTCCTTTACACCTGTGTTTCTGGATATCTCTTTTTATATCCTCTGTTCCTCTTAACTTCTTCTTTTAAACTTCTTCCTCTGAACCCATTCCTCTTTGTATTTCTCTTTACATATCTTTCTCTTCAACTTGTCATCTTAATCTCTTCTTACAGTTCTATTTCTTTAACGTTTCCTTCTCTCTCTCTCAATGTTTCCTTCTCTCTTCTCTGCTCTACATTTCTTCCTTTAAACCTTTGTATAGACATCTTTCTTCATAACTCATTTATATTACTTCCTTTAAGCCTTTTTCTCTAAAAATTGCCCTCTACATCCGTTCCTTTACACTTTTATTTCTGGACATCTTCCTTCAAACCTCTTCATCTATATCTCTTCCTCTAAACCTCTTACCTTAAATATTCTTTCTCCATACCCATTCCTCTTCGCATTTTTCCTTTTATATCTTTCTTTTAAACTTTTCATCTATACTTTTTCCTCAAAACCTTTTCCTTTAACGTTTCCTCCTATTCTCTCTGTTCTACATTTCTTCCTTTAAATCTTTGTCTAGACATCTTTTTTAAAAACTTCTCATCTATGCCTCTTCCTCTAAGCCTTTTCCTTTAAACTTTTTCCTTAGCACTCTTTTCTCTCCTTTATGCCTTTACCTCTAGAAATCTTTTTTCATATACGTTTCTCTAATCCTTTTCTTCAAATTTCTATCCTCTACACATCTTTCTTTTGTACCTTGTCCCTTCATACATCTTTCTCTATACCTCGTCTATAATTTCGTCATACAGCACCTAAGTCATTCATCCATTGGCCCCAACAGTCCGACCAAATTATGCACGTCGTTCTGTGGTTTGGTGAAGCGCGACGGGCATTCGGGTTACGGCATTAGCGCAACATTAACATTTTATGCAAATTCCAGTTAAACACTCAATTCCGGTGCTCTAACCGTTGGGTTTTGAACAGACAACACATACATACATACATACATACATACATACATACATATACACACCAAACACGTACATAGCCATTGTGCTTTGCAACAACATTATGGCAAGACAGCGTCGTGTGTGCGTGTAGTTTCCGTAATGATGTCCTTATTTGAAAGGATACTTTGCCGTAAGTAGCTGGCCCTCGCCGCATGTTTCGTGCCCGTCTGTTGGTCTGCCGTATGACAGACACCGTTGTACACTTTGCTCCTGGGTGTGAGTTGATAGGGAAGCAGTTGGTTTTGGTTCACAATATAATTAGATGGCCGTAGCCGAAGCGCAAAGACGACGTTGCCTTAAAGTGATTTAAATATGGTGGCAATTTTATACAATTTAACGACATTAATTTTGAGACACTCTGCAGTTGTAGGTAAAAACAACAATGAAATATTATATACAAAGGTTTGAAGAATCAGTTTATAGGCAGTTTTTATTATTTTTTTAATATACAAATATTTTGGTCGTTGATTGTATTCATAGAAAGTTACTTGGGTCCAATAAAACACAAAAATAGAACATAGATTTGAAGAAGCAGTCTTCAGTCTACGCAGTCTTTTGTTGTTTTGCACTGTGGAGTGAAAGCCAGAAGATCATTGGTACTCGAACAGACTCTATCAAGCTTCAAGCGGAACATTTTCAACAATATTTTCTATTCTATGTACATCTTATTACATTTCGGTTAGCGCTGACTAGAAGTCAATTTCTAAAAAATTTCAATTTATTTTACTTGAGTCTGTATTTTGAATCTTCATTTTGTGTTTAATTTTAAGCAGTTCAGTTTTTCCTATATGAAAATATACTATACAAAGTTTTCATGATTTCGGTTAGCGTTAACTGAAAGTCTGTATGCACTTTTAAAATAACTTAAACTTTGATTACAAAATTGATCACAAAATGCTTGTAGCTTTGGGTAGCGCTAACTGAAACTCTGTCTGTGCTTTTAAAATAACTTAAACTTCATAATAACAAAAAATAGTGATAAAATGCAAAGCCTACTATTAGCAACATGTTTGTAGTTTTGGTTAGCGCTAACCAAATGATTTTACAGTTTCTGTACTAAGAAAAATGTCACTTATCACTTATCAGACTTATCAGATATAGTTTAGATGGTATTTAAGTTTTCAAAGCTTTTTTTACTTTTAGTTAACGCTAACCAAAAGTTCGTGCTAACTTTCAATATGATTACAATCACAACAGAAAATATGCCTTTATTTTCAATTAAGTTCAAAGCTTACTAAATAATATAATATAATTACTAAATAATAATATAAATATAAACACTTTTTGTGGTTTTGGTTTACTATTAACAATATTTGTAGTTTTGGTTAGCGCTAACCAAATGATTATAGAGTTTCTGTTTCAAGAAAACTTTTAGGCAGACTTATCAGATATATTTTAGATGGTTTTTAAGTTTTCATAATATAACTACAAAATTTTGTTTTTACTTTTAGTTAGCGCTAACCAAAACTTTGTGCTAACTTTCAAAATGATTAGAATCACATAAGAAAATATGTCTTTATTTTCAACTAATTTCAAAGCTTACTAACTAAAAATATAAACACTTTTTGTGGTTTTGGTTAGCGCTAACTAATAGTGTGTTATCGCTTTGAAAACTTTATACCTTTTTTTTATAATTTCATTATTCACACATATTATAAACAGTGTTAAGTAGTGTTTCAATATTACAAATTTTTTTTCCGCTTAGATCTAACCAAACTATAATTAAGTCAACGTTCTTCCAAAATTCTTCTAGATAAGGTTAAAGTTTTCATAATATACAGTTTTAAAGTTTTATGTTAAAAGTTTTTTTGTATGAAAAAAGTTCTTTGTTGTTTTGGTCAGGCTAACCACAAGATTGTCCTGGCTTTCAATATAATAAAAATTGCTGAATTTTCACAAATTATTTTCAATTAAGTTCAAAGTTTACTAAGTCAAATTATGTAAATTTTTATTTTGAGCATTAACCATTTATTTATATGGTTTTTAAATATGCTTAAAATCGCATTATTTTAAAAAGGCATTTAAGAATTTCAAAATGAACAGTAATTGTAGTTTCAGTTAGTGCTAACCACAAATGTGCGCAGTCTTTTGCTGTGATGTAATTCGGACAGTTTTTAAAACATATTTTTTATAACAAAGTTAACTAAATATACAAATTAGTTGGTTTTGTTTAGCGGTAACCAAAAGTTTGTGCGTGGCTTAAAAAATGCTTTGAAATACAACTTACAATTTGGAGAATATATTTCACACTAAGTTTGAAAATTTAGAAATGTACAATGTCTGTAGTTTCAGTTAGCGTTAACCATAGATTTGTGCGGTCCCAAAGATCTCAATATTTTTAATGTTTTCAATCAAGCTCAAAGACATGTTTTCAATTTTTTTAGTTTGGTAAGTGCAAACCACAAGTTTGTAAAATTTTTAGAAAAGGTGAAAATCGCAAAGTTTTAAAATACATTTCAGATTGAGTTAAAAACGGTATTTGTGGTTCCAGTTAGTACTAACCGCATGTTTTTGCGTACTTTTAAAATGTCTAAATTTTTTTCAACTCAGTTATCTAAATTTATTCGATCAAATTTAGTTAAAGATGAAAACCCTTTCTGACATTATGAAGTATCAAATCATTTAGAATCCAATGCTGTATCGGGTTACCTTAAACATTTCATATTAACTCAAACTGCCAATTGAATTTCAAGGCAAATTTCATTACCACTTTGTCTACAATCTAAACATGTTCTATGTAGTATGTATGTATATGCCAACCCATAAACTAACTGCCTGGCCATTTCTGACACTCTTATCATCGCCTACCTCCAAAAATCGCCGTTCTCTTTCTGCCATCGCTACTGTCTACGGACCCACCGCTCGTTCGCTCACTTTACAGATTCTGTATTGGGTCGCCAGTAACAGCCACGGGTGGTCACACGACACCAATGCTGCGCTTCGCCTACTTCTGCTTCCTGCACTCCGCTCCTGTGCATAAGATTACCAACATCGGCCGCTCGCTACTCGAATAACGCCGCCGCCGCCGCCAATCTGCTGGCCACTGCCACCGCGCCAACACTTATTGAAAAGGCATTGCTATAAGTTTGCATTATCCTCTGCCGCATTTACTGCTCCAGTATTGCTTGTGGAGTGGGTGGCGAAAAGGATTTTCGTAAATTTGAATTTCCACCAAAAGGCGACTGCCGGACTTTGTCGGCTACATAGCAGCAGCGGGTTGTCGAGGCAAACGCGGCGCAAATTTAAACTTTCTTGAAATAAACTTAACTGTAAAATTAATTATAAAAGGCAATTGTGTAAGTGTATGAATACGAGTATGTGCGCTGTAAGTTGCTATAGTTGTGCGGAGTGTATGTGTGTGTGTGTGTGTGTATGCTTGCGCGCGGCATATTTGGTAAAAGGTGTTGGCATGGAATTTGCATAACTATCGCCATTCAGCGTCCGTATGCCGTCTGCTTTGCAAACCCCCCTCCCGCCTGATGTCGGCGCCCCATCACCAATTTGCGCGTAGTGCAGTCCTGCACACATGTCCTGCATGTAAATTTCGTTCGTTAGACGACGGCTGGAAGATTGAGACTCGCCATATTCTTGTACATAGTAGTGTGTGTATGTGTGTGCGTGTGTGTGTGTGTGTATATGTTTTTGACTTTACATGTTGGGCGTGTATTGAAACACTAATTAAATGTTGAAGATTATTTGGCCCAGTTGAGGCTGAAGTTGAAGAAAGTCGAGAGAAGGGTGAAATGTTGTGGAGTATGTTTGTATGTATGTGTGTGAAGAAGCATTTGGGAAAATGATCAAGTCCAAAGCAAAAAGGACAACAAAAGTGATTAAATAACTAGTATAAGTATAAGAAGAAGAATAGGAAGAAGCAGAGGATGAAGAGATTTAATAAGTAAACGTAGGAAAAAAAGAGTTGAGGGCTTTTTGACATTTTTGCTTATATTTTCTTGAGATAAGAAAAAAAGATAATTAAAAAGTTTAGATTTTAGAGAAACCGTTGGATTAGAATACTTTAACACTAGAAAGACCATTGCGGTCATTTTGACGGTTTTAATTTTTAAATATCTGTATTTTGTTCAGTATTTCAATCAACTTCTTTTTAAAATTTTTTGGGTGAAAAATTAGCCAAATCCGATGTGATGTGATATGAAATGTTGTCTTTGTAGGTTTAGAAAACTTGCGGTCTTTCTAGTGTTAAGTAATGTTAAATGCGGCAAATGAATTACGAACGATCTGAAAGTCTGAAAAATCAAATGAGAGTTAGACGACACAACAAGGCAACTGAAACAAAATCTTTGATTCTAGAAACCTTTTTGAAATTAAATAGAAGCGAAGTTAAAGTTTAAGTTATCCAGCGGGCAGGTGTCTATTAAATTGAGACATTTCGTTGGTTCTAGAAGAATAGAAAAATTCTTAAAGAATGCGCAGTTTGCAAACATTTTTTGGAGAGTTTAGAGACTTTTGTAAATTTAACATAAATGCTTTAATTTAGTATAAGTTGTGCAATTACTCAAAAAATTTTAATTTTACATTTTTTGAATTTTTCGTAAGTCTCCAAATTGTATTTAAATAATTGTAAATGGTTCAAGCTATATTCAGAATATTTTAGCGCACCCAAATTCATATTGGTTCATTATAGGCAGTAGTAAATTTTTTTGAAGAGTTTGGAGACTTTTGCAAATTTTACAGAAAAACTTTTATTTGGTCTAAGTTGTGCAATTCCTCGAAAAAAATTGTTAGACAGTAGACTAGTTAACAGTGTCGTTTTATAAAACTGTTTTAATTATTTTTTTAATATCTAGATTTTTTTAATATTTAGAAAGTCTCCAAATTGCATTTAAATAATTTAAAATGGTTCAAGCGATATTTAAAATCGAGGCATTGCATCGGTTCTAGATGGATACAGAATTTCTAAAAGAAGGCAGAGTATGCGAAATTTTGTTTGGGGAGTTTGGAGACTTTTAAAAATATTACAGAAATACTTTAATTTGGTTTAAGTTGTGCAATCATTAACAAAAATTCTTAGACAGTAATCTAGTTAAACAGTGTCGTTTTATAAAAAATTTTTAAATTTTTGGAATATTTAGAAAGAGCAAGAAAATGCAATTTGGAGCATCTTAATAATTAAAAATGGTTCCAGCTGTATTCAGAATATTTTAACTTATTCAAATTCATGAACGTTGTTCACAGGCAGTAATTCACTTTTTTTGAGAGTTTGAAGACTTTTGGAAATTTTACAACAATAAAATACACAAATAAAATAACAATGTTTTACATTTCTTGAATATAAAGTCTTCAAATTGGATTCAAATAATTGAAATTGGTTCAAGCTGTATTCAGAAAATTGTAACTTACCAAAATTCATGTACGTTGTTGACAGGCAGTAATCAATTTTTTTTAGAAGTTGGAGACTTTTGTAAATTGCATTCAAATAATTCAAATTGGTTCAAGCTGTATTCAGAATAGTTTAACTCATCCAAATTCATGTACGTTGTTTACTGGCTGTAATTAATATTTTGGAGAGTTTGGAGACTTTTGTAAATTTTACAGAAATACCTAACTTTGGTCCAATTTATGCATTCCAATTCATGTACGTTGTTCACTGGCAGTAATAAATTTTTTGGAGAGTTTGGAGACTTTTGTAAATTTTACAGAAATACCTAAATTTGGTCCAATTTATGCATTCTGTGAAGAGAAACTGTTAAAAGGTGCAATGGTTGGACAGTTTCGAATACTGTTTTGTCCCTTAACAGATCCGAGTTAACAAATATGAGCTTAAAATTCGAGTTATCAAGCGCGCAGGGGATCTCTATTAAATCGAGGCATTGATTCTGAAAGAATGCAGAGGTTATTGAAGGAAACAAAGTTTTGAATGGAGAAGTTATGGATACTTGGCTTGAACACAATAGTGTCATAGTTGCTCTCCACATGGAAGTTGTTCCCCACCAGGCTATAAACTTATTCTCTCTGAAACTTATTATATGGCTATAAGTTTAGTTTATTTTGCACCGATAGGTCATCACTCTCCACTATTCCTTTCACTGCTTACACAATTCGATTATTAAACTGTTCGACCTGCATTGCTCACTAACCGCCAACGCAATGCTTCACAGTGCCACTGTCCCAATGACGTCTTTACGCAATAACTCTTCATCGTCGCGCCTTTCTTGCCCTGCAGCAATACTTTCCTCTTCGCTACTCACACGCCTTCTGTCTCGCTCCATCGGGCCGGCTATTCAATCTAATCATGCACTCCTACACCGTTTCAATGGAAATTAGAAACGACCTCGACAACGTTCGTCTAACGGGCACAACATATTTCGCCATCGAAGAAATTGTTGCCCACACACACACTCACACATGCACTCGCACTCACATGCGCATATGTGTGTGTATGTGCTGAATATGTGTGTGTGTGTGTTTGTGTGGATTGGTTGCCTTCTAAAAGCTTTCTAATTATCCTTATGGTCTTCGCTGGCTGCTGCTGTCGCTGTTGTTGCGTACCGCCTTCGCGCCGAACAACGACGCCATAGTGCGCACTTCTTCTTGTTGTTGCATATTATTGAAAATGGTTTTGCAATAGCGCGCAGCTGACATTATAGCGACGCGGTACGGGCGACGGGGTTTGCACAATTTAAAACGGAATAAATTAACATTATATGCGTTGGACTAAGTTTCGCTGAATACATGTGTGGACGTTGCTTCTTTCGAATTTACATGCCTGTGTGTGTGTGTGTGTGTGGTTGTGTTTGTAGTGGTTAAGTGAGTTTTGTGAAATTTTGACATGATGAAATGTCAAAAGCATTCAACGCTCACTTTACGCTTGTATTTGTGTTTATTTGGTAGCAAGTGGGGGTAACTGCTCACACACACACACACACATACTCACACACTCTGACCGAGAACAAACGCCGCATATACTCGATCGCATTACATTAGTTTTGATTTTATCACATTGTATGTGCAAGTCAAATTCAATTAAAGACCATTTCGCGCAAATGGCAAACGAATTTGTCGCTGTGTGTGTGTGTGTAGAGAAGTTTGCATATGGAAACCATTTTGAATTTCCATTGGTGAATATTTGTGGCTTAATTAATTATGAATTCTGCAATGCTTAAACCATGAAAACTTCGAGGCTGTAGATAATATTTCACTTAAATTTTCTTTACTAAAATATCCTTTAAAATGTTCGCTTTACAATTAAATCCTTATCACACTACAGGAACAACTTAACTAACAGACTCCGAAATTAGCTATTCCAGGTCTTCATGATCTACCCACTTTTACTTCGACTTTTGCGTACAAAATCGCAATTATCCTCACAGTTTGGTAATCCTTTATATTAATCCTTTTATTGTCGACAAGAGCATTTAAAAATAACCCAAAAAAGTTAAATGAAATCAAATAAGACCAAAAAATATTCGCTCATTATACGATCATGAATGAAAGCAATGCAAATTGGCAAAGAAAGGATTTACATAATCAGCACTGGGTAATGCGTTGTGCTTTCGTACGGCTAAGGCTGAGGCTGTGTCCTTATCCTGTGCCCAATGTTAGTCGTCACATTGCTACTCATGTTACAGCATATTCTGTTCATTTTATGTATGTGTGTGTTTGTGTTGTTGCGGTTTCAAAATGGCATTGAATAACACTTATAATTAAAATTTTAAACACATGTCCGCATACTTATATACATAAATACATGTATGTTTGTATGTACTTATTACCCTTAAGGCCGCCAAGAGACAACACAGTCATCTAAATAATATGTGCACATATGTATGTAAAAATGATGACAGGATGGCTGAGTCAAACCAAAAAATTACATAGACAATTTTGTTTTGTAGAAAAATTTTTCATTTTTCATATATTTTAAGTCTCCAGGTTGTATTTTATTACTTAGAAATGGTTGAAATTAAGTTCAAAACATTGTAACTTGCCCAAAGTAATGTACGTTGTATACTGGAAGTAAAAAAAAATTTTGGAGAGTTTGGAGACTTTTCTAAATTTTACATAAACACTTGAATTTGGTGTAAGTCGCACCATTTTCGAAAAACAATTGTTACACAGTGCACTAGTTAGACAGCGTAGTTGTAACCTTTTTAGTTAATTTTTTTTAATATCTGAAAATCTCCAAAATGCATTTTAATAATTAAAATTCAAAATATTTTAATTTTAAAATTCAGAATAGTTCAATTTACCAACATTTATGTATGTAGTTCACTAGCAGTAAAACATTTTTTGGAGAGTTTAGAGACTTTTGTAAATTTTACAGAAAAAGTTGCGAACTTTTTTAAAATAAATTGTTAGACAGAGCACTAGTTGGTCAGCGTCGTTTTATAAACCTTTCTTTTTCAAATGTTTTGAATATTTAGAAAATGCGTAAATTGCATTTTAATAATTAAAATTTCGAATATTTTAATTTACCAAATTTCATGTACGCTGCTTACTAGCATTAAATTTTTTGGAGAGTTTAGAGACCTTTGTAAATTTCACAGAAACACATAAATTTGGACTAATATATGCATTCCATCGTTTTATAAACCTTTCGTTTTAAATTTTTTGAATACTTAGGAAGTCTCCAAATTGCTATTGAATAATTAAAAATGGCTCAACCCATATTCAGAAATTTTTAACTTATCCAAATTATTATACGTTGTTCACAGGCAATAATAATTTTTTTAGTTTGGAGACTTTTGCAAAATTTTAAGAAATACACAAATTTGGTCTAAGTTATGCATTCCGTCAAGAGATATTGTTAGACAGTGCAATAGTTAAAAAGTTTCGCTTTGTAAGAATGTTTATTTAATTTGTTGAATATTTCAAAAGTCTCCGAATTGCATTTTATTAAGTAAAAATTATTCGAATGATATTCAAAATATATTACTTACCCAAAGTTATCTGCGTTGTTCAGTGGTATTATCAAAATTTTTTGTAGAGTTCGGAGACTTTCATAATTTTTACAGAAATATCTTAATTTGGTCTAAGTTATGCATTTTGTAAGAAAACAATTTAAAAAGATTATATGTTGGAGGCTTTTGTTACACTAGAAAATATTTCAATTTTTTTTTATTCAATCAGCAATGAAATCTTTTAGAAAATTTGGGGGGGATTTTATTAGTTGAACAGAAAGATTCTAATTTTAATTTAAATTTGAAGTTATGCACTTTGTCAAGAGAAATTGCACAAATATATTGGAAACTTTTGTAGAACGAATAATAGTACAATTTTCTTCTTTCAATTTTAAAAAGTCTACACTAAACGTCAACTGTCCAAAAAATTACTTTATAGGGTGTTTTTTTTAGAGGTATAGAACTTCGAATTGAAATAAAACACAAGAAAATCGTTTTAATGTCCATCAATTTGGCTTTATTGGAAGGATAATTTTATGCCATTAATGTTTAAATATGATTTTGGGCATGTGGCCGCCGCGGCTGGCTCGAATAAAGCCAATTCTACAGGTCCAATTTGCAACCACTTTTTCGAGCATTTGAGGCCGTATGTCGGCAATAACGCCACGAATGTTGGCTTCCAAGTCCCCTAACGTTTCTGGTTTGTTGGCGTAGACGAGCGACTTCACATATCCCCAAAGAAAATAATCCAATGGTGTCAAATCACACGATCTTGGTGGCCAATTGACAGGTCCATTCCGCGAAATTATGCGCTCATCGAATGTTTCCTTCAATAAATCGATTGTGACGTGCGCTGTGTGGCATGTAGCGCCGTCTTGTTGGAACCACAACTCATCCACATTCATGCCATCCAATTCGGGAACAAAATAGTCGGTTATCATGGCTCTATACCGGTCTCCATTAACGGTAACTGACTCTCCAGCATTATTTCGGAAGAAGTATGGCCCAATGACTCTACCAGCCCATAGAGCACACCAAACAGTCAGTTTTTGTGGATGTAATGGCGTCTCAAGGGTCTCATGTGGATTCTCTTCACTCCAAATGCGGCAATTTTGCTTGTTGACGTAGCCATTCAACCAAAAATGAGCCTCATCACTGAACAAAATTTTGCGATGAAAATCAGCATCGAGATCAATCTCATTTTCGGCCCATACACCAAAATCACGACGCATTGCATGGTCTCGCGGCTTTAATTCTTGCACAAGCTGGATCTTGTAAGGTCGCAAGCCAAGATCTTTGCGCAAAATCTTCCATAAAGTTGATGGACAAAGCTCCAATTGCTGTGCACGGTGGCGAATCGATTCATTCGGGTCCTCTTCAACATTTTGCTCTACAGCGGCAATTGTTTCTTCGGTGCGCACTGTTCGACGTCTCTGCGGATACGTATTATCACATAGAGTAAACGTAGTGCGAAAACGACCCATGGTTAACCGAATTAATTGCTCTGATGGACGATTATGTCGACCATAAAATGGACGGAGCTTGCGGTAAACTTCGCGAACTGAACCATTATTTTCGAAATAAATTTGCACGATTTGCAAGCGTTGTTCTTTTGTCAACCTGTTCATGATGAAATGGCAAACCAAACTGAACATAAATGACATTAGAGTTGCCAGATTTGACCACAAAATGCCAGTTTTATCTCTATTCGAAAAACAAACCTCTAAAAAAAACACCCTATACTTCATTATGCATGACGGTAAAAAGGGAGTGTTTTGAAGATTTTTTTGGAGAGTTTGAATTTTATTTTCAACAATTGAAGAAATTAAAGAAAAAAGTTGATTTTTACAAATTACTAGTTATGAAGTATTATTATTATTAAGAAAGCAATGCATTGTTTTTGGAGAATTTGAAGACTTGTAAACTTTTAAAGAGAGCTTTGCGATATTACGAAGTCTGGACCTTCTTTGGTTAGTAATGTGTTTTATTATAGTTTGCTTCCACAGTGCAAAACATCATTACAATTTTTATTCAAATTTAACTCTACAAGAAAAAACTCTACACTTTAGAGTAGAATAAACTTTTACATTACACATTGGCCATACAGAGTTTTTTCAAACCCCAAACCCTAACCTTGATCAAATGTACTCGCACAATTTTTAGAATTTTCTGTCCTCACATTCAACAAAATGTTGCGTATACGCCACTGTGTCCGTAGCAAATAATCAATCTAATTATGCTGCATATAGAATTAACTAACAACTACATAGACGCCATCATGTACGCTGGCAGTTATATAAATGAAATTGTTGTTGTTGTTGTTCTTCTTCTTCTTTCATGCCACATTGCAGGCAGCACCCTTTCGTTTGCAGCCCCCTTACGGCGTTATTGCGCAAAACATGGCCCGAACGTGTTGCGAACTCAACTGTAAGCAGTCAACCGACATTGCGTCGCTGAGCTAAAGTCGTCGGCCGCCTGGCCGGCTGTATGCAAACGAGCACAACTTGTCCAAAAAGCATGACCACACTTATTGCAACAACAACGCATCCTACAAACAACCGTCCAAACTATGCGGCTGTGCAACATCAGTTGTTGCGGAGGGGGGCAGGGGGCCACGTCGTGTGTGTGGCAAATTTCAAGACTAATAACATGAAGAATGAAGGTTTCTATAGCCAGATTTCAAACACAAACAATCACACACACATTGGCCAATAGACCAACACCAACACCAGCGAACAGATATAATGCATATATGCAAAAGTCTACACTTTCTTCATTAAAAACGCCCGCCCGGACACCCGCGCAACGCAGTTTGTCGTGTTGTTTCTTTGCGTGTGCCGCACAATAACAACGACAACAGCAGCGACAACGACTACAGCGACGACTAGTTCGAATAGAGCCAGCAATGCGGGCAGTAATAGCAACAACAAATGCCGCTCTTCATTCCTAATTTAAATGCAAATGAGATTCATTTGACGACGACAAGCAACCGAAAACAGCAGCAACAGCAATACCAACAACAATAACAACAACAACAATGCCAGCACCAAGGACGACGACACCGAATGGCAACACCACCTTGTCCATGTCTTTGAAAATGTGCATGCGGCCAATGTAGCACACCGAGCGGCGCACAAGCACACGGCGCCGCTAGACAGGCGCACAGGACGGCCAGCCGAACGCAACAGCTGGACGGTTGGACAGCGCGGCGCCCAATGGAGCCGGGACGGGTGGGGGGGGGGGTGCTTACATTTATGCAAAGAGTAGCTTAAGCAGCAACAGCAAACGGCACCACCGACACCGACAGCGACAGCAACAGCGACAGCGGCACATGGCAGTGTACAATAACAACAACAACGACAATGCCAACAGCGTCAGCGTCGTCCAACACGCCTTTCCCAGATTTTGCTGCATTTATTAAAAGTCACCCGAAACGTACGACTGACGCCCCACAGCCGACTGCCATTAACATCTTTATGCCGTCTCCCCCTTCCTCGCTCCAGACTACTTTGCCCCAAACTAACTCACTCCATCTCGCCATCTGCCGCCAGTCACCCACTCGGCAATCAGTGCGGCTTGCACAATCTGCCCGCTTCTTAAAACGCTGCCCGCCGCAGACGTTGCCGGTCACTGTTATGCCTCAAATGTATTGCCTACTTTTAGGCGTTTGCATTAATGTGCAGATATGTCGAGCTCTTTGCATGTGTGTGTGTGTTTGTGTGAGTGCGTATACGTGTGCAATTATAAATTTGCAGCTTAGCAACACGCAAAGTTGCTGCACTTGTCTTGCTGCAACGCATAATCAGTGGAGAGTAGAGAGCGTTGGCGACGTTCGTTTTGTAGAGATTTTTGCTTAGTCGGCTAGTCGCCGAGCCATGTCAGTACATGCTGCCACAGACATAGACTCTACATATATGCATATATATATGTATGTATGTACATAGCTGCAAACGTAGGCAACAACAAGAATAGCGGCATACAATGCCAATGGAAATTAGCATCAAAATGCCGGGACCAGTGTGTGAATTTTCAGCATGGTGCCCAAAAGTATGCAGCGAGACCGAAGGCTTGGGTAACTAACTTACTGACTGATTGTCAGAGCGGCCTGACGCAGGTAAGACGAACAACATTGGCACGTTGATAGGTTAAATGTGGGAATTGAAAATGTGGGATTGAAGCAATGGAGTAACAATTCAGGATGAAGCAGTGACATTTCAGGCAGCAATGGCAGGTGAAAGGCTGTTGACGAAGTTTTTGTAAAATAGCAAATCGTGCAAAAATTGCTTGAAAACATTTATAAAGATTTTATGGAATTTATTGTGAGTTCACATAATTTGGTTGTGACATGTTTCTATGGACTTCTTGTCGTTCGGATTTGACGTTAAATTGTAGGTCTTTCTCGCTATTTCGTTTGAAATTGAACAACTTTTGGAGAGTAAGAACGATTAGCATTAATTAGTTAACTTTTTTAGGTATTTGCCATATTAATTGTTTTGTGATTTGTATGTTAAATTCTAGTTTTTTACTTGGGCGGCTTTGTAGATTTTTTTAATATAAGAGTTTGATTGTTTCGTTAAAAATATTTTCCAAAATATTACATTTCAGACCAAATTGATGACCTTAAACCTGGCTTAAAGACTTTAGGCAGTAGAAAACTTTGTAGACTTGTTGAAATACCACTTTTACTGATTATTCATTGCATTCAATTCTTAGACCAAACTGATTACGAAAAGCAGTAGAGAAGTTTGTAGACTTTTTAAAATACAAGTCTTATTGCTAAATCATTGTTATTTAAAATATAAATTAAATTCTACATTCGAACTGATGATCTTTAACTATGTTTTTATATTACTACAGACCGTAGATAACTTTGTAGACTTTATAAAATGCAACTTTTACAAATGAATTATTTTTAACATAGCATTTAATTCTCCAACCGAACTGATGACCTTGAACTATTTTTTATGTTACTACAGGCTGTAGATAACTTTGTAGACTTTTTCAAATGCAACTTTTACTGATTAATTAATGTAATTTTTAACATAACATTCCATTCTCTAATCGAACTGTTGTTCTTTAACTATTTTTTTATATTACCAAAAGCTGTAAATAACTTTGTAGACATATTGAGATGCAGCTTTTACTGACTAATCAATGCTACTTTCTATAAAATTAAATGCTTGTCCCAAATTGAGGGATTTGAAGCTTTTCTTAAGTTACCAAATAAAATAGGAGACTATGTAGACTTTTAGAATTACAAAATTTGGCAGTAAACTGATAATATTTACTATAAAAATTAATGCTTTGATGAAATACAGAAATTTTGACCCTTTTCTTAGGTCACCAATAGATATAACAGTGTTTGTAGACTTCTAAATTTACGAATTGTGGCAATTAATTGTTATCATTTAGTATAAAACTTAATATCTAGACAGAATTGAGAATTTAAAACCTTTCTTATGTTACCACAACATAAGGGAGACTTTGTAGACTTTTAAAAATAAAAACTTTGCTGATAAATTGGTATGAGTTACTATAAAAATTAACACTTGAAAAGAATGAAAAATGTTAGGCCTTTTTTACGTTAAAATTAAATAAATGTTTATTAAATTTTGAAACAAGCAAAATTATGTTCAACGGACGCAAAATAAGAAAAATTTTTTTAAAAATTAAATTTTATGAAATATGAAAACATGCAAAATTATGTCCAACAGCAGTAAAATTATTAACAATTTTTTGTTTTCCAAATTAAAATAATTTTTTTCCAAATTAAGAAACATGCGAAATTATCTCAAACGGCAAAAGAAGAAAAAAATTTTCGTTTTTCAAATTAAAATACAATTTTATTAATTAAAAAACTTGAAAAAATATTTCCAACGACTGCAAAATGACAAAATTTTTTTTCTTTTTAAATTAAAACAAATTTTTATTGAATTTAGAAACATGCAAAATTATGTCCAACGGCAGCAAAAGAAGAAACAATTGTTTGTTTTTCAAATTAAAATAAAATTTTATTAACTTAAAAACTTGCAAAATTATTTCCGACTGCAAAATAACAGCAATTTTTTTGTGTTTAAATTAAAAAAAATTTTAATTGAATTTAGAAACATGCAAAATTATGTCCAACGACAAAAAAAAGAGGAACAAATTTTTTGTTTTCCAAATTAAAATAAATTTTTATTAAATTTAGAAACATGCAAAATTATGTTCAACGGCAGCAAAATAAGAAACATTTTTTGTTTTTCAAATTAAAATAAAATTTTATTAACTAAAAAAACTTGCAAAATTATTTCCAACGACTGCAAAATAACAGGAATTTTTTTGTTTTTAAATTAAAAAAAATTTTTATTGAATTTAGAAACATGCAAAATTATGTCCAACGACAAAAAAGAGGAACACATTTTTTGTTTTCCAAATTAAAATCAATTTTTATTAAATTTAAGAGCATGCAAAATTATGTCCAACGGCAACAAAATAAGAAACGATATTTTGTTTTCCAAATTAAAATAAATTTATATAAAATTTCAAAACATGCAAAATTATGTCCAACGGCAGTAAAAAAAAGAAACAATATTTTGTTTTTAAATTAAAATAAATTTTTATTCAATTTGGAAACATGCAAAATTATGTCCAATAGCAGCAAAATAAGAAATAATATTTTGTTTTTGAAACTAAAAAAAATTTGTAGTAAACTTAGAAACAGGCAAAATTATTTCCAACGGCAGCAAAATAAGAAACATTTTTTGTTTTTCAAATTAAAATAAATTTATATAAAATTTCAAAACATGCAAAATTATGTCCAACGGCAGCAAAAAAAAAAGAAACAATATTTTATTTTTAAAATTAATATAATTTTTTATAAAATTTTAGAACATGCAAAATTATGTCCAATGGCAGCAAAATTGGAAACAATTTTTTTTTAAATTAAAATAAATTTGTATTTAATTTAAAGCATACAAAATTATGTCCAACGACTGCAAAATAAGAAAAATTTTTTTGTTTTTCAAATGAAAATAAATTTTTATTAAATTTGAAAACTAGCAAACTTATGTCCAACGACAGCGACAACATTTAATCCGCCAAGTATGCGAAAACGAAAACATTCAAAGCACTGTGCAAACAAATTTCGCAATAAGTCTAAGAAAATTCTACAAAAATTTCCATGTAATGGAAAGCAATCAAATATTGCTAGGTAAAAATGGCATAAAAGTGCGCGTCGCATATGGCCACACCCCGATTTCCAACAGGAAGAAATGCAAACGTAGCAGCAACACTCACAACAAACAAGTAAACAAGAAAAGTAATGAAATAAAAGAAAATTAGTGAACGCACCAAAATGAAAAAATGCCATATGCCAGCATGTGTATGCGCCAGAAAGCATGCAATAAAAATCTGCAATACATAACAGCGTTACGTGTCTGGTCAGTGCGCCTAAAATGCATGCACAGGAAACGGCAGCTTCTACCTACAATCGCACACACACACACACACACGCACACTTAGGAGCCACTCGCCACTCCCTGTCGTCTGCCTATCGACTGTGCGCGCTTTACCATTTTTTCCCGCTTTTTTTAGAAAACGCTCGCTCTTCGATTGCTTGAAGGAGGGTAACAGCGCGTCGGTGCTGTCCAATGTTGTTAGCTGTATTGTTGCCGTTGTTGTTGTTTCATAGCCGCAGCGCGCAACTTTTAATTTTTACCCATTGCGCTGGCCATGTTTTTGCTGCCCTTATCGTTATTGTCCTGCGTCGTTTTGCTGTTATTAATGTTGTGTTGTTGTTGTTGTTTTTTTTAATTCTACTGGCATTGCCATTTGCTGTTTCTTTGCTGCGTTTGTGTTGTTGTGGTTGTTGCTGATTTTTTTGTTTGGCATTTTTTAGCGCAATACAAAAATGTCTTATTCTATTTTTTCAATTAATTTTCAGCAACACGCATACATACTCATACATCTCACACACATACACACACACACATTTATATGTACGGCACATATGCGCTGTGTTGGCGCACATGTGCGCACAGCGACTGCCACTGCCGCCTGTTGTGTCGTGTGTCGTTGTGTGCGTTTGCATTCAAGACGAAACGAAAAAGTATGCGACCAGGCTGCGGCAGTCGGCTGGCCGGCTCGTAGTTCGAGCTGGCATGCTGCTGATTGGCGGAGCTCTTGTTTGTGCGCCCCTCCAGTGTGGCTTTGACTGGACTTTTTTCGTGCTTGTCTTGTCGTTATTTCGAGTGTGTGAATGTGTGTGTGTTGGCGCTGTCGTTTACTTCATTTTTTAGGTGCCCCCCTTTTTCGGGTTTTTTAGATTTTTTGCGGCAGCGCGTTGACAACGCACAGCCCACAGACGACGACGCGTGCTGTTTGTTGTTGCTTCGTGAGCGCACATAGGCGGCGCATCGTGGCTGATATCGCTGATATTTTGTGCTTGTTTTTTTAAATGGCGCTCGGCTGATTGTCGAGAGCGAGATGAATGCGGAAGACTAAAATTTTGTGTGGTGCTATGAGTCTTGGAAAATTTATTGGAGCCTAAATCAGAAGTTGTAGACATTTTTACTACTAAATTACTACTATTTTACTAGTAATTAATTTTTACTACTAATTTTTACTACTAAATTGTATTTGGGCAGATTTGAATATACCTAAAAATTACAAATTTGAGGAAACAATTATTAAAAAAAATTATAAATAACACTTGTAATGAAATACATAAAGTCTGGACCACAATTTGAAACACTGAACAAACAAAACTTGAAATATTTATTATAGCATTTCAATAGCTTGACTTGAGGATATCATGGAATAATTCAAAATAATAGCTAGTAAGGAAATATTAAAAAAACTTGCAGTGCCCGGTGGCTTTGCACGCAAGTTTGAAGTCAATGGGCCAAATAAATCAAGTTTATCTTAACCCTTTGTTAACCCCGTCAGATTTTTATGAACAATTTTTGTCTAATTATTTCTCATTTGAAAAACTTTCACCATATTTGAAGTCAAACAATTAATAAAATAATAAAAAATAATAAATCATTATTAAATGATTTAAATTAAATAAATTAAATTAAATAAATTACTAAAAAATTCTATTGAAATTAAAAAATTAATTAAAAATTAAAATAAATAAATTTACTTGAATTAAAAACCCATTTTTTCTTCCCACAAACCTTTAATCCATTGGTGACCTCGTTCGATTTTGATGTTAAAAAAAAATAAAGAAAACATGTTTAAATTAAATAAAGTGAATTAATTTATAAAAAATTTAATTAGCATTTAAAAAATTTAAATTTAATTAATTTAAAAATCCATTATTTTCTCCCCAAAAACCTTTAACCCATTGTTGACCTCGTTAGATTTTGATTTTCAAAAAAATAAAGAAAACATGTTTTCAACAATTTTTATTAATTTAATTAATTTTATTATATATATTAATTATATTATATATTCATTATATTAATATTAATTATAATCAATTAATTAATTATTTCCTTTGCTACACCAATTTTGAAGTCAACATCTATCTCTCGGTTCATGTTTTTTTCATAGTCTTTCCGCATACGAACCTTAACCCATTTCAACAATTGATTAAATTTCATATTTAAACGTAATAAAATTTTTTTTAATTTTAATTTTTGAAAAAACTAAAAAATACATGTAAAATTATTTTTGATTTGGAGAATTTTCATCCAGTTTTAATAAATATTAAATTAATATATTAAATCAAAATTATTACATTAAATTACATTTCTTCATACATAACCTTAACCCATGTTTTCCATCATTGGTTTAGAAATTACAATTGAAAATTTGCAAAAAGCCTAGGAAAATCCAAAAAAGTGACAAGCACATTTTTTGTGAAAATGCAAACAAAGTTTTAAAATCGGTTTGCGTATTCGAAATCAGCGATTCCTAACTATCTCAAAACTGATGTTAAAAGCAGAACTTTTGTATAAAAAAAAGGTAGGTTTAAGTAATCTTTTCACCCAGTTTGGGAAAAATCAAAAATCCGTATTGTGTCAATAAGGATGAAGTGGAAAGCACACTTCACCTTCTATGCACTTGTCCAGCATTATCCAGAAGAAGGAAGACTCACCTGGACCAGTTCTTCTTCCATAATGTAGGGGACTTAGCCAAAAGGTTTATTCATAGTCGACTAGGCTTCGAAAGGAGCTCAAATTGGTTCAATGAGTACGCAAATTTAAGCTCGAATGATTTTGGCCTCTATGGCCTAACTGGGCTTCGTCTTGGGGCCGCCTCTACTACCAACCAATGTACCAAATTCGAGAGTAAATACTTAAAACTTTTTCTCCGGTTTAGAACCAACTGGATATTGTCTCAATGACCATAAACTATGGTTTAAGCCTACAAAGAACCAACCATAGACAACAAGCTGTGACAAGAGAAGAGCACTTGCACTGTAAGAAAACAGATCTGGCTTGCTTTCTTTGTCTTGTTTAGCAGACAACACATTACGATTTTGAAAGGTCATTGTCTATTCGGGCCGCATGACAACAGATCGGGTATTGACAGTTGAGACTATTGACGCAGTTGCCAAAATAAAAAGGAGAAAGACTCTATAAGTCACTTTCTCTGCCACTACCCGGCTCTCTTTCGAAGATGGAAATCCTTTGACTCTCCTTGTTCGACAACTTGAATGACCTTGAAGGACTTTCTGGGGTTCATCCACAAGTCAAATTGGCTTGTATGGGCTCGCCGATTTGCAGTAAGACAGATCACTTTCTGCTTCAAGTATCACAACGAGCCCATTTCGTGACCCAAGTGTGTCTTTCGGTAAGTCTTATGACCAGACAGCAACCTTAACCTAACCTAACCCAAGCCTTTGAACAAAAGTATGCTTTCAAAATCATAGAATTGTGTACCAATTAATAGAACTCACAACAATTTCAGACTATACAACTTTCGTTGCATCAGTTTCTTTTATTTAATTCCCTTAAAGACAGTCTTATAGTCTACTTTTGGGCGCTTAACTCTTCTAACAATGCAAGCTTTCATGCCTACCCATAGTAATGCTGATTGTTCTCCTTTTTGTTGTTATTGTTGTTGCTACTATTATACACTTCCATATCACACCTGACCTCTGACCATTTCGAATTAACATTTTTCACTTTTCAATTGAACCCTCAACCAACAACATTGCAACTGAAAAAGTAGCTACAAATTCACACCAACACACTGAAAGCAACATCACCTGCCAAGCCACAACTGTTCGTTCATATTTTTGCATGCTTATTACTATAAATTTCCACGACTATTTATTATTGCCCGATGCAGCTAATGCAGCCAACCCAACCCAAATGTGAATGTCATAATCAAGTGACAGAAATGAATAGTTGCATTCATGGCATTTGGCAGTGCATGACGACTGGCAGCACATGACGACTGCAACAGTAGCAACAAATACTGAACAACAACAACCCATACTCATAGTTACAAGAGGCCAGAGTAATTACTCATTACAGGAAAAATCAAGGAGCGAAGGAGTGAAGGAGTAAGGCGAGTGAAGGTTGAGCGCAAAAACACAGAAAGTGCAGAAAAGGACTCAAATGGCATACAGCGAAAATAGTGGAAAGCACCTACTGTGGGGAGGCGAAAGAGGGGGAGAAGAAAGAGTTAGTGTGTTGGCAAGAGTAGTTAAAGAAAATAAAAAATTAATAGTGAGTAGGCGAAAAGTGTAGAAACGCAACCAGTCAGCTGCATTGACAGCGGCAGGAAATGGAAATTGAATTTTCTTCATACATTTGCTGGCATAATAATTCATTTTGTTTAGCATGCAGTGAGTGCATATATATATTGTACATATATATAAATATATATGTATGTGTGTTTGTATATTATTAAATAATAGTGGAAAGCGCTGGCAATGGTTGCAGTGCATTTAATTACATCAAAGACACACACAGACACACTTCTCCGCCCCCCTCTCTGAAGGGAGGAAAACTACTCGTATCAGGCAGCCTTGTGTGCCTGTCGGGCTGCCACTCAGCCACAGCGTCTACCTGACTTGACATTTTGCATTAGCTATTGAAATTGATAACTTGAAAAATGTATTTACTGCGCATTGTGTTGCGAGCGGTTGCGTGCAATACGCACACACACACACACACACACACACACTTGGGTACTCGAACATTTGCGATAATTTTGTAGAATGGTTGTAGTTAATTCAAAAAATATACTAGTTGATAGTTTTCATGAAAAATTTGGCACTATCGTTTGGAAATATTTTACTTTAAGACGTTTACAAAGAAATAATAGATATATAGATATATACGATTTTTGCATTATATTATTTATTTTATATATATACTTGATATTTATGTTTTATTTTAAAAATGATCAAATTAAAGAAATACTTAAAAATGTTAGTAATTCCTTTTTTAAATGTTTGCAATGATTTAAGATATGATTTTAGAATAATAATATTTTATTTGTTTGTCTTTTTTTAAATTTTAAATGTTTAAAAATTTTTAAATGTATCTAAATACTTTTTTAAAATTTTGAAATGATTTTTGAATAATAATAAATTAATATTTTTTAAATTTAAAAATGCAGATATAAATATAAAATAAATTTATTTGTATTAATTATTGTTTAGATCTTGTAAATGATCTTAAAATAAATAATTTAAAAAAATGTTGAAATTGCAAACAAATTCAACATTTATTTAGTTTTTTCTAAATGTTTACAATGCTTGTAGATATGATTTTAGAATAATAATATATTATTTTTTTGTCTTTTTTTTAATTTTAAATGTTGAAAAATTTTTAAATGTGTCTAAATATTTTTTTTAAATTTTGAAATGATTTTAGAATAAAAATAAATTGCAAATTTTTTATTTAATAATGTACATAGGTATAAATATTAAATACATTTTTTTATTAATTATTTTTTAAATCTTGCAAATGATCTTAAAATAAATAATTAAAAAAAATGTTGAAATTGAAAAAAAATTCAATATTTCATTGTTTATTTTCTAAATGCTTACAATGATTTTAGATATAAGTTTAGAATTGTAATGAATTAAAATTGTTTGTGTTTTTGTTTAAAAATTTTTAAAAGTTAAAAATTTCAAAAAAATGTAATTGAAAATTTTTTTTAGTTTTGAAAGATTTAGAAATAAAAAAAATTAATAAAATTTATTTTAACTAAAAATATAATAATAAAAAAAAAATTAAATCTAACTATTTAATTTTTCTAAATTTTTGAAATGATAATAAATTAATAACTCTTAATTTTAATTTAAAAATTTAAGAATGAAAAAAAAAAGAAAAATTTATTTAATAACTTTTTTAAGTTTTTTAAATGATTCCATTTTAATAATAATTTAATCACTTTTCGTTTTTTAAATTTTAAATACCTTTTATACCTTTTTTTTAATTTTGAAATATTTAGGTTAGGTTAGGTTAGGGTGGCAGCTTGAAGAGCTCGCATAGGCCACGTTGCGGCCCGTTGTGGTACCACGTGAAGGACGTGGCCGCCCTTCAATCTTGCACACCCCCCCGGGTGTTAGGCAGGAGCCATCCCGATTCTACAATGAATCGGCCGATGCGGCCGATGCTGGGTCCTGTTAGGTCGGCCAAGCTGCTGAAGAACGGCGCACCCAGCACCCGGAGACGTCTCCTCGCTAGTGCTGGGCAGTGGCACATCAGGTGCTCGACGCTCTCCTCCTCGCTCGCATCGTCACAGCTGCGGCAGAAGTCATTGAACGGAAGACCGAGCCTCCTGGCGTGTGCACCGATCGTCCAGTGTCCCGTTAGCACAGAAACTGTGGAATAAATGGAATTCCGATTCAGTCGGAGCAATTCTCGCGTTCTGCCTTGGTTAAGCGACGGCCAGGTTTCTTTGGAGATCCTACATAGGTTCTCCTCCGCCCAGAGTCGGTTAGCCAGGCGGGAATAGGCCTGCTTGACCATCAATTTGACGGTCGCAAGGGGGGTGCTACACAACGTAGTAGGAGCTGGAAGCAGAGTGCCTTTTCTAGCTAACTCGTCAGCCGCACAATTGCCAGCGATTCCGCTATGCCCCGGGACCCAACTCAGGTGAACCCTGGCATGCTCCGCTATGTCATTCAGAGCTGCTCTGCACTCTGCAACCAGTTTAGAGGAGGTATATGTACCTATCAAAGATTTTATTGCTGCCTGGCTATCTGAGAAAATACAGATAGCCGAGGGAAGAGAGGGTTGCGATTGCAACCGACCCACTGCTAGCAGTATAGCCATGGTCTCCGCTTGGAAGACGCTACAGTGGTCAGGGAGACGAGCAGTAATACTGGCCCCTAATTGATCACAGAAAACCTCACATCCGACCCTGTTATCAAGTTTAGAGCCGTCCGTGAAGATTTCGATAGCGTTTAGCAGCGGGCGACGGCCTTCCGTCCAGTCGCACCTGCTGGGGATCCCTATAGTGAACTTACGCTCAAAGCTAGGGGGAAGGACTATATAGTCGATATTCGTCGGGGTTGGAAGATCCAACCCTAGTATTCTAGTGTGGCCCAGGTCCGTTCGTGCCCAACTGCGTATGGCATTTAGCCGTACAGCGGCAATCTTGGCGGACTGTCTAACTAGAAGACTCGAGGGGATCCAATTAAGGATAGCGAAAAGCGCCTTGGTAGGCGTAGAACGAATGGCGCCAGTTATGAGGGTGGCAGCAAGTCTCCTGACTCTATCGAGCTGCTTCAGGTTGAAATATTTAGAAACACAAAAAATTAATAAATTTTATTTTAACTAAAAATAGACTAATTTAAAGAAATTAAATCTAATTTTAAATATTTCAAAATTTTTGAAATTATTTCAAAATTTTTGAAATGATTTCAAAATAGTAGGTAATAAATTAAGAACTCTTAATTTTAATTTAAAAAGTTAAGAATAAAAAAAATAAGAATTTATTTAATTGCTTTTTTAAGTTTTTTAAATGATTCCATTTTAATAATAATGTAATCACTTTTCGTTTTACTTTACTTAATAATAATTTAATCACTTTTCGTTTTACTTGAAATATTTAAAAATAAAAATATTATTTTACAATTTCATTAATTATTTTTTGAATTTTTGAAATGATTTTAGAATAATAATATTATAAATCAATAATTTTTTGTTTTAATTTACAAATGTAAAACTATAACAAAATTTTTGAATAT
Source organism: Melieria picta (assembly GCA_964056695.1). Lineage (NCBI taxonomy): Eukaryota > Metazoa > Arthropoda > Insecta > Diptera > Ulidiidae > Melieria > Melieria picta. The sequence continues at coordinate 113,858,437 of OZ057400.1, forward strand.
ATCTATATATCGATATTAGATATATACATATATAGATGAATAGACACATAGATATATAGATACATAGATATATAGATATATAGAACGATTACATATTATTTTCTCATGTTCTTCAATTCTCCCTTTATTTAATTTGATCCAAACACCCAAAATGAAAAATTCGTACCTACGATTTTGTTCCACTTAAAACTAAACATGTGTAATAAAATAGCAAAATGGCCGCCATGCTCGCTCACACTTCATTACTAATCAATTATGAAATGTCTATAAAATTGACTTTTCCTTGAAACTACAAATGACTTGGACGCGTTTGCAAGCTTCGCACACACACACACACACACAAAGGCACACATAAAAACAATGGGGAAAATTTCCACAATATGCAACACTGCCGAGACTAACGACAATGTCGGCAGCGTTGTTGTTGTATATTCAATTAGCCTCATTAAAAAGTTACGAGTCTGCCGCTGCTGCCAGGCCGGCACTAACTGCCAACAATAATAGCGACAACTACAATAAAAGCAATAAATAGGAAAAACATTAAAAATGGCAACAACAACAAAAAACTGAAAATTGTAAAAAAAGAAATAAGAAAATGGCAAGCAAGAACAACGACAGTGCCTACTTAAGTTGGCTGTCGTGTCTGGTACGAAGAGTGAATGTGTTGCTGGTGAGTTGGTGTTGGTGTGGTTCGAGTTGGCAGCACGAGCCTATTATCCTTTCAATCTAATTAACAAACATGTAAAGGTGAAAGCAAAAAAATACGCCCAGCGGTTGTGGCATGTATGGGTGAAGCATATTTTGGAGTAGCTATTAGGAGTGGGGAGGGAGGGTTAAGGCGTGGATAAGGTGGAAGTACGCCGTCTGCATTGCAATCTGAAGGAAGTGCAAACAAAAATTGTGTTTATTATGAACAATGGCAGATAGCTGGATAAGATTAAAAAAAAACGGGGAAGCTCCCTTAATTTAGTAGATTAAAAAAAATTTTTAGAGCTCATTAGATCATTTTTGGTACACTTTAGGAGTGGGAGAAGTGATTTAAAAAGGGTCTAGAGAACAGAAATGATCCGAAATCCGCAATCATCAGAGAATCCATCAAAACTGTGTGTAAAGTCATCAAGGATCAGCCAAAACCATCACTGAATCTAATGGAAATTAGATTTAAGCATCGTATTAACATAAATTGTTTGCATTTTTATTGAAAATTTCTGGTATCGCACAAGTTGACTGACGACCAAAAATTACTCACTTCTGACCTTTTTTTTTAACAAAAAATATTATTTCCGAAAAAATGCATCTGCCAATGAAAAAAATACATTTTCAAGACAAAGGAGCCATTCAAGCAAAGTTTCACAAATTTTCAATTAAAATGTTTGCCTTAACCCTCCATTACTATCGTCTATTTCATAACGCCATTACTAACCAAGGGTGTAATCCACCCACAACTTTTGATTATCCGTTTTACTTATCCATTGGGGTAAAATAAACAAAAACCAAATTTTTTCATAATCACAGCATCAAAACATTTAAAAGAAAAAATAAATTGCATAATTTTGTTAATTCATTTTTTTAATAAAAACATTTGTTTATGTACACTTCATTTAAAAAAAAAAGACAGATGAAATAAAAAGTTGCATTGGAAAAATTGCCACAACTTGCATAATATTCAAGATATGCTTCTTGGGCTTAGTGATTCAGAAAGCTGAAAAAATAAGTAATAAATAATTATTTAATAATTTTTTTCGGACCGAGGTAAAATTTTGCGTAAAAACTCAAACAAAAATCAACAATATACCTGCTACTTTTTAAGGTTACACCGTGCGACAAAAATCAAAAAATTTCCAAACACACGAAAAATCGATATACTTGCGAAACTAGGGGCCAAATGTAGTAAAACTGCGTTTTTAGTTTTTCTCTCGGACGTCAGGATTTTTTTTAAAAGGACTGAAATTTCAAGGACATGTTTATTTCAAGGAATTATTTCAAAAATTTAGCGCATTGTAGAATAACAATATGGGTATCAAATGAAACAGAAAAATCCTTAGAATCTTAGAAAATTTAATATTTTGGTGCAAAAGGACAAATAGGTATTAAAAATGTCCTTTTGAAACTTTATCCTTGAATATCCTTGGAAATTTCCAAAAACTATTGGAAAAAAAATTGAAAAAAATATATCTTAAGGAATAATATGTACACTACTACATCCTTGAATTTCGTCCTTCTAACTTTATCAGTTTAAGATATAACAAATTTAATGTTATAGAAATTTTTTAGTTATCCTAGAGCATAATTTTTAAGGATTTTCTACTAAGTAAATGTTCTATACGTTATTAAAAAAATTATCGCCAAAAAGTGAATACATATATGTAAATGTAATTTAAAAAAAATAAAACTTCATTACTAACAATCGGTGTTAAGCATCCAGCAATTTTATAACGCCACTACTATCGTAGGGTGTAACACACCCAGTGACTTTTTAAAAAAATTGTATAAAAGCATCAGCTTTATTTATGCAACTGCAATGTACTCTATAACCTTCCGAAATATGCAAATGTTTATTGTTGCATACTTTTAGGATTAATCTCATAAAAGTAAATCTTCTTCTAAGAAACTATTCAAACAGTCAAAGTTTCACAAGTTTTCATTTAAGGTATCATGGCACGTTAGAAAGGGGAATTTTTAATGATTTACAAAATTATTTATTTTTCAGCTCCTTTATTATCAATCTTTTTGAAAGATTAAGTGTCCGTAATGGAGGATGTGTTTTTTTTTCTACGCGACTTCAGCTCCACTTATATAAGAGACAATATGCTAAAAATTCGTGTTCCTTAAACCTTCAATATATTGTAAACAAATTTTAAAAAAAGATTGATAATAAAGGAGCTGAAAAATAAATAATTTTGTAAATCATTAAAAATTCCAATTTCTAACGTGCCATGATACCTTAAAATGTTTCAGTGAATCTCTAGTATCTTCTATAATGCTTAATGTTGCATACTTTTAGGATTAATCTCATAAAAGTAAATCTTATCCCAAGAAGCTATTCAAACAGTCAAAGTTTCACAAGTTTTCAAGTAAAATGTTTCCATGAATCTTAAGTATCTTCTATAATGTTTTTTGTTGCATACTTTTAGGATTAATCTCATAAAAGTGAATCTTCTCCTAAGAAGCTATTCAAACAGTCAAAATTTCACAAGTTTTCAAGTAAAATCTTTCAGTCCATCTCAAGTATCTTCTATAATGTTTAATGTTGCATACATTTAGGATTAATCTCATAAAAGTGAATCTTCTCCTAAGAAGCTATTCAAACAGTCAAAGTTTCACAAGTTTTCAAGTAAAATATTTCCATTAATCTTAAGTATCTTCTATAATGTTTAATGTTGCATACATTTAGGATTAATATCACAAAAGGAAATATCCTCCTAAGAAGCTATTCAAACAGTCAAAGTTTCATAAGTTTTCAAGTAAAATCTTTCAGTCCATCTCAAGATCTTCTATAATATTTAATGTTGCATACATTTAGGATTAATCTCATAAAAGTTACTCTTCTCTTCCATGTTGATTTCACTTCCATACCAAATCTCAGCCTAAAAGGGGTTGAATCAGGATAAGACTGAATAAAAACTGGTTGAATAGAGATTGCTTGAAACGAAGCCAATTCGTTTTAAAGAAACTTATTTATAAGATTTCTTATAATAAGTTTAATTTTTCATTAGTAACCGATTTTTCACAATTGTCTTATTATAGAAATAATTTTCTCATTCAAACTTAAGACAATACAAGATTTTGTTTCCCCTCGACCACTTTTCCATTCCAAATAGTTGCAAGCAAGTCGCGCTTATCGCTGAAATGATGAAAGAAGCTCAATAAATTTGGGAATCATCATCCAAATCGTTGTGTCCCTTGCATTAAGCTCTTTTCAACCTCCTCTCCACTCCCACTGCGTCAGTTACTTACACCCACAGACAAGTCAGCCGAAAGACAAATGCAAAAACTATAAAAAAAAATCCAACTGAGCTAAAGAAAGTAAATCGCCACAGAAGCGCACAGCAACAGTGTCCAGCCAACAGTTGCAGGAAACAAAAGCAAAGAGCGAGAAAAAATAAAAAAAAATGTGACACTTTTACTTTTATTTTTGAAGTGCAAGCACCGACAAAAATTTACGAAACAAAATATGTATTCCCGAAAAAAGTAAAAAAGTAGGGAAACAAAAATACTCGAAGAAAAAAAGCAAAAGTGAAAACGCAACGCAACCCAAGCAGCCATCAGTGGAAAAAATTGTATTTGCATTTTAACGGCAAAGGCAGCGAAGGGCGTAACAAGCACTGACCAACGCGCCACATTTCCCGACCTCCAAAAATCGCCGTAGCACTTGTCACCCGCTCGTCTCTCTCCACTACACTCACTCTCTCGCTCTCTCCCCCGCATCGGTGGATTTTTTCTATTTTTCTTGTGAACGTTTCTGATTTTTTGCTGACTTCCGTTTCGCCTATCAACATTGAACAATTGACAAACGCGAAGGACGCGTCCACGCGCGCGGAATTTCCGTTGGCAACATCGAAACGGTCAACCGCTGGTCAGCCGCGCTGCTGCCGCTCTCGGCCATCGCTCCGCAACCACAGTGTCCGCCGAACCACAGCCACTGCGAGTTGGCGTGTGGCGGGGGGTGTTGCTGTTCAATGTCCATTTCGGCTCGGGTCGCGCATTGCTTTCACCGGCTCCTGCTGCTCGCTCGGCGCTGGTTCGCTCAATCGACCGCTGCCCACTGGTCAGCCGTGTCCAGCGTCCACTGGTCAGCGTTCAATGAACGAGAAAGAATAACTGCGGCTGGCCACTGACCAGGCAGTCAGAAAGCTGCAGCTGGTAGCGACGCTCAAAAAATGAACGCAAGAAAAGCGCCCGAAAAAAATCAACAAAAATGTAAAGGAAAATGAGGAAAAAGTGTCTGAAAAAACGCACAAAAGGCAGCGGAAAAAATTTTAAATGCTCCGCAATAAGCTGTAAAAAAAAATGGGACGCAAACAGTGACCAGCTGTACGGGGAAAATTGGCGGATGAAGTGTGGCGGGTGGAGGAGGGAAAAGGGGGTGGGGGTTCGATTCAAAGCGTCGAGCGTTGGGTGATGGAAAAGTTGCGAGCACTGGTCAGTCAGCTGTAGTTGTAGTTGTTTGGAGGCATATCGAGTTGATGGTTCTTGACGTGTCACACGTAGTTTACATGGCTGTAGGTTTACAAATTTTTTGCTGGTATTTTTTTTCGTTTCTCTTCTTTCTCTTCTTTCCTTTTTCATGCAGTTTTTATTGGGTTGCAGTTAATTAAATTTACTGAAAATATTTTCAATATTTTCAATTGTCTACATGCTTATTTATGTTGTCTACATAACTTTTTATAGAGTTCTCGTTTGTTTAAATATATTCTTCAGTTGTCTACGCATAGCTAAGGTTATTGAAATACTGTTTTTAATTTTCGACATGCTTGTTTATGTTGTCTACCTACGTTTTCAATCAGTTTTTTGTTTGTTTGACATTCATTAAGATCATTTAAATATATTTTTCAGTTGTCTACACATAAGTAAGGTTATTGAAACACTGTTTTTAATTTTCGACATGTTTGTTTATGTTGTCTACCTACGTTTTCAAGCAGTTTTTCAGATAGTTTGACATTCATTAAGATCATTTAAATATATTCTTCAGTTGTCTACACATAAGTAAGGTTTTAATATTCATACTCATCTTTTTGTTGTCTAGATACATTTCCAAGCATGGTTTCGTTTGTTAGATGTTAATTTATTATTAAGTTTATCTGAATACTTTCATAGTTTGTCTATATATTAATTAATTGTATAATATTACTTGAAACACCGTTTTCAATTTTTTACTTGTAGTTTTATGTTGTCTACATACTGGTTGTCACTATTTTCGATATTTTGAAGATACTTAAAATCATTTAAATGATTTTCTACCTGTTTCTTCATATCCTTGCACATTGTTTGGGTTATGGAAATAATTTTTTACAATGTCTGCATAATTTTCTACATAATTAAAGAATTTTGTTTATATTTAAAAAATTGTTCTTACATTCTTCCGCGCTGTTTTATGTTGTCTACAAACTAGTTGTTAGAGTTTTCAATTGTTTGGGCATAGTAATTTTGTTGTTTACATGTTCCTTTGTCTTGTTTACATTTTTTGTTTCACAATATTTTTTTCGGTTTGTTGAGTAGTTATTCAACAAAACGAATACTTTGCAACATAACTGAGGATTTTTTATTGATTTCATAAAATTTTTTCAATTGTTGACGCGCTGTTTTTAGTTATCTACATGATAGTTTTTACTACTTCCAATTCCTTAAGAATGATTAAGGTCATTTGAACAACTATTGTACTGTATACAAGTTTCCTCATCTTGTTTACATACTTGTTTGATATTTTTTTGAAATACAAAAATAATATTTACCATTTCTGCATAATTTTCTACATGCCAATAACGAGAAAATTTTCAAAACCTTTCGTAAACTTCATTACCAGCATGAAAATTTTGAATAAAACTGTGTCTAAATTATTAACTTAATTAGAATTTTTGACACAAAACAATTGTTGACAAAAGTTATCTACATATACATGCATAATATGTGCATGTAGATAATGAAAAACTTTGTTCAATTGCTGCTAAACATAAACTATTTTAATTTTCTACTTCACAATAATTCTCTACATAACCAAGTTAATTGTCTACATTGTTAAACAAACTTTGATAATTATAAAAAATGTGTTAACATTGCATTATTGAAAATTTTTAACCAAAAAAAAATCAATCCACCCAACACTGTCAACCAACTAAAAGGCTCAACACCCGCGCTCGCGCTGGCCAGCCCAACGTGCGCGTAGTCCCTGGAGTATTTCGCGTGCTAAAGTGCTCGTTGAGCCGCCGCGACTGAGGGTGTCTGCCCACCACGAAGTGGTGAGTGGATTTTGGGCGCTCATTGCTTTTCTTGTGTTTGTTGTTGTTATCTTCACCACCGCGTGGGTGGTTGACATTGTAAACGCGCTTCCGCCTAGCCTCCTCCTCCTTCATTATTTAATTTTTATTTTCCCTACTTTCTTTAGTGTTTTTCATTTTCCATTTTTTTTCATTAATGTGCCACCACTCGCCGCCGCCGCCGCGACACTCGCTTTGGCTGTCAATGATTTTTTGCTTTGTTTTTGTTTTGCTTCGCGCTTTTGCCGCGTGTTGATTTTTTTTCATTCACTGACTTTTTACTATTTTGTTTTGCTACGCTGTCGCCGCTGCCACGACACTGTTACTCATTTTCCGTTCGTTGTGCAATTTTCGTTTTTTTGTTTATTTTTCATTTTTGCTTTTGCTTTTACTTCCGCTGATTGTTGCGTGTCTTGGTCGTGTCTGTTGTGTTGTATTGGCGGGAACTGTTTTTTTTCATCGGGTTTTGTTTTTATTTTGCCGTTCGTTGTGCCACTGCAAATGATTCTGTATGTGTTCTCTGTCTGTCTGACGGTTTGCTTTTCATGCCTCGTGTTGCTGCCACCGTTTGGCAAACTTTTTGTTTTTGTTAACTTTGCATTGTTGGAAAATGAATTTGACACCCTATATGGCAGCAAATAAAGCATTCGCATTGATTGTTATTATGTTATCTGTCTGAGGTGGCGCGGCATGGTTTGAACGGAGTGAAGGGGGCCCGTTGGCCAAATGCCATTAAGGGGAGAGTGTTAATTGGGAATTTTAGATAAGTGACAATTTTGCAATTTAGACTGCACCTTTCGCTATTGACTTTTGCATGATTTACCATATGCGATGTGGGAATGAATGGCGACTTTAGTTGTTTAAAAATGTCATACATTTTCTTATAATTTTTGTATGATGCTTTGGATGTCTAGTTGAATGCAAGTCCTATGCGTTAATATTTTTAGAACACATTAAGGCTTTTGAACATAAAACTGCAATCGACATAACGCAGTTCAAATGAAATCAATCCTAAAAGTATGTGATAAACAAGAATGTTGTATAACCATTCAAATCATACAATAATTCATTAAACTGAGCAGACTTTCAGGCAGATTTTTTTTAATATATTTTTAATATTTTTTGTATTTAGAAATTGGTTGTTGTTTTTGTTTAAGGGGAATCTATATATGTTATGCCTTGATTACACGTAACGAGTAGAGTGACGAGACCGTAAGATATTACTGGACCCAGCGAGTTGGGTGGGTGAGCATAGAAGTAAGACGGTGTCAAAGGTATTTTGCCACGTGGCGAGTCAGTTCAATTTTATTAGAGTGATCACATGTGACGAGCGATTCGATGACTCATTGCGGAAAGAAAAAAAGCGGGGACAGTTTTGCCAGATCAGTAGATTTCCTCTTAGTTTTAGGAGATTCTTTGCCTTTTAGGAGGAAGCTTAGGAGATTTACATTTTATGAAGAAGTTTACAAAATTGATTTTGATGATTACACATTTGACATCATTAGTGGCACTGAAGCCTTGAATATCAAAAGTTAAAGTATCTAATTTAATTTAGTTACATTTTATGCTTCAAAGTGTATAATTTATGCAATGATTGAAGGATGTTTACAAAATCGAAATTATAAAAAACTTTTTAGGAGATTTTTTAAAATTTTGGGAGAAAACTTTAGCTTTTTTTAAGATTTAGGAGAATGTCAGTTAAGGTATCTGGAAACACTGTAAGGTTGTCGCAGTTGTCTGATGTTCTCAGAAAATTATTTAGATACTGAGAAGTTAAACAATTTCGTATTCACAGTTCTAATAAACAAATCAAGGTGACTAATGTAATTATTACACCGTACGACAAAAATAAAAAAAATTTTCCCACCGGAAAAATCCATATGTACATGAAACTAGAAACCGAGCAAAGTAATTCTGCGTACTTAGTTTTTCATTTCTACATCCTTTGCCCTTTTAAAAGGACTTCAAAATTTTGAAGGGGATAAAAATAAAAAAAATATAAAAAATACTTAACCTCGTTAGAATATGGCGATATGTATATCAAATGAAAGAGGAAAGGCTCAAGAATTTAAATAAAATGAATTTTTATCGATTTGTAAAAAAACGATATGAAAAAGGTCCTTTGAAAATTTTAATCCTTTATATCCTTGAAAATGTATATAGAATTTTCTTGAAAAGTAACTATGTTAAAACCCAAAATCTCCTTGATCACGTGTCAAAATTTCATTATTCTCGTTTCATTGATTTTGTATCTTTTTATTATTTAAAATACTGATACTCAAATAAATGAGAATTTTTGTACTTCATTAGAATTGCAGCTTCCGCCCTTTTTTAATAACTTTCGAACCAATAAAGTTAGAGTAATGAAATTTTGACACGTGATCAAGGAGATTTTTGGTTATAACATAATTACTTTTCAAGAAAATTCTATATAAATTTTCAAGGATATAAAGGATTAAAATTTTGAAAGGATCTTTTTCATATCCTTTTTTTACAAATAGATAAAAAATCAATTTTATTTAATTTCTTGAGCCTTTTCTCTTTCATTTGATGTACATGTCGCCATATTCTAACGGGGATAAGTATTTTTTTTTTATTTTTTATCGCCTTCAAAATTTTGAGGTCCTTTCAAAAGGACAAAGGATGTAAAAATGAAAAACTGAGTACGCAGTATTACTATATTTGGTCTCTAGTTTTACGCACATATACATTTTTCCCGGTGTGAAAAATGTTGTAGCACGGTGTTATACATTCATAGTTTTTTTAATCACCACCATACAAATATTTTCTTGTCTTATATTTTTTTTACGCAGTTCGCTTCATTAGACATAGTTTACCTTTCATGATGTAATAATGCAAATTTGCCTAAAAGTATGCAAAAACCTAACTTCAATTCACATTAAAAATATGCTTGAAACTCTAATTGCAGCTGGCATAGTTTTAGGCGTTTTTTTTATTTAAATCACTGCTAAGTAAAGCAGCTTAAATTTTAAGAAATTGAAAAATAATTATGTATTAAATGCTTTAATGGCTGAAAAAAATTTAACCCTTTTGCTATTTTGTTGCCATATGGCAACATACAATTTGTGGACGTCTGAAATCTCGATTTTTCCAGCCTTCGTATGTTCACATTTGCTTTGGCAAAATGAATCTATTGGAGGATGAGGTACTGGAGCTCAAGCTGCGGGGCATCCTACGCTTTACTAAAGCGACAGATAGAGTAAAAGAGATCCAGAGTCTCTTTGAAACTTGATATCAAAGGTTGCTTATTAAAGGCGACAGAATTCACCACTTGGTGAGGTGGGCTGGCCAGATCTGCTTCAAGTAGTTGCCAGCTCAAGTATTTGATAGTAAAGTAGCTCAGGTACAACGAACAGCAATGTCTATCTACGTGTTTGTGTCCACGGAAACACCCAACAACATATAAAAATAATAATGGTTCCAGGAATACAAATGTATTTGTCTTTAGATTAGTTTGGAATACTGAATGAATGATTTTAATTGAGGAATTTGAAATTTCAACACTTCCAAGTGAAAAGCTACAGCTACAAAAGGGTTAAGGTTGGTTTTCTAAGGTAAACGAGTACATGGTGAGGTTCCTCCGTGCTGGCATACTTTTAGGCTAACACCTAAAATCAATATAAAATATATTCAAGTAACTTAGCAGCAACAAAAACTTGTTTTCCCAGCACATTCGCTCTTCGCCGGTCAACAGATTATTTGACTGCGTCAATTTTCCAACCAAAAATCTCTCCATTCTGCTTGCTCGCGACAAATTGCATTTGTCTTCCAACATTACGGCGAGTTTTTTACCGAAAAGCCACTTTGACTTTTACTATTTTCTTAATTTCATTTCGCATAACAGTTCGCTCGCTCGTTGTCCTTTCCATCGATGCCGGCATAAAAAGCCGGCAACAAACAGCGGTTTGCCGTTTGGGATAAAATGCACAACACACACGCCGTAAAGTATGCAACGAGCAGGGCGGAAAAAAATTTCATTTCATTTTACTTGCAAAAAAAACAAAATACAGTGACGTCTTTTTGATTTTGTTTCTGACGCAGCTGCTGTAGCGCCAAAAAATTGGCAGCCTTAATTTGTTGCTGTTTTTTTTTGTAATTTTTTTTAATGTCATTGCTATGCAGCGTACAAACAAATGAGCAGAGCAGGGGAAGGAAATGAAAAGCGGCCAGCGTCCACTGTTGGTGTTGTCCACTTGAACAGCAATAATTTTCGGCGGCGCGCTTTGTTGTTGCTTGTTTGTTGCGGCAATCGCCGTCGCTGGTTGCGCGCTACATTCAGCTGACTTCTTCGTCTATTTTTGGCTGCAGCACAAAGTACAAATAAGTCAAACAAAAAAGTATATAAATCCAAAAGAGAGCAAAGAAAAATAGAAAATGAATTGAATTATTGCGAAAATCAACAGCGGCAAAAGCAGCGCAACGGGCGAACGAACGCCATGTCGCAACGCTGGCGGTGGGAAATAGTAATGGAAAGGGGGGAGGCGGGCTGGGGGAGAGTAAGCAAAGAAGTGAAGGGTTAAAGTGACGGCGAGTGCAATGCTATTCGTATGTGCAGTATGCGTTTACTTTGGTGCCTATGTATCTGTGTGTTTGTGTGTGTGTGCAAGTGCGAGGGTGCAGTGGCAACTTGGCGTCTTTTTAGCTGCTCGATTTTTATGCATTGCATACTTTTGCGCTGCGCCAACGAAATTATCAGCACACAAACTCACACTCAAACACACACACACATACACTCCGGTGCTCTCCATCGTTGAGGCAAAGTTTGAGGCGCAACAACAAAACAATTGAGTGCAAAATCTGCCTGCCAATGTAACGAATGTATGCAGGAAAACGAAATTTTTGAAAAATTAAACGCGTTACGGTCAAGCGAGTACAACTCCCACCCCTCGCCCTGGGTCCCTTACTTTTCGACCACTCAATTTTTTCAGCCAATGCAGCTGTGGTAATGGTTAGAGTCTGCCGTAAGGCGGCACACAAAAATATCTACATATGTGTCTGTGTGTGTGTGTGTGTGTGTGTAGAGTTTCGCCACCACCATAAAACGTACACAAGCATAAAAATAAAAAAACTTAGAAAAATTGCAATTTTGCTGTCTTCTTTTGTTGTGCGCCAGTCAGCCTATGGGCTCACTTGTCCATTTGATTGCATTTTCGGCCAGCTGCCGATTCTGACCCCAACGCACGAACATGCAAGTAGAGCTGCGGCACATGGGTGGCATTAAATGCAAAATTTTTTCATCATATATGAAAATAAAAAATAATGATTAACAAACTGAAAAGCAAAAAAAAAATTAATGAAAAATGAAACGCACAATTTTGTGGCTGCATACAATTTTTGAAAACCCCTTAAAAAAATTGCTGCTTCTTTTAGTTTTTTTTCTCCACTCTGCTGTTGTGTGTGTTTTTCTCAATCAGCCATTGAGCTCTCAATGCAAAATGCCTACAGTTGGTCGTCTATTTTCTTTTTCTTACACATACAAATGTCCACTGCACACACACACACACATACAGATGCAAATATTTGTGCTCGTCGCATAATGTGTGCAACGTGTCTGTCTGTTGTGCGGCATTATGCGTCTGCACTGACGCGATACGCAAATATTATTGCAACTCCTGCCACTGATGAGGACTCGAACTTGAACATGGGGGATTTTTCTATCTCGTTGCTTGATTTTTTGCATATTAAATGCTTTGCTTGATGCAAATATACATAATTTCATTAATATTTTGCTCTCGAAATGTGCAATGCGTATTATTTGCATTTCGTTGGGGTTGGCAACTGATTTATTGGTAATCTGCTTTTTTGATTTTTGCAACATGAAAAGTTTGAGCAATGCAAGTTGTGTATGAGAAATTCGATTTTTTTCAATATTTTTTTTGTTTGAAAGCATACAGAGTACTCAAGATGACATAGAAAATAATTTAAATAAGTATTGGAAATAATTAAAATCACTTTGGAACGATTAGTTGAATCTGGCACCTCTTTTTGTTTGCTTAGAAGCAGAAGACAAATCATATGATTTTTTTATTTTTATTTTTTTATTTTTTATTTTATTTTTTTTATTTTATTGAGATTAGTGGGCTAAAATGTGCACTCAAGATAATAATTAAAATATTATATAGAAAATAATTAAAATGTGTATTGGATTGGGGAGAAAGTATTCGGCATTTTTCTGTTCGCTTTAATAACTTCGAAAAGGTTAGTTGAATATGGCAACTCTTTTTGTTTGAAGACAAATAAGACGGTTTTTTGTAAAAATTTTATGGTCCAAAAACTTACATCAGAGTGTCACTCAAGATAATAATTAAAATATTATATAGAAAATAATTAAAATGTGTATTGGATTAAGAAAAAAATATTCGGCGTTTTTCTGTTCGATTTAATAACTTCGAAAAGGTTAGTTGAATATGGCAACTCTTTTTGTTTGAAGACAAATAAGACGGTTTTTTGTAAAAATTTTATGGAGATTGGTGGTCCAAAAACTTACATCAGAGTGTCACTCAAGATAATAATTAAAATATTATATAAAAAATAATTAAAATAAGTGTTGGATCTGTGAAAAAGTATTCGAAGTTTTTCTGTTAACTTTAATAACTTTGCAACGATTAGTTGAATCTGGCAACTCTTTTTGTTTAAAGACAAAAAAGACGATTTTTTTTGTTTAATTTTACTAAGATTGGTGGTCCGACCAACTTCCATCAGAGTGTCACTCAAGATAGTAATTAAAATATTAAATAGAAAATAATTAAAATGTGTAGGTATTTGATTAGGGAAAAAAATCGGCGTTTTTCTCGCCTGACTTTAAATTAAAATAACTTTGAAAAATTAAATTGAATCTGGCAACTATTCTTGTTAGCTTAACATAAGACAAATCAGATAATATTTTTGTAAACAATTTCATGCAAATTTCATTCACTCAAACATGAGCGAAGTTTCCGGAGAACTAAAAATTAAACGTATATTTTTTTTATTTAATTTATTAATTTATTTTTTTATTTAATTAACAAATTTGTGCTGTTTATTGTACTCAAACCCAATCAGCTGCCGGGAAATGGTTCGCTCCTTTTCTTTCTGGAAGTTTTGAAATAAAAGTTACTTCTTGCTCTTATTCACCTTTCAACAAAAAAGACAATGAAATTATGGCATCGTTCAGAAATACCATTGTGTGAGCAGTCACGACATTAGTAAGGATCTCATGATCGACCAAAAAACAGCTTTAAACCATTTGCATAAAGTTGGTATCAGATTGGAGATTGAAAGATATACGAGGATGTGTTGACATTATTCGACAAAAAAATACTGCTTCTTAAAATACCCGAAAATCCAGAAACATACTTTCACATACTTTTTTGTATTTTTTAATAAGTTTTGCTGATTTTGGGATTTTTAATTTTGAAAAATATTTTTATTTAAAAGTGTAGCAGAAATTTTCGCTTAAATTAAAAGCGAAAATACCCATATCAATATTTTATCTATGTATATATAAAGTATATAAAGTTTTAGCAACTTTTGCTAACCATGTATTTATTTTTACGATTTTTTTTACTCAATAGACTAAAAAACAGAAAAATGTGTTTAATTTTTTTTTTTAAACTTTCGACTTTGGGCAGCTTTAATTAATTTTTTGCACAGATTTTTTTGAGGTTTTCTTAGTTGGAGTTTTATCTTTAAAATTACACCAAAATCGTAAAATTCTAAGATTATAGATTTTTTGAATTTTGTCTATGCAACTGTGCGGTTAGTTGAATCTGAAATCAAAAATTTCAAAAATGAATTGAAATCAAAAACTCGCCCCGTAGTTTTTATTTTGTGAAGAAAAAATAAAACTGAATAATAAATTCTCATTCTGCAAGTGAAAAAAACCGCATAATTTTTATTAATAATACATAATAATTTTTATAATTTTTTTATTTTCTGATAAAAAAACATCAACAAATAATTGTTATTCGGTGAAAAGTAAAGTTCAGTAAAGTAAATAAGTTTTAAATTTTTACGGTCCCTGTTTTTTATTTTTATTTTCCCAAATTTTTTTTCTTTCCCTTTTATTATTCTCAAAATAGCAAATATTTTTAGAATAATAAATTCTCATTCTGCAAGTGAAAAATAAAACCGCATAATTTTTATTAATAATAAATAATAATTTTTATAATTTTTTTTTATTTTCTGATAAAAAAAAATCAACAAATAATTGTTATTCGGTGAAAAAGTAAAGTTAAGTAAAGTAAATAAGTTTTATATTTTTACGGTCCCTGTTTTTTATCTTTATTTTCCCAAATTTCTTTTATTCCCTTTTTTATTCCCAAAACTAGCAACTATATTTAAGTCTGAAAAGTAACGATTATTTCTTATATTTGCCGTTTCATCTTTCAATTCTTCTAATAAATAATTCTTGTTCTTATTTTTTTACTTTAATTTTTGTTTACTTCGAAAACCCATAATTGTCAATTTTGTTGGCACTTATCTTCTATCTGAACGCATTAGACAAACAATCCGCGGTCATTTGTTTCAATAGGCTGTGAGGCAGCTCGACATTGGCACCAATAAAATAAGGTTAGATTATTCCAAAAATAAAGTTTTCTACACCTTACATGCAAATTCTTTCACTTGATTCTTCTACCCATTGGAACTGCAGTTCTCACTGTTAGATCTAAATTAGAAGAAGCTGTGGGTGGAATGGACGTACTTGAATGAATAATTATGTAAACAAGTCGAGAAACCTGTCGGCCGTAGCTACTTAGTTATGAAAACTCAATCAAACAATAATGCATCTCAATTAATTAATTTTTGTTTGCCCACGGTCTCGAACTATAAAAATAGAACTCTCCTCATGAAAATATAATATTTTAGATTTGATTTCCATATGGATATACCTTACTGTAACCTTCTCGCATAGCCGCATAGCAAATTAAGTAAATGTTTCTATCATTCTTTCGCTTTCCTTCCATCATTAGTTAAGGTTTCCCTGTATTTACTGCTTGTTTACCATTTACTTACCAATTCAATAAACGATTACAACCTTCTAAGTACACGAATTAAATACTTACGATAGACATTTATACCCACTCAAATAAACAACAATTCGTGTGGCAATTTGTCCACTTCAAACCATACTCGCACAGCGCCCTAAATGCTGCTTCAATTACACGATTTCTTGTGCTATTTTTGCAACAATTATACACCTTTAACCTTCTACTCGACTCTAAACGTTACAACGACTACGCTGCCACTTCTACCCATGACCACAACAACAATGAAAACACACTTCTTCTCACTCTCCTACTGGCTGCGCCTCCTACAAGGGTCGAAATATTTGCCGCACGTCCAATGTTGCTGATACCCTACTTTGCGCTAATGTGACAAATTAAAAATAAAAGTAAGCACCATTGAGAAAAAAGTGTAAATAAAATAAGAAAGAGAAGAAAATAAGTAAAGACAACAGCAAAAAAATTGGGTAAGGAAAATAAGGCGAACCGCAGCGGTGAAGGCGATTGCTAAAAATGGAGAAAAAAAACTCAACGTAAAAAACCAATAGTAATTATTGGCAATTAATGCCGGCCACTGTGGTCGACGTTGCCACTGCCCACACGAACAACATGGCCAACCTTAGTGCTGGAAAAAAAACAAATATATAGAAAAATAGAAGAGCACACCGAGCACCGCGTGTAATGAGTGGAAAGCAGGGAATTTAACATTATTTGATTTGCGTCGCTGCCTCGAAAGTGCTCGTGTCCGTGTAGGAGTTGGTTGCAGGTGAAAGGGCCAAGCTGTGGGTTTGTCGGTGTGTTTGTGTGTGTGTGTGTATGGGTGAGAAATTTGCCAGCGTTTGCAATTAAATGCGCGACAGCTATTTGCATAGGAAATTAACATAATTGCAGGAGACATTGGCACCGCAGGCGCGGTGCCCAATAAAAACTCTAGAAAAAAAAAATTGGAGAAAAAATAAAAATAAAAAAGAAATGGAAGTGAAATAAAAAGTAGCAAACGGCATAGCTAATACGTTGCCAATTGAAATGGAGCCTTTTAGGAGAACACTTGAAAATGATCGTTAATGGCAGGTAATAAAAAAAATGTTGCTGGTAATTAAATGTTTGTTTAAGTTGATATTTTTTTTCCACGCATTTGCATATCTTTTCATCTGCAGATGTTTCTTCAACTTTCCTGCATTTGTAATATTTTTGCGTTCGTTTTTCCAAGTTTTTTTCAATGCTATTACACCGTGCGACAGCATTTTTCACACCACGAAAAATCCATATGTGCGTGAAACTAGAGACCAAACATAGTAATACTGCTTACTCAGTTTTTCATTTCTACATCCTTTGTCCTTGACTTCAAAATTTTGAAGGGGATAAAAAATAAAGAAAATATAAAAAATACTTAACCTCGTTAGAATATACTTTATTAGTTCGAAAGTTATTAAAAAAAGGCGAAAGCTGCAATTCTAATTAAGTACAAAAATTCTAAAATTAAATAAAAAAAATAATTTATTTGAGTATCAGTATTTTAAATAATAAAAAGATACAAAACCAATGAAGCGAGAATAATGAAATTTTGACACGTGATCAAGGAGATTTTTGGTTTTACTTTTCAAGAAAAATCTGTATGAATTTTCAAGGATATAAAGGATTAACATTTTCAAAGGACCTTTTTCATATCCTTTTTATACAAATAGATAAAAAATTAATTTTATTTAACTTCTTCAGCCTTTCCTCTTTCATTCGATATACATATCGCCATATTCTAACGAGGTTAAGTATTTTTTATATATTTTTTATTTTGTATCCCCTTCAAAATTTTGAAGTCCTTTTAAAAGGATAAAGGTTGTAGAAATTAAAAACTGAGTATGCAGTATTACAATGTTTGGTCTCTAGTTTCGCGCCCATATGAATTTTTTCCGGTGTGAACATTTTTTTAATTTATGTCGCACGGTGTTATTTGTCTCTCTTATTTCATACAGTTTTTCCTTTAATTTCTTCCACCGGATGCTCTCTTTAAATCAGTTTTTTCACATTTTTAAGTACTCTCTTGCCATTTCTCTGGATCACTCACTTTCCAAATACCGTAATTGATTGATCCCTCGATTTCCTCCACTCCCAAGTCAATTTCTCCTCAAAAATATCTCGCTTTCTACCTTTTTCTTCAGATTGTTCTTTCCATCTAATTTGTTTCCCTCTTCTTTAGCTCTCTGCAAATTAATTTCTCGCTTCTTTCTCTGTTGTCCTGTTTCACTGCGTCTTCGTTTTCCCACATCTCTTTTTCGCCCTCAAAAACTCTCCCGTTTCTGCTATTGAATACCTTTTTATTCAATATTTTCTGTTCACATTCGACATTAAATAGTTCAACAACAATTATAACACTCAACTTTTGCACACTTAATATATTTTTTGTTCATATGAGAATCAATTAGCATAAGTGCGCCTGAACATATGCTATAATTTCATTCTCAACTTTCATTTTGCTGTGTCAGCGTCATTGACTTTACTCGCCAGAGCATTGAGCCACCAAGTGCCACCACATAATTAAGTGCTTTAAAATGTACCATTGCTGTGTTGTTGTTGTTGTTGCTGCTGCTGCTTCTTGCTTCACCATTTAGCAGGTTTTTAAGCGGTGAAGCCTTTCACCGCCTGCGAGCCAGCGAGCGCCACAAATCGAAAACTATGCGCCGGAGATTTATGACTGTTGTTAGCAGTGCTGGATGTTATGCTTACTGTTGTTGTTTTTGTTGTTGTAATTGCTGTTATTGTAGTTCTTGTTGTTGTTGTAGTAGCAACGACTCCACTTGCGCTGGCTGCGATAAGTGAATGTCCTCTGTGCATGTCCGGCCGCCACTATTCAACGACGCCACCACTACACGTACAGCCTGTGCAAATAAATTTATATGGCAGTGTGTGAGTGTTGGAGCGAAGAGTTGCCACACGTTTTTGTTTGTTTTTCTTTTATATTTATTTTCTTCTTTTTTTTTGGTATTTATGTAGAAGAAAATCAGTAAGAGTAAAAAAGAAAACAGCTAAGGGTACGTACGGAAAACGTAGACGAGAGCCGGCTCAATGCATTGATGTGAAATGAATTAACTTTTCAACATATTTGCGAACGCTCAATTGCATATGGTGGACGGCAGTAGACGTAGCAGTCATTTGGTGGTATGTGAGTGTGCAGCCAAAGCGGCTTGAAGTGTTTGTGGGGTAAAGATTTTGAAGTATGGAAAGTGCGCAAAAAAATGCGCAGATGCTGTGGACAGATGTTTGCTGAATGTGTAAGTGCAAATTTTTTTGAGCTTGGTGTTGATTTTATTTGTACAAATTATATGTATGTTTGTGTAATATTCAGTCAGGAGAATAAGAATTAATTATACAAATAATTTACAACGTTAAATAAAAATTATTGAAAATAAAAAGCTAATGAAGCATCAGAACCTTTGATGAAGTTAAGTTGATGGATCAATGCTTACTGGCTTGGTTTGGGTTTGGCAAACTTTCAAAGATGTGAAAAGCTAACTTTTTGTAGCAAAGTTCCTTCTATAGAAAAATCATCTGTTTTTGTTTCATTTAAATTTAGGAATTTCGTTGATCAACCATTCATGAAACATTTCTGCTGCTTGCGAAATTTTTATGTTGAATTGTTCAAACAGCAACTGTGATCAAATTTTTCAAAGCTTTGCTTATAAATAGAGATTTTGGCTATTCAGTAACTTTTAGAATTTTAAACACTTCAGCCAAAATTTCTTTTGGGCCAACTTTCACGCGTTTTCATACAATTCCATTGACTTTTCATAGTTGTTGTAGCAAAGCAATATAAACCAGTCAGAATGGGGCCATAAGTTTTTTCAAATAATTTCTTTTCATAAGGCACTTGAGCTGAAATTTTAATAAATCATTTTAAGTCATTTTATTTAAATTTTTTTTTAATTTTATTTTAGATCTATTTTTATTCTTCTGCAACTGCGCCATGTTACTTCCTTCTATATATCTTTACGGTTCACAACAGTCAGCCTAAAAGTATGCTACGGGTTGTATTGTCAAAGGCCAATTGAAGTACTTTAGCCAAAAATGTCATTGAGCCAACTTTCATATTTACATTTTCATACAATTTTATTGACTTGTGATGATTTCACTCAATCACTCTTATTTATGCTTCTACAGCTCCTTGGAGCTTCCTTCCATATATCTTTACGGTTGAAAATAGTCAGCCTAAAAGAATGCTATGGTTTGTATTTTTAGAGGCAAATTGAAGCAACAATTTTTCTCTAATTAGTTTGCTGTCTTTTTCTTATCATAGACAGTTTTCCTTCAACCCAAACATTTTGTTGTTTTTTTTAATTTTATTGACGTGATGATTTCACTCAATCACTCTTATTTATGCTTCTACAATCTTTTCATGTTTCTCCCTTCCATATTTCTTTACGGTTGAAAATAGTGAGCCTGAAAGTATACTATGGTTTTTACTGTCAGAAGCCAATTGAAGCAACAATTTTTCTTTAATTAGTTTCATGTTTTTTTCTTAGCATATTTTTAGACCGTTTTCCTTCAACCCAAACATATTTTTGTTACTCTTCAAACCTATTAAATTTAAAATAACTCTTTAAATACGACTATAAAAAATTTTCATTTTAAATTTAACTTTCAACCGCTCATTAACTTACAATTTTTTAATCGAATGTCAATTAAATTTCACCCATTTAATGCCCTTAAAACGCAACAAGTGGTTCATCCCATTGCCATAAAGCAACAATAATTAAATTGCCATGCGCCTGTGGCTATATTAAATAATAATCTGCCATATCTTAATGACTTATTGTGCCCATTGTAGGCAGCGCTCGAAATCGCTGCCGCGTATTAGTGTCACTCAAATAAGCCGCGTCGACAGACAGCCATGCAACTTAACACAATAGCACAAAATTCTATTAACTTATTAACAATTTACACATCACTTATAAATGCTAATTTATCTGCAACAGTCACCAATACATGCAAAAATACAAAAATACGAGGCACGCTCAACTGATAGCCTGGCAGTTTAAAAATATTCACAACTAGAGCGAGAGATGCGGTCCAGCGCTGCCGTTGCTCTAACGCGTAATGTTGCTCATCAACAGTCACATTATTGTGTTAATTCACATTTACATACACACGTACACACACATATATATGTAAAAACAGATGCCGTCTATTGTGTTTAATTACAAGTACAAATGTAATTTAATAAACTCGTTTTAAATGCTGACATGTTGTCGGCTGCTACAATTCATTGCTGTTTGCAGTGGTTGTTGCTCTTGTTGTTGTTGTTGTTGTTGTTTAATGAATGAGCTGTTGATTTTTTGAATTTTTCACATTTTTCCCTCTGCCAACGTTGAGCACTGTGAACGTTGTGTAGCTCTGCTGCTTATCAGTGGCCGTTTGGCACATGCGGACGTATGAGTAACATTTTTTTGCAAACAAGTGAATGTGAGGTTTGTTTGAATGTAGTGCAGGCGCACTTAATTATATTATGTAAAAATATGTACAAAAACATAAATTACTGCCAACGAATTGTGCAGCGAGTGGAAAGTGTTAAAATGTCATCAGTGATTAGAGTAATTAAGATGAGCGAGGACATGGAAGGACAACTAGAAGAATTGAATTAAGAGAGCGGTGGCTTGTTGAACAAAATTTTAAAGGGTTATAAATGCAATGAGTTTAATAGAGAACTAGTACAACTTTAAATTAGATGTAGATTGTTAAAAAAAAAGTATATAAAATTAGTTTAAAATATGTTATTTACTTAAATAAATTTATTCGTTTATTCAATTCTCGAATCGTATCTCTATGCCTTCAATCGTCATATTAGAAATGTGGTAATAAAGTGTTGCTGTCTGCGGCCCAGTCATGGGCAAACCCTGAGAATGAGCATGGAACTGCTCGCTGCTTTTGAATATACACGGACGACTCCAGGACAGCATACATTTTTAGCTCTGCTGTCTACGTCGAATCAAGTGGAGACCAATGGTTGTTTTCTCCAGGCTCGCATTCATCTGTGTTTCAATTAGCACTAAAGTGCAATATTGTTAAAAAAAAATGGCTCCTTTCAAGTCTTGAATCAAGTGGACCTCGTCGGTTCTTTCCCTCCCCTCCTCCCGCTAGTTGCTTGGCATTACAGGATCTACTCAGATTTCTTTGGAGGTTTGGTAGATTCAAAGCAAATAAAGCAAATTAACAGGAAAGCTCTGGTCGCAGTGCAATGGGCGCAGTGGTGCGCTCAAGTGGGTTCTGGGGGTTTAAATTCCCCCAAATTTAAGTTTGTTATAAATATTTTGGGTGACAAATATTTTTTCAAATGGTTTTTGCCTCAAAAGTTGTAAGTTTTTCTACTGAAGGAAAATAACTTTTGCTTTGACACTCATTCATTCAGTCATTCATTCATTCAATCAATCATTCATTCAGTCATTCATTCACTTAATCAACATTAATTCAGTAATTCATTCATTCAATCAATCATTCAATCATTCATTCTGTCATTCATTCATTCAATGATGTCAATGAGTCAGTCATTCAATCAATCAATCATTCATTCCGTCATTCATTCATTCAATCAATCATTTATTCAGTCATTCATTCATTCAATCAATCATTCATTCTGTCATTCATTCATTCAATCAATCAATCATTTATTCAGTCATTCATTCATTCATTCAATCATTTATTCAGTCATTTATTCATTTATTTATTCATTCATTCATTCCTCAATTCATTCATTCATTCCTCCATTCATTCATTCATTCCACCATTCACTCCTTCATTCATTCATTCATTCATTCCTCCATTCATTCATTAATTCATTCATTCATTCACTCATTCATTCACTAATTCATTATTCATAGTTAAATTATTTATTCATTCATTCATTTAATTCTTCATTCATTCATTCAAACATTCATTCGTTAATTCATTCATTCGTTCATTCATTTATTTATTCATTCATTCATTTAATCACTCATTAATTAATTCATTCATTCATATATTTATTCATTCATTCATTTATTTATTCATGCATTCATACATTCATTCATTCATTCATTTATTTATTTATTCA
Source organism: Melieria picta (assembly GCA_964056695.1). Classification (NCBI taxonomy): domain Eukaryota; kingdom Metazoa; phylum Arthropoda; class Insecta; order Diptera; family Ulidiidae; genus Melieria; species Melieria picta. The sequence goes on from OZ057400.1 coordinate 113,881,494, forward strand.
TTCAACACTGGGTGACAACGTTTGCGTCACCCTGTACTATGTTCCTTAATCAACAGCCAACTCTTGTCTTCTTTTTTCGATTAAAAGTGCATTCCTAAAAGTATGCTATGTTTATTGGGAATCAAACCAAAGCCTTTCTTTGTGCTGTATTGAAAATAATTATTATTTAGTGCATACTTTAAGGCTAATTCAAATTGCTAGTCTCTTCGTCGTAATACTAAAACATTCTGAGTTGATATAAAACTAAGTCAAAAGCTTTGAAAAAATTGACTAAAATCTCTCTGCCATTTGAATAAAATTAAACAAATTGTACACGAAAATTTCAATTCAGCTCTTTCCACTCATTAAATTAAATTTTTTTTACAACTATCAACATTTTCATGACTTTTCTTCTTTTGCTCATTTCAGGACTATGACAAGGAGATTATTAGCCATAAAATCAACTCACCGATTAGTAATAGCAGCCTGCATGATCATCATTCGCAAAACTCCTACGACAAGGATCACGTTAAGGAATTAGAGTTTTATAAAAGTCTGGCCAAAGCTGCATCGTTGGCCAATCACAATGATCACTCATTGCAATCGCATGAATCACAAATGTCCGCACCGAACTCACCGCAACCCATGCAAATCGACAATGATCTGGGCGAGGACGAACATGCGCGCGATCATCATCGTCTATCCGAGGCCGAGGAACACGATCAGGCCAAGGCATCAGCGTTGGCAGTGGCAGCAGCGGCAGCGCAGGCGCATCTAAACGGAACTAGTGAGTACATATCGAAGTCCAATTTTACTATATATGTCAACATACAGTTACAAGACACAAGACTCTTATAATGGACTGTTGAACAAAGAAATGTGGTTGTGGCTTAGTAGATACATTATTAATTTTTTTAATAAATTTAGAAAATAATTTTAAAAAATTATTAAAATTTGGTGTTTGATGTTTACATACAAATTAATTAATTATTTAATGAACTTCATTGTCAAAATTTTTGTTAGGCTTCTCAATTTTGGTGTTTGATGTTTACATACAAAACTAGTTGACTGCAAATTATTCCAAAGTCAAATTCATTATTGCCATGTCAAAATTTTTGCTATGCTTCTAATCCATTTAACTGTCAAATAACCCCTAAAGCATCCATTCAAGTACCCAACTAATTGCTCAAAAAAGCCAAACACTCTGACTTAGGCACAACAACAGCGACACAACGCAACGCAACGCCACTTAACTCATCAAATAGAGACCCATCAAATTGTACTAATAAATGGTAACTTGTTACATTTTCTTCCCGCTCGAACCATCGACATCATTGCCATCGCCATCACCACCAATAACCCGCCACTGTATCACCGCAAATCCCGAGCAGTGCAAGACATGATAAATTTACAAAAATTGCAAAATTTAGCCACACTACAGCATCAACAGCAGCAACAACAACAACAACAACACCACCAGCCACACCATCACCTGCACTCGCATCACCACCACCATCACCATCAGCAGCAACAGCAGCAGCAACAGTCGCCGTCTGTGACGAACAATGTGACGCCCGCCGCCACGGCAGCGGCATTAGCAAGTCTTCAGGGATTAGCGGCCGGTATCTCCGCTTCGGCGGCGGCAGCCGCTTTAAATTCACCGCTCAATTTAACTGTCGGCTCTGGCTCGTCGTCAGCGGCAGCGGCCTCCTCGTCCTGCGCATCCTCGACGGGTCGCCTGCCCACCGTGGCCGCGATGCCGCTGTGCACGGCCGGCGGCAGTGCGCCGTGTTCGCCGCACAGCGCATTGTCCGCCTCAAATGTTTTGACCGGCAATTCGGCCACGAATAACAAAGTCATGTCACATGCGGCCAGCTGTTCGCAGGATAATCCGGGCAGTACATCGCCCGGCACCAGTGCGACGGTCGCCCAGTCGATGGCGCAAAATACGCTCGCCAATGTGTTGAATTCGGCAGCAGCAGCAGCGGCGGCAGCGGCTGCGGCGGGCGCTGCCGCTACCGCTTCGCCGCCGCCCAGCATGCAGCCGCAGCCGGCCAGCGGGCAAATGCCGCAATTAATACTCGCTTCGGGGCAGCTGGTGCAGGGAGTGCAGGGCGCACAGCTGCTCATACCGACGGCGCAAGGTAAGGCTTCCATATGTTCCATATCTATGTGTTGTGTTTGTGTGTGTGTGGGTGAGTGAGAGTCACTGCTGAGTTGGGGTTTTTGCAATCGAGCCTGAAAAGGTTGTCGCGTGCTGGAATAGTCTGGGCTGAGGTGGTTTCTGTTACAGGTGGCATATGTGTGTGTGTGTGTGCATGTATGTGTGTGTGTGTGTGCTTCTTGGGTACTTATGAGCCTCATGTCAGCGTACTTAGAGTGGTCCTTACGCAACCTAACTTGAGCGCCTCGATTCTGTCAATCTCTCGCTGCGCTTTAACCCTTTCGACCCCGAATTTTACCCTGTGGGTCGATATTATTTTTTTGTATTTAAATCATGAAACACTTTCCTAAGAAGTGTGCACACGACATTTGAAGTCGCCACACCTCTTTGTTAGAGTTCTACAGCTGGTTTACTTTTGAACAATTTTAGCTTAAAACGGGTTAAATAAATTTTGTATAAATATTTTTTAATTGCAGAAAAAATATTTAATATCTATGGAAAAATACCAAATTATCACTTTTTGACTTAATTTATCCGTTATTGAAGAAACAGGGCTTTGATCAAACGCGCCCAATTCGTAGACTTCAATTAAAACACAAACTTCCCTGATATCGCTGCAAATTATTGAAAATTATTTTGGGGAGAACAGTACAATTTTTGTAGTTTGCTTTGAATTCACTTCTAAAAATATTAATTTGTTGGTACCTAGTCAAATTAAACCCATAAAACGATCGTAGCTTTTGCTATAAGATGACAAATATGTAAAGTTGCTCTCAGGCAACTTTGGGGTCGAAAGAGTTAAGTTTTAGGCTTCGACCGCACCCATTCGCTCTCTTCTCGTCTCCATCAATTTGTGTATGGTTTCCTCGTTTGATGTGCCAATTAGCGTTTTAAATTTGTTTTTTTTCGATCTGCTTGACTCTACTCGTCCGTCTCTCTTGCAGGCATCGCCGTTCAGACGATACTCACCATTCCCGTCAGCCCGCAAATCAACACCAACGAACAATTCCTGCAAAACTTTGGCGCCTTTGCCACATTTCAGCAACAGCAACAACAACAGCAACAGCTGCTCGCCGCACCACCGTCGCTTCCGCCCGCCTTGGCCGCACTGCAACATGCGCCCACGCTGCCACAACTCGCCCAAGCCCCAACGAATTTACTCAAGCCGAACCTCTTCTCGAACGGCGTCCAACAGCTGCTGGCGGCGCTGCATCCCGAACTGTTTGCCGCTGCAGCCGTCAATCATCACCATCACCAGCAACAGCAGCAGCAGCAACAACAACATCATCAGCGCGAGCAGCAACAGCAGCAGTCGCATTTGGCGCACCTGCCGCCGCATTTGTCGCACCATCACGCGCTTCCGACCGACCTGCATTTGGCGGCCAGCGGACGCAGCGGCAGCGCCCATGACCGCTCGCCGCCCAGTTCGCCCAACAGCGGCACAGCGGCCGCCGCTGCCGCTGCAGCAGCCGCCTTCCATCTGCAACAGGAGCTGCACATCAAGTCCGAAATGCAACCGCGCAGCAGCATGGGCGTGGGCGTGGCCATGGGCGGCCATCATCCGCTGCACGCGCACCACCACCATCCGCATCATCACGCGCTGCGACATCCGGTCGATGAGCTGACCTCGCCCAAGCTGGAAATCAGCAAGTCGGTTGGATCGTCGTCGGCAGTGCATCTGTCAGCGGATGTGGCCGCATCGCCGCCACCGCCGACGCTCTCCTCCCGCCATCACTACCACCATTGCAGCGCAGCGTCCATGTCGGCGGCGTCGCCATCGCCGCGTCCTACCTCAAGCTCCACGTGTGCAATGACGCTGCGCGACCGCGACAGAGACAGAGAGCGCGATCGGGAGCGTGACCGCGAACGCGACAGGGACAGAGACAGAGAGAGAGAAAGAGAAAGAGAGCGCGAGCGCGCCGAACCGCCGCCGCATCTCAAGCACAGTCCAAGTCTCGGTGCTAGCGGCAGTGCGGGCATCAATCTGAGTCACCACAGCATTGAACGCGACCGTGAACGCGACCGCTCACTGAGACGTTCCTCGTCGCCAGCACTTGGCGGCGGCGTTGGTGTCACCTCAAGTGGACGCAATGCTAGCGCGGCCACATCGACCAATGCAACGGCCACGTCAGCAACATCCGCTGCCGCATCCGCAACTGGCAATCATCATCACCAGCATCAAAGTGCACACCTACAGCACCAACAACAACACCACCACCCACACCATCATCACCAGCCGCACGCCAGCAGCAGCACGTCAAGTGCCACCAGCACAGCGGCCACCGCGGCAGCAGTGGCCGCAGCGGCGGCATCGTCCTCGGCATTGTCGTCTTCAACGTCAACAACGACCAGCAACGAAAGAGGCTATTCATCTCCTTTGCGCGGTGGCGGTGGCGGTGGCGGCGGCGCTGCGAGCGGCTCTGGCCAATTGTTTCGCAGTCACTCACCGCCAACAACGCACTTCCATCACCATCAACAGCAGCAACAACAACAGCAGCAACAGCAACACAATATGGCATCGCCGCACGAACGTGATTTCCTGGGCAATGGCGGAGTGCTGTCGGCATCGCTGAGTGGTGGCAACGCTGCCAGTCATCTGGGCAGCTCGTCGGCTGCGCTGACCGCAGGAGCGGGCTCGTCGGCAGCGGCGGCGGCAGCAGTTGCGGCGGCCAATGTACTCAACAGCATCAATAGGTGAGCTTGTAAAGAAATTCGTTCAGCATACAAACACACACACACACACACACATAGAAGCACGTAAACACTCTGACCACAAACACACAACAGGCGCGCATTAAATAATTTGAATTGAGTTGAGCTGCAACAAAGGAACAGCAACAAATAACACTCGACGAACAGTGTCGAAAGTTTTAATGGCCGCCTTGGGCCAAGAATCGCACCACTCAAAGTCATCACACTTGCTACACCAACTGACAATGCCAAATTTTTTCAACACACTACTCATTTTATACTCACCACACTTCTTATTTCTCTGCATTGTTTCATTGCATTCAGGCTGACTGCCTCCAACGGCGAACTGACCATCACCAAATCGCACGGCCCACCATCGGCCACGGCCACGCGCGCCTCTTCCGCTTCGCCCACCTCACCGGGACCAGGTTCACTATCGGCCGCCGGCAGCTCGTCCTCGGCCCATCTACATCACTCGCATCATTCAATGCATTCGCTGAAAATGAGTCCCACCAGCAGCTCAATGCGCGAACGCGATCGGGAACGTGAACGTGAACGAGATCGCGATCGTGAGCGAGCTTGTGCCAGCGGCGGCACCGAACAACCACCGCAAATATCACCGAATGGCACCGAAGGTTCCAGCGGAGCACACGATCTGCTTATGGATTCACCGAGTGAGTAAAGATCGATTCTTCTTCTCCTACTAAAGCATTTTGTTGAGTAGTTTAGCGTAAGACTGGAAAACTTTAACTCAATTCAAGCGGTTATTTGGTTGTTTTTGGAAATGATGAATGAAAATTAAAAGTAAGATGACAAATCTTTGAGACCAGCTAAGCGGCGTTTAAATTGAGTTTGGATTGTGAACTTTGGGAAGGAATACTTTAAGCACTTATCAGGAGTGTAAAGGGTACTTGAAGTCAAATAATGGGCATCTTTAACTGTGAGCATCTGAAAAATGTATGTATTTTCTTAAAAGGGATCTTAAAGAGGATCTTAAAAGTTTATGTATTTTCCACCTAGGGAACATGTTTTGGTTTTAAGAAAAGGATAGCGGGGAAACGTTTCCAAAAACTAAAAAAAATTAACTAAACCAAATCATAAAAAAGCCATGACTTAATTCATGGCATCAGAAAGTGACATCAGATCTGTCGAACTTTGGTGAAGTAAAGCAACCGAGTTTACTTAACCTTAACCCTGCGTGAAGTTTACTGGACTCCCATTCTAGAGATCATGGGTTTGATTCCCACTGAGCGCTTGGCCCAAGCACTTTGCCACATTTTTCTTCCTTCAAATTGTTTCTTATTTCAACAACATTTTGCAGTCAACTTTTTTAACTTGAAACAAGTTTCTATTAGTGATGCCAACAAATTTTTGAAAAAACCCCTACCGCATCTCAAGAAAATCCCTTCTTTTTCTTACGCAAATATAAATTTTCCCTACAAGTTTCCCCACATATATTTTCAAACATCGAAACCAAACGTCGCAAGCTGCATTTGAAATTATTCGTTTTGATTTTTTCAAGCCATCGCTTGAATTCTTCCATTTCCAGCCAGCTGAGGTTAAATTGTTGCCTTCGATACTTAACTTTTACTCGCTTCGTAGAACCCGTTTCCAAAAAAGAAGATGAATCGGAAGAATTGCTCATTGTTCTATAAACAATTTTAAGTATTGAAAATTATAAAAAAAATTATAACATTTGAAGCAACTTACGATTTTCTCTCCTTAATTCAGAATCTGATTAATAAATAAAATAAATTCAAAACTGTACTCGAAAACGTGGCAAAATTGAAATTAAGTAAATGTTCTGACAAATGTGTATGTTCAAGCACAGACAAAATACATGAAAAGCCTTGCTAGACAGTGGGTGTGTTCAAGCATATATGAAGATTTGACTTGTCAAGATTGTCACATTGAAAAATTTAAACGCATTAATCATAAAAAGAAATTATATGCAAACAGAAAAATAAAATTATTTTTTAAATATAGGGACAAATTTCAGATTTTTGAAATTCCCTACATTTAAGTAAATATTAAATATCTGTCCTTTTTTCCCCTACATCGCAAATTTAAGGCTTGATTTCCCTACATGTAGCCTCTTTTCCCTACGGTTGGCATCACTGGTTCCTATCCTTCCTACTCCATTCAGTTGTGATGAGCAGATTTTCATTTTCATTAGTCGTACAAGCAGTGCCAGTAGGGACCAACGAAACACAATGTAATGCTCATCGAAAACACAAACCACTGAAATCAACTTCTCCCACCCTTCAGTAAAGAATGATTAATGTTCACCATACGGAGATGTCTCTTCTAGGACCATTGTTATTAAGCAATATTACACCCTGGTGTCAAGATTCCTGGCTGACTTGGCTTGCGCGGCAAGAGTTGAAATTTCGAATCTACTCTCCTTCATCAAGAGGTCGAACTGGTTTGCGCCGGACTGAGAGCCATTGGTTAGCTCCAGAACTTTCTAAGAAGGGATTCGCAATGGGCCATTTTAGCCTCCGAGTGGAAGTGCGGCCTCTGGGTCGCACTCACCCTTCCCTACCTAACCTAACCTAGTAATATTAAGTGAGAATAGGCTAATCAGCATTTCAATTGTTTAACATAATCAATACGAAGCAAAAGCCTTCTTGAGGCTCTGTGCTCCCCAGTGAAATGAATATGAAAAAAATAGAGGGCGAAGTGGTTTGATTTTAAAACCGAGGAAATTGGTCCTGAACAGCCTCTGAGCGAAAGTGTAAACTGTTATGAAAATTACTACTGCTGCCTAACGCAGGCATAATTCGTATCGCTAGATTGTGCCAAAATAAATCACACTGAAATTTTTGAACGCAGTTTACCAATGCAGTCATTTATTTACAATTTTTCAAATCACTTCACTTTCACTATACTGTTCCACTAGTCACTTTACTTTTCTTTTCCGTGCTACACCGTTACTTGTGCCTTATATTCGACTGCCTTTTATACTTGTTTGCCCGAAGCGCAACAACGAACCGTTCCTACAATAATTCTCTCAAAATTGCCATGCCTTCTAAAAGTATGCAATGTTTCTACTGCCGACCAATGCCCGTTCAGTGTTATGGTGTTGCCTACGCCAAGGGGCCAACTAAGCGCGCAAAGCGAGCTGCATGATAGTTGGAATACTTTTCAATTAAACCAAACCTAAGAGTTAAGTAAGATCTATATAGTCTTATTGCGAATTAGACATGATTAAGTGTTGCATGGGGATTCTTAATAACGAATTCTGATAGATCTTCTCACGTTACAGAGATTGAAAATGTATGTCTGACCCCAAGTAATTTATCTTCTTAACGTTTCTTCCAAATGTACTAAGCCTGTAGTAGCGTTCGCTCGTATCAGGTTTGAGATGTTTGGCACTGATCTCCTAAGAAGTGACCACCTTGGCTCCTTGGCACCCCAGGATATATCAAGATTTCTCCGGAGGTCGGGTAGATTTAAAACACATTAACAGGGAACAACAAAACGTAGTAGATTGGACGTATAATTGTATGACTGCTGCGCTTGCTAGATCGTTCCGACATGGGGGAAAACCCCTGTTCCCTGAAGGGATCTTATGAAATTAGACAATATTCTTCAATGCAAAAAATGTAAAATTATATAAAGTTTAAAAATGAAAAAAAAGGCGCTTTAAAATATGGGCGAAACCCTATTCACCTCCTTCTCATTCGGATGAATGGACATCGTCTTACATGCCGAGAGCACAATTTAAATTTCTTTACCAATGAACTCACCCATTAAATAAAGATGTGACCAGTGGCGAACACAGTAATTCTTTCTGGCGGCTTGCGTACAAGTTTTGAGCCCAATACCATTTAAAACCATTGCTTTCACTAGCAAAATTTGTATTTTGGGAAGAGGTTTGAACCCCCAAAACCCCCTGACCCTCCACCCTGTGTGCGCCACAGGATGTGGCCATCAATACCATCGAGGCGCGAATACAAACAAGCACGATTTGTTATTTATTGTTAAATACACACATACACACACACACCAATGTATGCTCGCGTGTGTGTGCATTGCCTTCCATTTCTGCGTAAATTGCATCAACTCGCAATAAGACAATTTCTAACTAAGACAGACGTTTACAAGTTTATTTACTGCAACAAAATTGCGACGACGACGGTTTATCAAGTTGTCCCGCTGAAAGGCACAAAGCCGAGTAACACTGACAGCTGCTCAGCCTGTGGCGGCGATGCCGACGCGAAAGGCGTCACCGCCGCTCGAAAGACATATAGAACGTTAATTTGCAATTACACTTTTTGGCAATTGAAGTTTCGAACGTTAAACCTGTTGACTGATGAAGACGGTAAAAGCTGAAAGCTGAAAGCAAACACAACAGCCGCAGAGGCTCAGCGCAGAGTGTGTGTGCGTGTATCGGTGAGTGGGTGTCTCTACTACATGGTTTGAGTTGTAGCTGTATCAACTTTAGCTTTTTGTTTTGGCAAATATTTGGATGTTAGTTTAGCTGCCAAAATGCGTGTGTCACCCTGAAGGCGACGAGCACGAGAGCGAACGTTGTTGCTAATAATTCTTGGCAAATTTGTTGCCATTGCAGCGTTGCTTTCCCCGCTGGTTGCTTGCATGCGTGCAATCTCATCAATTATGAATTTCCCCCCAAACATGGGACATTGTTGTTGTAATTGTTTATACGAAACTTTTCGCACCTGTGTCAATCAGTGTATTTGATTTTTTGTGTAATAAGATTTTGGCCAAAGTTGCACAAAATACACGATATATGTTTTTAAGACTTTTAGGATTCGGTGAAAATTGTGAAGATAATCTTAATTAGTGTAGAAAGTTGAAAATTAAAAAGTTTAGTGGGGATATGGATGTGTATGTGTAAGAGAAGTGTGTGTATGAAATATGTATTGTTATTAAAGATTGCGCGGCATCAGTGGATATGCCGAAGAATCGCACCGAACCGAAGTATATGGAAATCCTATGCAAAAGGCTAAGCAATGCTTTTGGATAATAATTTTTCAAAAATTGTGTATACAACATTTTTTTTGGTATTTATATTAAGATCTTAAACATATTTCAAGGTTCTGAATCAAACTTTAAAATACTGGAGCGAGGTACTAATAATCCGTCTCGTACCTTCTCTCGCCATCGTTCTGGACAAATATATTTGTAAATTTACGCTGGAGAACAAATAGAAGACGACATCTCCTTTCTCACTAATTCTCCGCCTTTCATATAAGCAGAGGCGGACAACTTGGTCATTTACATAACCTTAACCTTAGTCTTAGTCTTAGTCTTAGTCTTAGTCTTAGTCTTAGTCTTAGTCCTAGTCCTAGTCCTAGTCCTAGTCCTAGTCTTAGTCTTAGTCTTAGTCTTAGTCTTAGTCTTAGTCTTAGTCTTAGTCTTAGTCTTAGTCTTAGCCTTAGTCTTAGTCTTAGTCTTAGTCTTAGTCTTAGTCTTAGTCTTAGTCTTAGTCTTAGTCTTAGTCTTAGTCTTAGTCTTAGTCTTAGTCTTAGTCTTAGTCTTAGTCTTAGTCTTAGTCTTAGTCTTAGTCTTAGTCTTAGTCTTAGTCTTAGTCTTAGTCTTAGTCTTAGTCTTAGTCTTAGTCTTAGTCTTAGTCTTAGTCTTAGTCTTAGTCTTAGTCTTAGTCTTAGTCTTAGTCTTAGTCTTAGTCTTAGTCTTAGTCTTAGTCTTAGTCTTAGTCTTAGTCTTAGTCTTAGTCTTAGTCTTAGTCTTAGTCTTAGTCTTAGTCTTAGTCTTAGTCTTCGTCTTCGTCTTCGTCTTCGTCTTAGTCTTAGTCTTAGTCTTAGTCTTAGTCTTAGTCTTAGTCTTAGTCTTAGTCTTAGTCTTAGTCTTAGTCTTACTCTTAGTCTTAGTCTTAGTCTTAGTCTTAGTCTTAGTCTTAATCTTCACATTCACCTTAACCTTAGCGTTCACATGAACCTTAAATCTAACCTATCCCGACCTAACCTAACCTTTAATAAGATTAAGATGCTTTGCTAAGTAGTAAAGTTGTACAAATTTTTATTATTTATTTGTTATTATTTATTATTATTATTTTTTATTATTTAACTTTTTATAAGTTTACTATTCAATAATTTAAGGTCAAAAACTAAAAGCGATCGTAGTTAAACAAAAACTAATTGAAAAAATAAAGCTTTGTTTAGTGATAACAATTTTTTTAAATTTATCAAAATTAGGAAAACTTTATTTTATAAGTTTATTGTGCCTTCTAAAACTTCCAATTTATTATATTAACTATTCCATTAATTCCACACAGTTTTGTAGTTTCTTGCACGTCTTTTGTTGTGATGTTCACTTTATTCGATTCTCTTAACATTTTTCTACCAATCTTAGCTACCAATCAACGTCTGCAATATGATTTTTTTATACCTCATAATTACCATTTAATTTCCGTTAGACCATTGAAATTCGACTACACCTACACTGTGTGTGTACAGTTAATTGGACAAAAAAATGGAAACGTAATAATTCTCAAAAATATTGATCCAATTAAAAACAATTCCTCGTTTATTGCACACTGCGCTCGGCACTAGTCAGACACACACACACAGTGATGCAACACTTATAAATTACCATGCCACCAATTGTGCAATTAGTATAGAATGAGCAGATACCGCATACCATTTTCAATTCAATTCCATATATGGGTGTATATATTTTTTTACAAAATTGCACCACTAAAAAATCTAAGTTAAAAAATATAGCAATCCGAGTAGCAAACGAAAAAACAAAAACGAAGAAGAGTGCAAAGAGCGAGTGGCATGTAATCAAATATTTTTTTCCTTTTGATTTACGACGTGCCATGGTTCATTGTCGACGGCCAAAAGCGGAAACGGAAAAAGGGTAAAATTCAAATGCCGATAATTGGGTACATTTGAATTTTGACCAACTTTTCGCTCACACTCGCCACTCATATACGCTGCTATTCTAGTGCTATTCTATACATATGTGTGTATGTATTTACATAAATGCGACTACATACCTTTGTATTAATTTTTTGGGCGCAATTTGTTGTTGTTGTTATTGCAACGTGTGGTTCTGACTTCATTGCTCACAGCCAGTGCGATTACTTGCAATATTTTGTGTATTAATTAAATGGGAGCGCCCACATGTATAACTGTAGTTGTTGTTGTGTTGTATTTGTTTGGATTTTTTTCATGGTTTTGCATAAAAATATAATCACTTCGACTATAAAGTATTGATTTACAGCTTTTTGGGTTTGGCGCTGACTAATATTTTCGATCTAAACTCGTAATGAGCACAAAATTTGGGCAATGATTCGGAAGTTGCATGGAAAAGAAAGAGGAAACAAATGTGTTTAATTTTCTGTGCACTTATTTTGCACTCATTAGAAGAAGGTGAACATACTTGGATTGGACTTCTTATTTGGCATTGAAAACGGATCTAATAAATTGGACTATTCAAATCTTCAGTCTTACAGTTGAAATTCGTGCAATGATTCAAAAGTTGCATGAAAGTGAAAGATGATTTCACTTGAGTAACTTCATTTTTGATATTGAAGACGAATCTAGCAAATTAGACTGTTTACAGTCTACTTAGCTGTGTTAGAAGCTCAAACTACTTCTTAGGAGGATCTGAGTCCCATTAATTGATTCATCATAATGGGCCTCTAAGGCCTAAGTGAGCTCCCTTCAGAGTAGGTTTTACTACCTTACTACGCACTTTCTTTGGAGAGAATTAATTTGGTTTCGGGAATAATCGAAATCGTCCCTATTCATCCCTCGGAGCAGCCACCCACCTATCTACCTACCTACGTCCGTACCTAATCTATATATCTATATAACCATGAGTGAGTTATGGCCTACTTCAAAAAGAAGTTGAAGAAGAAGAAATGCTAGCTGAGCATTCGACCAAAGGTTAACAGAGAGATGTGTCTAGATCCATTCTAAAGACCAAAAGATGGACAATGGCTATGCCTTGCCAATGAAAGTTTATATACAAATTAATTTCTTTATATCAAAACTTTTCTTGATCATTTCAAAAGATTAAAATTGATTGAAAAGATGAGCCACATCAAAGTTCTTGAGTCTCTCTGTAAAGGCAAGATTAGGTCAGGTTAAGGTGGCAGCCTTTTCTTAAAAAACTCATTTAAATACAACGGAATGACTCATTGTGATACCGCATTGGGATGGTGTGACTATCTCTTTTATAGAACTAGAAACCACAATGACTCAAATATGAATCATGATATCTGCAGTTGAAAGTTCAATGAAGCTGGAGTTGTATGAAGAGCCGAAAAAATTTAAGACTTCTCCTGGACAGTAGAGGATTTAAAGTTTTGGATCGTTATTTCGTCCTTTTCGAAACCACAACTTTTACAGAAGTCTTCAGCATGTTTCAGTAGGCAGTGCCTTTGTTTACACAGTTACCACTAAGCTAATGGAGTTCCAACCTATGTTGAATAGCTAACTGGATAATCGATTGTTTGATGATGACCAGAATGGTTGGCAATACTGCAGATGTGTTTTTCCACCCTGAATGTCTGTGTTTTCAATATGGCGCTGCTCAAGCTATGTTTGAATAACGTGAGAGGGAAACCAATGACGAGAGATGGGGAAATGACCTCAATAAGAGTTCCAAACAGGGACTTAACCATTATAAGGTTTTTAAGAAAATACTTAAATTTACATAAAACATAAATTTTTTTGTTGATTACACTGTGCGACAGCTTTTTCTAACCCGGAACCGACCAAGACTAATCGATAGTACTCTTATAGAGTGACAAAACCCTAGCTGGGTTTTGCGAAGTTAGTTGCCTTTTAAAAGTTACAGCCGTGTAAAGTTTGTGTGTATTAAGGTTTTTATAACCAGTTTTTTCTTTATAAATATTAAGATATTCAAAATTTTGTATTGCTGTCTTCAGCAAACTTGCTGATAATGCTTAGATGAACAAATTCTCTGAACACTGTGTAACAAAATTATTACACCCTATCGAAATTTTGGGGGCCAATGTTAAAAAAATTGACTTTTTTTGATTGTAATAAAAAAAACCTGTTTTTATTCTATTAATATTAATGCAAAAACGCATTTGTATTGCCAAAAATAAAAAAAAATATATGCTAAACCCTCTAACGTCACAAAGACATGTTTTTTTGCAAAATAAAGTGAAAAAATGTTCAAGTCTAAATTTGAATTTTTATTGTATACCTACATATTTCAGTCTGTTTGAAAAGTTTTGTGCATTCAGTTTAAGCGTCGTTTTCTCCTTAAAATCCACCGGTTGCGTTTGCTGACTACACCAACAATTTGACCACAATTTGATTCAATTTCTCTTGTGTAATTAAAATTGGCTGGCCCGACGATGATTGTGGAGGAACATATTCGGAGATTACGGTCGTACTCTCCCTTCGTGTATATTCCGTTACAAGATCAGGGCTTGGGCATGTTGGTTGAGAGATGCTATCAGAGTGAGGTAATTGTAGCTGAACATTTGGAACTCCACTATAAATCTTTCGTTTTGTTTTCTTTTTGTTCATTCCAACCTCACTATTGACACATACGTAACAATTTTCCGGTTCATGATTTCCTGGATCGAACCATAGCATCGGTACTCCGAAACGCAAAGAGCCAATTCTTTTCTTCTTCCAGCTCAAAACATTGGTATAACATGTTTGACACAGATGTTTCGGAGCCCATGATACGTTTGAAATTATTTTCTGGTTAAAATCCAATTCGTATGCTTTTGAGAAATCTGCGGTAAGTTGTTAATATTTCCGGAGGATTTTAAGGAGAAAACGACGCTTAAACTGAATGCACAAAACTTTTCAAACAGACTGAAATATGTAGGTATACAACAAAAATTCAAATATAGACTTGAACATTTTTTCACTTTATTTTGCAAAAAAAACATGTCTTTGTGACGTTAGAGGGTTTAGCATATTTTTTTTTTATTTTTGGCAATACAAATGCGTTTTTGCATTAATATTAATAGAAAAAAAAACACGTTTTTTTTATTACAATAAAAAAAAATCGATTTTTTAACATTGGCTCCCAAAATTTCGATAAGGTGTTATAATTTTGTTACACAGTGTTCAGAGAATTTGATCATCTAAGCATTAGCAGCAAGTTTGTTGAAGGCAGCAATACAAAATTTTGAATATCTTAAGACTTATAAAGAAAAAACTGGTTATAAAAACCCTAATACACACAAACTTTACACGGCTGTAACTTTTAAAAGGCAACTAACTTCGCAAAACCCAGCTAGCGTTTTGTTACTCTATAAGAGTACTATCGATTAGTCTTGGTCGGTTCCGGGTTAGATTCCATGACCCTAAAATTGTCGCACAGTGTTATAATTACACTGTGCGTGAAATTTACCCTCAAAAATTCAGACATGGAGGGGACCTACAGAGGACTTTTCTATAGGTATACTGAGTTGAGATCCACCAGCCGTTTGGCTGGATTGGCTCTAGTTTATGAGAAATCCGACTTTGAAGTCATACATTCAAATACATTCAAATTGTGTTTTCGACAAAAATGTCCCAAAAACCCCACTTTCGTCGAGGCATAAAAACAGTATAGCGAACCCTCGTGGAAAAAGTAAATGAGTATGCTTTTATATAGAGGGTTGGCTCCTGCATCTAACAAACTAAAAATTTTGCCTGGGAAACGCCCATAAAAGGCGTGGCCCGGCGTCAAAGTTCAAAGTTTTTATCAAAAAAACTCAATTAATCTCCAACTGATTTACACGATATGGGTATCAAACGAAATGTATTTTTCATACCTTTCTTTTGGTGTGCAACATTAGATACGTAAGATGTACTAATAAAAAGTTTTAAGCGAAAAAAACATTTTTTTATACAATTTTTTTTTAACGGATTTTTTCCCGAAAAAAACTATTACTAAGGTACAATAAGTTTGTTACCATATTGTAGCCTGTGGAATTCCCTTTACAATGAAATATAAAAATGTATACTTTTGTTTCTTCTGAATATATTTTATAATTTATATATTTATATATTTTATATTTTTATAATTATTATGC
This sequence comes from Melieria picta, assembly GCA_964056695.1. Lineage (NCBI taxonomy): Eukaryota > Metazoa > Arthropoda > Insecta > Diptera > Ulidiidae > Melieria > Melieria picta. Next base: position 113,897,339 of record OZ057400.1, read on the forward strand.
AACTCAAAAATATTTATTACATGATAATAGTTACAGGCCACGTAAAAAATGTATTACTGGGAATAATTATTATAAAGCACTATTTGTAGAAACTTTTTAAATTAGGGCAATTTTTTTTATTTCAACAAATATGGATAATAATTATTTTAGATCTCTGGTTCCAAATCTTTCCAATTGGATCTAATAGTCGCCTGCAATCAGGCCCGACGAGAGGGGGGTGGTAAAGGTGGGATTCCCACCGGGCCCGGAGTTTCTAGCGGGGCCCGGATTTCAATCGAAATCTCAAAATTTGGGAAAAGTTTAATATGCACTTTTGCAATCTGATTAGAACCGTAAAAGAATGTAACTGGTGTATTATCTACCTATCGTAATCAGAAATTATGCAGACGGGCCCGGGCCCAACATTAAAAAATGTTTTCTTCGTAAAACAAAAAAAAATTGTCAAAATATTTTACATTTGAATCGTTGAAAAAAATCCGAAATTGGTAAGTTCAAAATATCGCGCGTTATAACTTTGCATACGCGTATATTGCTGCGATTGCTGCTAGTGTTCACTGTGGGGGGGGGGGGGGGGGGCGGAGGTAACTACCACCAGGCCCTGATATCCTCTCGACGGCCCTGCCTGCAATGCATCGCTAATAATGGTTGAGAAGGCTGCGATATTTTTATTGTTTAAGAGTATTAACCACCGTGACCAGTGGTAATCTTGGTTTAACTCTCTAAGCTAAGGATTTTTATTAATTTTAGCACTCGTTGGGGTTCTAAATTCAAAATCTTCTCCAGGGCTAAGGCTGCCGCCTCTAGTTGAAGAGATCTTTTTCCGCTTAAATCAGAGCAACCACAGAGAACGTGAATGAATGTCTCGGGTCCTTAATTGTATTTTCTGCTTATATCCGAAGAGAAAAATCCCACTCTCTTGATTTTATAACCTCTACACTGCGGTCGTACGATCGATTTTAACCTTCGGGACTTTGGTGCGGTGGCAAGCACTTGAGAAGGCCTCATATCTCAATATACTGCAAAAAATACGAGGACATGCATGCATCATCATCACAGGTGCCTTAAGGACTACACTGACTCTGGCACCTGAAATTTTGTTACATGTGTTACGACTCAGATTTATATTGCAAACAGTCTGAAGCTATTTCTAGCAATCGGCTGAGAGCAGCCCGACAATGGCTCCAGTCCAACATTGGTCAACTGGAAATTCTTCTACCTATGTAATTCCTGAGAGGAAGGTGTGGGAGTAAGGGTCACTAGACTTCTTAAGGAATAAAACATTACACAAATGGGTCCAAATTAGGGGCCGTGGACGGACGATAATTCTCGGAAATATTAAGCTTTGAATACTTCTTGATGGTCCATGCCTACACGACCAATGCCACCAACCCTCTCTTTCTTTTAACATTCGGCCAACTTTAAGTTTACAAACTTGTTTCAAGTGAAATTTATTCAATATGCAACTTGTCAAAAATGCATTAAATAATGCTACAACAAAACAACAATAACAAATATGCAAATGCAACACGCGCTCGCAGCGTACACGAGCACAATGTCTGCCTTAATTACAGCTAATTGACGCTTTTGCGAAACTTGAGCGCGCGCACGCTTTTCGTGTCTTTGGCTGCCGCTTGTCGCTGGCGTTGTTTGTTGTTGTTTTTATTGTTGCATTTAATGACACATTTCACTTGCCACCAAGCAAGAATGCTTCCTGCAGCCAAACTCGCGTCGCGTCGCATCGCCTCCACAACCCTTACTCACTCCATGTTGGGTAATTGTTGTTGCTATGCCGAAAGTCTGCCGCATGTCACTTAAGCTGTTGCATGCAACACATAACAAGTCGCAGCGTAGGAAAGTGTCGCAGCAGCCGAGCGCAGTCGAAGCTGCTTAATTACTGCACAGCAGTGTCGCTTTATGGCGCTGACGCAAGACAATATGATGCTTTGCATAACATTAATAAATAAATCAAACTGTATATCCTTTCGTTTAATGCAAGCAACAGTGGCAGTTTGGTAGATGACAAACTACAACAACAACACGCGACCATAATAAACGCTCGCCAAGTGCTGCGTACAGCTTTGGCAAATTAAGTAAGCAGTCTGCCACTTTAGTTTCGCTGTCTCCCTCTCTTCCTCTCTCTCTCTTTCTCTCTCTACAAACACTGCGGTAGGCAAAGGATTAGTTGTGCCGCACTGCAACTTGTCTGTTTGGGCGCTAAAGTCAGCTTCTCAGAAGAGTTTGCAGCAAATGCAGCAGCTAAGAAGACAGACACAGCGAGTGTTGTTGTTGGTACACTCAAAAAAATATAAATGTAATAAAAAAATTTTTAAAATATTTGCAAACAGTGTTTAGATGCGGTGAGATTTAGAGAGATTTCAGTATTCGGCTTATTCGGCCAATTTTAAATCTTCGACTTCGGCCAAAATATCCGAATACCTTAACCGAAGATTTTTGCCCTGTAAAGCAAGTCAATTTGCTCTGTTTCGAGGTATTTTATCAAAGATCGGGTTTATCGATATTTTGGACATCAAGATTGCAATTAAAAAAATTATCTCTAATCAAGATTGCAATTAAAAAAATTATCTCTAATCAGCTATTTATGTCAATTGAATTGATACATTTTTTGATTTTGTTAGGAATAAACTCTAAGACTGTTTTCGTTTTTTTTTAATAAAATATAATTTAGTTTTATTCAATAATACATTTGTTTAATAAATATAATATAAATCAAGTTTCATACAACACTTTAGTCCTTTCGACCCCAAAGTTGCCTGAGAGCAACTTTACCTATTTGTCATCCTATAGCAAAAGCTACGATTGATTAATGGGTTTAATTTAAGTAGGCACCAACAAATTAATATTTTTGGAAGTGAATTCAAAGCAAATAACAAAAATTTTACTGTTATCCCCAAAATAAGTTCCAATAATTTCCAATAATTTGCAGCGATATCAGTGAAAGTTTGTGTTCTAATTGAAGTCTACGAATTGGGCGCGTTTGATCAAAACCCTGTTTCTTTCATAATAAATAAAATCAAAAAGTGATAATTTTGTATTTTTCCATAAATATTAAATAATTTTTCTGTAACTAGAAAATATTGATACAAAATTTATTTAACCCGTTTTAAGCTAAAATTTTTGTAAATATATACACATATACATAAAAAAGGAATAAATCACGTTTCACACAACATTTTAATCCATGTTTTGCCTCTTTAGACTCCAATTTAAAATGTTTTTTTTAATGTACCTACAGTTTAAATTTCATGTTTGTAGCTTTAGCGATTTGGGCTGGGCGGTGATGAATCAGTCAATCAATCGGTCAGTCAGGGCAAATAATTACATGTATGTGGAGTTGAGTAGTATAGACGGTGCCACGCCCCTTTATGCAGTGCCCAATCCATTTCTCCAGTCGAAGAGTGTGACAGATTTTCATTGATGTGCGACTTACAGTTCCACAGTTACGCGAAAAATTTGTGTCACAAAAAATTTGCCACGCCCCTTGCCCAACGTCCATAAAATTTTATTTTACCACTAGAATGACACATTTTTCGGACGACGGTGTATAAAATTTCAATGCTGTCCCACTTATAATTCCAAAGCTATTCCACATTAAAAATTTGGGTTGTATGGGCGTTACCATGCCCCCTCGTCCATTAACCACCCAATTCCTCCTATCGAAGGGTACGTCTAAGTCGTTAGTCTGTGTCAAATGTCATTGATGTGTGACCTGTAGTTTCAAAGTTATTCAAAACATTTGGGTTGCTTGAAAAGTGCCACGCCCCTTGTTCAACCCTTATAAATTTACCACTAAAACGACAAACCTAAACGGTGGCCCTGTATCAAATTTCAATGCTGTTCGACCTATAATTCCAAAGATATTCCATGTTAAATATTTAGGTTGTATGGGAGGTGCCACGCCCACCTGTCGAGTCATACTCGCACTATATGGTTTACCGAGATTTAGTCAAGACAAATATTCGGTGAAAGATTTAGCCCAATCGGCCTTCTAGTTTTTGAGATTTATAGTCGTGTGACAAACAAACAAACAAACAAACAGACATTTATTTTTATATAAATATTTTGATTTTTGATTATTTATTTTATTTATTTCTTTGTTCTACTTAAGAATAGTAGAACAAAGAAATAAATAAAGAACGAACGACTAAATTTGATCAGTTTTGTTTCTTAAAAGAATTTTTATTAGCATTCGGCATCGGCTTTGACCTTCGCCGAATATTTTAGTTACATCGAATATTCTGCTCCGGCTTCGGTCAAAAATCAACCTTCGGTTGGACACTAGAGGTTTTTTAAAGCTGAAAACCAAAGAGAGGATTTTTTTGTGAATGAAATTTTCAAAAATTATAGTTACTTAATATTTGAAAATTGATTTACAAAAATTTGTATTTCCTGTTTGTAGTCCAAGAGTCCAAGATTATCAAAACTGAATGTAAAATGAAAAAGTTGTGTCACACTGAATAAAAAACTTGAGTGAGTAAAAAGTAAAAACTTAAATGAGATTTGAGTCGTTTTCATAAATTGAGTCTGAGTCTTAGATTACGAAAACTGAATGTAAAATGAAAAAGTTGTCCCACACTGAATGAAAAACTTGAGTGAGTCGAAAGTAAAAACTTAAGTGAGATTTGAGTCGCTTTCATAAATTGAGTCTGAGTGTTAGATTACGAAAACTGAATGTAAAATGAAAAAGTTGTCCCACACTGAATGAAAAACTTGAGTGAGTCGAAAGTAAAAACTTAAGTGAGATTTGAGTCGCTTTCATAAATTGAGTCTGAGTCTTAGATTACCAAAACTGAATGTAAAATTAAACAGTTGTGTAACATTGAATGAAATCTCATACACAGGAAATAAATTGTTAATATTTTAATGAAAATGGATGAAAAACTTGAGTGACTAAAAAGTAAAAACTTAAGTGAGATTTGAGTCGCTTTCATAAATTGAGTCTGAGTCTTAGATTACCAAAACTGAAAGTAAAATTAAAAAGTTGTGTAACATTGAATGAAAAACTTGAGTGAGTAAAAAGTAAAAACTTAAATGAGATTTGAGTCGCTTTCATAAATTGAGTCTGAGTCTTAGATTACCAAAACTGAATGTAAAATTAAAAAGTTGTGTAACATTGAATGAAATCTCATACACAGGAAATAAATTAATTTTTTTTTAATAAAAATGGATGAGAAAATTGAGTGAGTAAAAAGTAAAAACTTAAGGGAGATTTGAGTCGTTTTCATAAATTGAGCCTGAGTCTCAGATTACTAAAACCGAATGTAAAATGGAAAAGTTGTGTAACATTAAATGAAATCTCATACACAGGAAATATATTAATTTTTTTTCCTAAAAATTGATGAAAAACTTGAGGGAGTAAAAAGTAAAAACTTAAGTAAGATTTGAGTCTTGAGTCCTGTGTAACATTGAATGAAATCTAACATATAGGAAACAATTTTTTTTTTAATTATAAAAACTCTTCAAACGCAGCGCAATTTTTCTGCGTGTAGCGTTTAAGTAATGCATAATGAAAATAAAATTAACGCATAAATTAAATACAACTCGTGCTGTGTACGCCGTTGACAACTTTCGCCAGTGATGCAGCAAACTTTTCTTCGCTCTTACTAGCACCCACTCCCTCTCTCCCTTTCTCCAGTTCTGGCTTACTCTGTCTACCCTACACTGCGTTGCACTGCACAGTTGCATGCGGTGGCGCCTCGCTGCTTGCGTTGCACGTTGTTTTAATGCTAATAATATTCTGCAATTACCTGTAATTAAGACGAGAGCCGAGAGTGGAAGGCGCCAAAGCAGACGCTTGACAGTTGAATGGAGTTGCGCACCAAATGAATGATGGAAAGTAGTCGTTGATGTGGCTGGGTATAGTTTTGTCATTTGGGATGAAATTGATGCTTAAATGTATCCTTCATGAACGCTTAAATGTTAAGAGGCATAAATTTGTAAGAAATAGATAAGCTTAATTTAAAAGAATTGAAAATTTAAATGCTGAAATGAGAACTCTTGGAGTTTTTGCTTTGTCAAGCAAAGTTTTCGTATTTGAATTCTAACTTTCAACCTAATCTTAGCTACACCTGAACCCATTCCTAGTTTAGTTTTAAGCTTTTTGTCTGGACTAATTTCTGTTTTGGTCACATTTATCTAATTCACTTTCTTTTCTATGCCATTTTCCAGACGAGCCCACAATCAATCAGGCCACCACCAATGTTGTTGATGGCATTGATTTGGATGAGATTAAAGAATTTGCCAAAGCATTTAAGTTGCGTCGTCTATCGTTGGGTCTCACACAGACCCAAGTCGGACAGGCATTGTCTGTCACGGAGGGTCCCGCCTACAGTCAGAGCGCCATTTGCAGGTAAGCGGGTTCTTTCATGAAACTAAAATTTTCTAAATTTTTATATGAAAATGTATATTTAAAAGTTCGTAGAAAGTTTAAGTTTTTTAAAGTTTAATAGAAAAGTTTTATAATTTCACTAAAGCCATAAAGAAAGAAAGAAAACTTTTAAAACAAAAATTTTAAAACAATTAATTTTAATGTTAAGTTCAAAAAAGTGCAACTTTTATGAGATGAAGATTAGTTTAGTTTTGATGGAATTAAAAAAAAATTATTTTAAAAATCAAAATTTAATTTTAAAGTTTCATTGCATTTTTTATAGCTTTTATTTAACTCAATAAGGTGTTTTTCGCTGGTTTTTGGAAAATTAAGTGAAACAAATTTCGAATGCAATATAAGAAAATAATTAAAATGCACAAACTAGGTTTAGTTATTTAGGGTAATTATTTAAAAAGCTTTAAAAACTTAGAACATAAAAAAATTATTATAAAATTTGTTATAGTAACAATTAGGGTTTTTTAATATGCAGAAATTAACAACAAAAATTTAAAATATTTCTATAGATTTTTGACCGATATATAGTTTTATTCGGCCGCCACAATAGTTTAGTTGAATGAACACATAATTGAACACATAAATAGTTGTAAAGGTTGCTATCCAAAGTAAACCGGTTTGTGTCATCGATACAAAAATGAGCATTGTACAAGGAGTCAATAGGGTTATTCATACCGAGCTCGTTACTTTGTTAGCTCGGTACGCAGTAGTTTTTTACGTGTATTTTGTTTTTGTTCGATTCTTTCACGAACAGAACTACCAAGTACCGTACTAACAAAGTAACGAGCTAAGTGTTAATAACCCTAATGTTGTTATGATGATTGTTTATCCCGAGGCAGAGTTAATGGGTGGTAAACGCGATTTAAAAAAGATCGTGAGAACAAAAATAATGACCATCACGTAGTCCTAAATTCATCAAAGATCAACCCAAATCTTCAGTGAAATTCATGGAATTGGAATTAAGCATTTCCAAGAACAGTTGATTGAATTTTAATCAAACACTTGGGCTATCAAAAGGTGTGTTCACGGTTTGTTCCAAACAAGTTGACTGACAGCTAAAAATTGCTCACTTGTTACCGATTTGTTTAAATTACAAATCACATTTAACCATCAATCACTTCCCGTACTTGCTTAATTTGGCACCGTGTGACTTTTACCTTTGCGGAAAAATTAATTTGCCGTTGAAAGGAAGGCATTATGAGGACATAAAAGTTCTTCGAAAGTGCAACCACTGCCCGTGTTTGCTTGAATCGTCACTGCGTGTCTTTTGTCTTTTCGAACAAATGCCTTTGCCAAAATAATTCACTATTTTGAGGACGTTAAAGCAATTCAAAAGACTTGTATCGACATTCTGAAGGACATCCTGGCCGACGATTTAAAAAACTCTTTCGACATGTTTTTTGGATAATCTTAATACATATAATTGTTTGACTGACTGACTGCCTGAATGATTCATCATCGCCCAGCTCAAACCGCTAAAGCTACAAAAATGAAATTCAAACTGTAGGAACATCTTGAAAAATTAACCTCCGCTAAGACGGGATTTTTTTTTTAATTTAGGGGGTCTAAAAGGGTAAAACATTGGATAAGGTGTTGTATGAAGAAACGTGATTTATTGAGTCCATGAATTTTTTTATTTTTAATTTTTCGAAAATCAAAATTTAACAAGGTCAACAATGGGTTAAGGTGCGTATACGATCTCAAAGACCTCAAAGTTGCTGAAAACACTTGAAATCAAAAATAATTTAACACGTGTTATTTTTTTGAAAATCAAAATTTAAAGGGGAAACCAAGGGTTAAAAGTTTGTGTGAAAAAATATGTTTTTACGCCTTTTGACTTCAAACTTGGTGAATGTATTTTACATGTGAAATAATTTGATGTGTTTTTTATTTTTTCGAAAATAAAAATCTGACGAGGTCATCAATGGGTTAAGAGTTTGTTTGGGGAAACATGATTTGATAAGACTATTGACTTCAAATGTGGTGAAAGCAGTTTAAATGAGAAATAATTAGACAAAACCTAACTGGGTCAACAAAGGGTTAAGAAGAACTTGAATTATTGGCCCAATTGACTTCAAACTTGCGTGCAAGCCGCGGGCCCTGCTAGTTTTAAATTTACTAAATCTGTTTTTCCAAAAAAAATTATGTTGTTGTTGTTCAAAAAGTCCTGTTTACTTTGAAGCGCACGTTTGCAATGGAATGGATTCTTCTAAAGATGAAAGATATACACACAACTGAATGTAGAGATGCATAGATGTACAGACAGATGAATAGACAAAAAATCAGATGATGAAATGCACCAATTTTTGAGTGCAATATTGATTGGAGAACCAACCTAATGTTGGTTGGTCAAATGAAGTCATGAACTAAAACGATTTTCCTTACAATGATTACAATCAGTGGCGTACAAATGATTTCAATTAATTGAGTACGATTTGAAAGCATATTTGGCATTTGCAACAAACAGATATTTTTCATAAAATTATACGTAATTATTTGTATATACTGTGCCATTTTTGAACAATACAGAGTCTACAAGTATTCAGACAAATTTTTCAAATTTTTTCATTCAAATGTTTGATACTTAAAATTAAAAAAAAAGATTCCTGGAAGATAAACACTTGGAATTTGTGATTTGTCAATAATTGCCGAAAAGCTGTTATAAAAACTGTTTTTTTGTCTTACAAAATATTCGATCAAATTCAGCCAATTTTTACAATATCTAATTTAAATTTTGTTCTTAAAAAATTCCAAACTATTTACAAATAATTTAAATTAATTCGTTTGGGTTGAAAGTCATTGAGAACCATTTTTCGGATGGTCGAATTTACTTTATTGTTTTAAAATCAGACTCTACCTATGGAATCTAAAATAAAACGCATCCAATTCAACTCGTAAATAAGAATAATTTAAGCCAGCGGTTCTCAAGCTGAAGTAGGCGTAATAGCAGTAAAGAGCTCCACATCGACATTGCATATAAATGAAGAAAGAAATTGTGAGAGCCGCTACTCTAAGCGATAGCATTTTTACAAAAATCTGTGCATTTCCATTGAAATCGAGACGCAACAGCAGCTAAAAAAAGAAATCATATTTTTTATGTGTAAATTAATTAATTTATTAAAACTTTTTGGAAATTTTATTGTGCCAGGACATTTTTAACTTTATATAATTTAGAGCTAAATCAAAATTGCATAATAAATTTTAATAAACTCTAATTTTTTTCGTATATTCTTTTATGTGTGAATTGCAAAAAATCATAAAAACCAAAAATCCAAAACTATAAAATGCGGATTGTCGCTTGGAAAAAAAACAATAATAGTGCACTCGCCGCACAGATGTACGCCGCTCAACTATCGACGCAGCAACAAAACATGTACGTTGAAAAGAAAAACTAAACAACTTTAAAAAAATATTAAAAACTATTTCTTTTTTAACACCAAGAGAGCAAATATGCTAATTGGTTAATTAAGAGTGTCGACTAATTAACCAATAACTAATGAGTGAGCAGTGGATGTGTCAGTAGCTAATTATGAAAAATTAAAAGAGAAAAAATACAAAAAATAAAAAATATAAAAAATAAAAGAAATTCATTCTAAGCAGTGTAAGGAAATGCAAGAATGCTAATTGATAACTTTGCTGCAGGCATGCAAACGTTGATTAGCACAAACTGAAGCAGTTAGTTGAAGTGGAGAGAGTCACAAAGAAGATTTGAAAATTATATATTTTCATATCTACATTGCTCTACACAGTGAAGGCCATTCGGCTAGTCGCGAGCAGCAGAATGGCCATCACTGCGCGACAGCTTCAGTCATGAATTGCATTGCCTACCACAAAGTTACGTTTTTTCTTACTTAATTTTACAACAAATTAAAAACGTTCTCCTTTAATGCTGTCTTAAGCTTTACGTATGCGCTGTAGTTGTTGTTGTTTTTAATAAAACTTATTATTTTTCTTATTATTTATGTATTTACTTGTCTTATGAAATTATTGGCCAGGGCATTGCCAAAGCTTTGCACGCTTTCAAAAAACCACTTTTGAAGCTGTCACGAAACCAAGAAAGAAGAAGAGAAACAAAATTTATGTTTTTTGCTTTAACATTAAATACGCTAAGCAAAAATTGTCGAAACGCTGGAGAGAAAATTAAAAAAAACAACAAAAAATTACAAAGAAATTTTTAATTTCTCGCTTTCACTTTTGACAATGTCCTGGCACTTTAATTTCCACGAGTTTTTTGTGTTGAATTTTTTGAAACACAAAAATATTTTAAAAAATTATTAAGTAAAAAAAAATTTAAGTTTTAAAAAATTTTAAAAATTATTAAAAAAAATTAAGTAAATTCAAGAATTAATTAAATTCAAAAATTAATTTAATTAATTAATTAAAATAAAAAAATAAAAATATTTAAAAAATAAATCCAAAAAATTAGAACAAACCACATACTTAGTAGCGAATATTACTGCGCATACTGTACACGAAGCTCTCTCGCTCTCTCTCTGTACCTCTAACCAAGTCTTCTTCTTCTCTAAGTGCCTCCACTTACTAAGTCAATAACATTCTCTTCATTTTCTTCACAACACCGCAGGTTTGAAAAACTGGACATAACGCCAAAAAGCGCCCAAAAAATCAAACCAGTCTTGGAGCGCTGGATGAAGGAGGCCGAAGAGAGGTGAGAGTATGGAACTAGTTCCACACGCCGTTTACGCGCACCGTGGACCATTTGAACCAACTAACTTGTGTCTGTCTCTTTCTCTTTTTTTTGCTGATAGTCACTGGAATCGCTATAAGTCCGGCCAGAATCATCTAACCGATTATATAGGCGTCGAACCATCGAAGAAGCGCAAACGTCGCACCTCGTTTACGCCGCAAGCGTTGGAACTATTGAATGCGCACTTTGAGCGCAATACGCATCCATCGGGTGAGTGGTAATTTCAAAATGAAATTTCATAATTGTTTTTTTTATAAAGTTTAGTAAAAAGAAATGCATTATTTTATATGAAACTAGCAGAATCCCGCGGCTTTGCACGCAAGTTTGAAGTTAATGAGGCCAATAAATCAAGTTTTTCTTAATCCTTTGCTGATCCAGTCAGATTTTTGCTTCCCAGATTTTTTGTCCAGATTTTTATTTTCGAAGAAATATAAAACACGTGTCGAATTATTTCTCACTAAAAGTAGTTTCACCAATTTTGAAGTCAAAAGGCTCATAAAATATTGTTTCTTCATACAAACTGTTAACCCATGGTTGACCCCGTTAGGTTTCGATTTTCGAAACAAGAGTTTTCATCTCACGTATCAAATTATTTCTCACTAAAAGTACTTTCACCAAGTTTGAAGTCAATAAGCTCATTAATTAATTTTTGCACAGTTTCTTCATATAAGCTTTTAACCCGTCGTTGACCCCATCAGATTTTGATTTTCGATAAAATAAAAAAACATTTTTCAAATTCTTTTACATTTGAAGTACTTTCACCAAGTTTGAAGTCAAAAGGCGTAAAAAAATCAAAATATTATAATTAAACAGTTTATGAGATAAATTTATAAAATGAATATTTCCGCTATAAAAAGATTTCAAATATATTAATAAATATTTAATATAATTTAATTTAATAAATATTTAATATAATACTTAAAAATTTAAAAAAATTTAAGAATAAATAAATAAAACAAAATACATTAAAGTACATAAATGAATAAAATAAATGAAATACATTTATAAAATTAATATTTTCTGTCTTAAAAAAATTAGAAATATAAATTTAAAAAAAGTAAAAATATTAAAAAAATCACAATACATAAAAAATATGAAAACATTTTAAAAAATTATTAAAAATAAATAAAATAAATATGTATGAAACAAATTTATGAAATAAATATCATATTTTCAGTCTGACAACGATTAAAAATCTATATAAAAAATTTAAAAATATTTAAGAACAATTGGAAGTATCGTTTCGGAAGTTTTCTTTTTAAAAAATATTAAAAATTTATAAAAAAAAATGTAAAGCAATAAAAAGAAATTGAAAATAATTATAAAATCTTTGAAATAAATTTATTAAATAAATATTTTTGGTCTAAAAAAAATAAAAATATATTTGAAAAAATATAATAATTTTTTTTTATTTTTTATTTTTAATTATTACAGAAATTTTTTTGTAAATATTTCTTATTTTTTAGGCTGTGACATAATTTCTTACGGTTTGATTTTATTGAGATTATGAATTTGTTCTTTAATATTTACTTCTAGAGAGTCTGTTGTTAAGTGAAAAAATATATAAATAGGAAAAAGAAAATTTAAAATATAATTAAACAAAATTTAACTTGTTTCTGTATCCAGAATTCTTCAAGTGGTTCCAAATGAGTTTTCGTGTAAAGTTTAGGTTCTGGGCCATCGAAACAGTGCTTACATGATCTTCAAATTTGACAGTCTTCATGGACATTTTCAACTGTTGGACTTTCAGAGCGTGATGCATATTTGGCATCTAAATTACCGAAGTGCTTACATGACACTCGGACTCGGATGATTTCCATGGTTTTACAGACATTTTCGACTTCCAGAGCGTGGTGCATCTATGAGCTTATTTTACGTAAACTCGTATGGTACCCATATTTCAATCTTTTTTCTGTATCCAGCCTTCTTTAAGTGGTTCCAAATGGCTCTTTGTGTAATGTTTAATTTAGGTACAATCAAACCAGTGTTTACAAGATGTTCGGACTCGACAATTTCCATGGTTTTGGGGGGGGCGGGGGAGGTTTGCGGTTCACACCGCCTCCAAACACAAAAATTGCTGGTACAAAATATGGTTTTGAATGGTATTTGGCTCAAATGTTGTACTCAAAACCCCCCCAAAATTTAATCCTATGTGCGCCACTGATCAGAACTATAAAAACTATTCACATTTACAACTGTCTGACCTGTTTTTTCAGCTTTATCGAAAAAAACTTTAAAATATGGCGTATTTTTTCTTTGATGATGCACACCTTTGAAGCTCAATCAAACAAAACTGAGTGACCCAATCACAAAACTATCTGAGAAGTTTTTTTAGCATAAAATCTTGTTTTTCTAACACTGTCTTGTGTAAGCTGATAACTCGTATAGAATGCAAGATACAGTTTACTAAAGCCATCTATTAAAAAAAATAATGCATTTCTTTTAACTAAACCTTACCTACAACTATTTTTTTATTAAACTATTTTAAACTAATATTTTGTAATTTTCTTTATCCCTTCTAGGCACCGAAATTACCGGCTTGGCACATCAGCTCGGCTACGAACGTGAGGTGATACGAATTTGGTTCTGCAACAAGCGTCAGGCGCTTAAAAACACAGTCAGAATGATGTCCAAAGGCATGGTTTAGATTTCCAAGTTTCCAGCTGTCATGAGAGTGCAACTCTGAAGCAGCTGATTGATTAAGGCGTTAAGGCGTTTATAGCTGCGTGCTTTAAATGCCGCAGTTGAGAAATTTGATTGGTTCATTAATGATACCGAAATCTTATTTGTACATAATTTATACATATTCAAGCGCAAAAAAAAACTGAGAATAATTGAATTTCTAAACTAGGCCGCCAAGACTAAATAAGATGCATGGTTTGCATTTGAAAGCTTTAAGCTTCTCACAAAACTATTTAATTTAATAAATCAATTGATTAATATTTCCCATGAGGCCAAATGTGGCCATCACTGCACACACACACACACATTCAAACATATAAAACTAAAACATTTGCAAACCATGCCACATGGCAAACTATTGAATTTTGATAAGCATACAAAAATCATAGCATTTAACTATAAAAAAAATATTAAAAATATTAAATTAAAAAAATCTTAAATATAAAAAATATTAGCTATACAAATGTATGTAATCCCCTAAACTATTTAACACACACACACACCCCATAGACATAGACATGTAATGTAAAGAAGCAAATGTTTATAGGCCCAAGTAGATTTGTATTTGTATGTATTTTGTAGGCTCTCTTCTGTGCATGTATGAAATGTGATAGACGGTAGTAATGAATTAATGCAGCATACAAATAAATTATGCATTAAAATTATTAAAAGAAAAACGTGTATTGTAATAAATTAGAATTAGCCAGCCTGAACATTTAGCGCCATCTCGAAGTAGATTTGCACAGCTGTGCTACATGTTGCACATAATTTTATAGTGTAAATTAATTTCAAGTGTATATTGTAGTAGTTTAAGTAAACACAACAACGCCCCTGGCCCCTCGCTTCCCCAATCACTCAACTAGGCCATGTCTGCAAAGGCAAAATGCTGTGTCATAATGCATTTGTCATAATTCTGCTATTGTCATATCCAAATAATTGTTAAAATAGGTGCCGTAAGCGTAAGCAATGTATACCCAATTCTATAGTCCGTAGACACTGAGCGATACGATAGTTTAAGTCATACATTCAAAGCAACAACACAACTGCGCATTGAAGCAAGTTTTGCAGTACAATTTTGCTAAAAACAAATAACAAAAAAACTACTCACTAAATGACACTGAAGCTGAAATTCATTTGTAAATTTTGTGTAGCAGCAAATGTGCCATTACATACATTACATTCCGATTGAAAAAGCTGAAACAAAATTAATAACAAATTATAAAAATTATTTAAAAAAAAAAATAAAAATTAAAAAAATTAAAAATAATAAAAATTTGAAATAATGTGCAAAAACTGAATGGCAGAATAAGTTTCTCAGCAATTTGAGAGGATTTTAATGATTTTAGTATTGAAGGTCCAATTAATTTCTACAGTTTGGTATAAAATTAAGCATTATGCAGTCAGCACTGTAAAATTGATTTTTTTCAATTTATATTTCAAGTCTACAAAAAAGCATACTGTACAAAAAATGTGTTTGGTTTATATTTGTTGTTATTTATTACAAAATAAAAAATTAAAAAATATTACCACTATTTTTGAAAACAAACTTTGAGCAGAAAAAAATGGCTTTTTATGAAAAGAAAAAAATTTACTCAATAATTTGTCAACCTTTTTAATATTTAAAAATATTTCTAATTGATTGAATGTTAGTATTGTTGATTTAATGCAATTAAATGTAATTCTAAATAAATATATTTTAATTTTGTTTTTTAGTTTAAAGTAAAAGAGGTCTAAAGATCTAAGGAAGAAAAAATCTAAATCAAGATTTAAAAACATTGAAATAATTTATTAAAATTTTTACTGTAAACTAAAAAACAAAATAAAAATTTAAACAATATATTTTTTTGAAATTAAATTTAATTGCATCACATCAGCAATACAAAGATTTTGTATAAACATTTTTCTGATTCCTAGAAAAAAATTTGTTTTTCATTTTTCAAATTTTTCTGATTCCTAGAAAAAAATTTGTTAATAATTTTCTTTTTAATTTTGCCTATCTAACAATCATCAATAATTTTTAAATATTAAAGCAAAGCCAAATGTAATGTACAGGTCTTTACTGCTTAGAAACTCCTACAAACCGAAAGAATTTCTAAGAGTACAGTCTGCTCTCTTTAGTAATTCCTGATGTATTATTTAAAATATAAAAAATAAAATATTAGGGGTATACACACTGAGCTCCTTACTTTGTTCAGTACTCGGTAGTTTTGTACGTGTGATTTTTTTTCTTTTACAAAAACAAAATATACGCAAAAAACTACTAAATACCGAACTAACAAAGTAACGAGTTCAGTGTGAATACCCCTATTAATTTAATTTTTTAATTTTACTTTCTTTTTTATAAAAAATTTTAACTTTTAATTTAAAAAAAAATTTTTTTTAATTTTTTATAATAAATTATAATAAATTCCAAAGTATAAAAGTACAGTCTGCTTTCTTTAGTCATTCTTGATATATTATTTAAAATTATGTATTGAAATTTTATTTTTCAAAATTTAATTTTCAAATTTTACTATAATTAAAATTTCATTTAAAATTCACTTCTTTTCTAGACTTGAATTTAAAATTCATTGCCAAATTCAACTAATTTAATTTCTCAAAAATTCTATGTAAAAATGCCAAGTTTATGGCAGCCGAAACTAAAATCAAGCCACAACAAATAAATTAAAAAAAAAAACCAATACAATATCTAAAGAAATTTATATGAAATTTCCAAACAGAATTTAGCCAGTTGTACGAACTTATTAAATGATTGTATTAAATTATTGCTAACAATAGAATAATGAAATCCCTAGAAGTATCGTCAAAGAACAGGTGGAACTTTAACACAAAAACACACACAAACACACAAATGAATTATGTGAAAAAAAAACTCTACTTATAAAACTAGTAACTAATGTAAAAGGAAATCATGAGATACGTTTTAAGTAAATATGATAACTAGCGCACGCATACATTGAAAATGTAAATGCGTGTGTATGCGTGAAATTATTTAAATGGATTGTAATAAAAAAACACAAATGAAGCATATGAAAAATATATATGGAGGCGATTGTGTTTTGTTGTTATGATTAGAGAAACCATGGAAGCTTGGGTACTGATATTATGGGAATCGGGCTTTATACGATCTCATAAAAGATACCCTGAACGTTTAGTTCTTCTCTTTTCAGCATAACCCTAAAAGTTTCCCTTTCTTACACCTACCATCACTCCTGCTGTCAGTCTTTCTCTTGAGATTGATTGTCTAATATGTTGCTACTTCTATCGACTCATAGCTTGCAGTTGGAAACACAATCAAAGAAACTGAATGAAAGCAGAGGGACTATGTTATGGCATCCTATGTGACCAAATCTACATCAAAAGTAAGTAAATAGAAGAAGAACGAAGTAAATATATAAAATTTTTCAAGATAAACAAATAAAAGTCAACAAAGCAGAAGTTAATAGAAATTCAAAAGAAAATACAGATATTTAAAAATAAAAACCCGTCAAAATGACCGCAATGGTCTTTCTAGTGTTAAGAGTCAGTAATTTTCTGGCTCACTCATTTATGGCAAAGACCTCAACCTGGAACACTGTGGACTTATCTTTCAGACTGACTGTTAGATGGGAGCTAGTATTAACCATTTCGACGTCAAAGTTGCCTGAGAGCAACTTCACCTATTTGTCATCTTATAGCAAAAAGCTAGGATCGTTTTATGGGTTTAATTTAAGTTTTATGGGTTTAATTTAAGTAGGCACCAAAAAATTAATATTTTAAAAAGTGAATTCAAAGCAAATTACAAAAATTTTACAGTTATCCCCAAAATAATTTCCAATAGTTTGTAGCGATATCAGGGAAAGTTTGTGTTCTAATTGAAGTCTACGAATTGGGCGCGTTTGATCAAAACCCTGTTTTTTTTTAATAATGGTTAAATAAAATCAAAAAGTGATAATTTTGTATTTTGTCCATAAATATTAAATAATTTGCAAGTAATTAAAAAATATTGATACAAAATTTATTTAACCCGTTTTAAGCTAAAATTGATCAAAAGTAAACTAGCTCTAGAACTCTAACAAAGAGGCGTGGCAACTTCAAATGTCGTGTGCACATTTCTTAGGCAAATATTTCATGATTTAAATACCAAAAAGTAATATCGAGACACAGGGTAAAATTCGGGGTCGAAAGGGTTAACCATCCCCGCTCCTGAAATTTACATAGAAAGTAAAATTGAAATAAAAAATAATATTTTTATAAAATTGGGTATTATAAAAAAAAATAATTTTGATTTCTGCGAACATTACGTAATAAAAAAAATTAATTGCCTAAACTTTGACTATGACAAATGTTTTTAATTAATATTTTCCTTTTTTACTTCAACCATAATCTTTACATTTCTTTAATAATCTTTCATAATCTTTACATTTCCAAATGGGATTTGAATAAATTCAAATATTCATATTTTTAAAAAATTAAAAATTTTAAAGTAATAAAAACACATATTCATAAAATATTTAAATATCATTAATGTATTTAAAATCTAAAATTAATTTGTTTTTTAATTTTAAACCTCACATTTTTATATTATTATAACTAAAAAAATTTTTCTTTAAAAGTTTAGTTTGTAGTTAAAAATTTTAATATTTTTTCAAATTAGAAAATAGTAAAAAATATTTTTATATTCTATTTACTTATAATTAAATAGTTTTTATTTAATTTTTCAAAATTTTTTTACATTTAATTTTATTCAATTTTCATAATTATTTTTTTTAGAATTAAAAATGTTTACATAAATAAAAGTTGTTTGTGTATATTTATTTGTAATTTGTATTTAACTTTTAAAAGCTCAACTGTGGTTAGTAAACATTTAATTGCAAATATTTAATTTTTTATTTATTCGTAATTTGGATATTTATTTTTACTCAGTTTTCATGGTTTGTATTTTTTCAGAATTCGCGAATTCTTAAATAAAAGAATTTTGTTTTTATTTATTTGTTTAGAATTTTTATTCATGTTTTTAGTTTTTATGTTTCTGATTGAAACTGTTGAAGGCGCAATTGTGGTTGTTATAGTTTTCTATGTTTTTTATGGTTTTTTATTATTACTTAGTTTTTATAATTTTAATTTTTTTTAGAATTACATAACATTTTATCAAATGTTTTTTTTCATTTATTATTATTATTTATTTCGCATTTTTGTTTCATTTTTCTAACTTTTCTGTTTCTGACTGAAACTTTATATAAAACAAATGTTTTTGATTTCTGCGAAAATTATCTAATACAAAAAATTCATTGCTAAAACTTTGACTTTGACAAATCTTTTTAATTATTATTTTCCTTTTTTACTTAAGCCATTTCCAAATGGGATTTAAAAAATTCAAATATTCATATTTTTTAAAAATTAAACATTTTAAATTGATTAAAACACATATTCATAAAATATTTACAATTCTTTCATTTATTTAGAAACTAAAATAAATTTTTTTAATTTAAAAAAATTCAAATGTTCATATTTTAAAAAATTTAACATTTTAAATTAATAAAAACACATATTTATTTAATATTTAAAATTCGTTCATGTATTTCAAAACTAAAATTTTAATTAATTAATTAATTTTAATTTTAAAAATTTAAAAATTCATATTTTTCAAAAATTAAATATTTTAAATTAATAAAAACACATACCTATTTATAAAATATTTCAAATTCATTCATATATTTAAAAACTAAAATTAAGGTTTTTTAAATTAAAAAAATTCAAATATTCAGATTATTAGAAAATTAATCATTTTAAATTAATAAAAACACATATTTATTAAATATCTAAAATTCGTCATGTATTTCAAAACTAAAATTAATTTTTTTTTAATTAAAACAAATATTCAAATATTCATATTTTAAAAAATTAAACATTTTAAATTAATAAAAACACATATTTATAAAATAATTAAAATTCATTCATGTATTTAAAAACTAATATAAAAGTAATTTTTTTTTATTTAAAAGAAATTCAAACATTCATATATTAAAAATTAAACATTTTATATAAAAAAAAACACATATTTAGAAAATATTTAAAATGAATTCATTTATTTAAAAAATATAATTAATTTTTTTTAATTTGTTCATTAGTTAAAAACAAATAAATATAATTGTAGACAACACATCTTAACATTTTTAACTTTATACTTAAACTAGTAAAAATATTTAAATACTCGAAAAATTCGGCAATTCTGGGTCTAAAAGTCTTCTCACACAACTCTCCAACGGCATCTAATCGCTTAGCATTAGTTCCAGTGCCTTTTGCTTTTTGCGTAGTCGATATTCGGTGATGCCATAACTGCGAATCCAAACAGACTCATTCATTAGTTTGTCAACAAACCACTAAAACTCGCACAAAACTTACCCTGTGCTGCCCAACACCAACACACCCATCAGTATCAACAGCTTCGTTGAGGTGCACAGCTGCGAGCTGATGACATAACCGATTACCGAACCGGTTGACTCCCACAGACGAAAGTTGCTGTAGCCAGCGATGAGTTGGTTCGGAAACAAGATGCCATAAAAAGCTGCAAAAGTGCAAAATATTTTTAGTTGAGTTGACAACCACATCAAAACATAATTCACCACACACTCACCGTTCACCACCACCAACCAGACACCATCGCAAATGCCCCAAACGGCCGCAAAGGCGCAGTACATGACATAGTCCCCCTCGCGCGCCTCGTACATGAACATGTAGACAAAGAGTGCAGTATTGAGCAGCGCACAAATGGTAAACAAACAAATGCGGCCGATTTTCTCGACAATGGCGCCGGCAATGCCCGCAGCAATGGCATTGGCCACGCCGAAGCAAATCATGGCAAAGCCAATCTTCGATATGCCCCAACCGCAAGCAACAAACGACTGCAAAGAGAGCGAAGAGTGGAAAGAGCATTGAAGTGTTGAATATTTATTAAAAAAAATAAGTATTAGTTACTTACGCGTGTATAGTCCACTGCTAGGAAGGCCTCCTCGAGGCCTATGAACATTGTGATGGGCAGAATGAGCAACTGACGGCGCTTGCGCAGCAAATTAATGGTGACCGTAAGTAGCCGCAGACCGGACAGACCGTCGCCGGTTGCGCCACGCTTCACGCCATAGCTGCAGTGAAATTATTAAAAAAAAAAATTTAATATTAATTTTTGATAATTTTGAGTCTCACCGTTTCAGCGAATTGACACCGAGTATCATCAGCGCCACTGCCACCGCCATGCAAACCAGAAAAATTGCGGTGAGCAGTTGGATTTTGGCCGGCTCGGGCGGACTCAGATTGGGATTGACCTCGGCACTGATGCCGGGACAGAAACGCGCACCACACAACTCACCCACGCGACTGTTTTTGGGCACCGTCTCGCTGAAAGTCTGGTTTAGATCTGATTCCGTGGTAATGACAAAGGAGAGCACTGGGAAAGGAGAAGAAAGAAATATAAAAGGATATTAAGATCTGCAAAAGATTTTGCTGACAGGTGTTCTAACGAATGTCCAACCGAACATTTGGGTTTGGGTTCGGCCAAAAAATGGAGTTCAGTCAGACAGTAGTTGCAACCCACAAAAAAAGGAGAAAGTTGTTAAATATTCTCTACTCACCTGACGACGATATCAAATTGCCCCACACTTGTGCCATTTGATAGAAGATGAAGAAGAGTCCAAAGAATTTCACCGTATTGACATCCTTGTTCGATGTATTGCCGCGCACCTGTGTCAGCGCCTCGGCAACGGTGGAGAGATAGGTGCATTTGGCACACCACAGCGGGCCACCACCCAAGCCGACCATGAGACCTGAGTATGAAAGTGATTGAATATATAGTAATGTATGTATATATCTCTAACTTTTTGTATGATAATTGTCGTAGGACCTGGGATATTGACATCAAATTTTATCAAACAATTCAGAGGTCTAGAGTGATTATTGAAAAAGAAAGGTCATTCTTGCCTGGCAAAAGCACCGAAAGTTTTGTTAATCCTTTTTGTATTTTGTTATCATATGGCAACATACAACTTTGTAGACGCTTGAGTGCTTTATGATGATGAAAACATTGAAGCAGTGAATAAAATTTTTACGAAAAAGCGTCGAATCACTATTAGAGAAGATGTTGATAAACCTCCCTTTTCTTCGAGAACTTATCTCGAGCTGCACGGCACCTGGCAACGAAATTCGGAGATATGTGTACCTCATCGAGTGACTTAATGGTCACCTGACTACCTAATAAAATACAAATACTATGCGTTACCACACTGAGACTACTTAGTGAATGAAGTTGCAGTGATCGGGTAGGGGCGCTTATAAACTAGTTCCCATCCACTCACAGAAAACACCACAGCCGATCCTGTTTTTAGTTTTAAGCCATCGGTGAAGATCTCTAATGCATTGAGGATCGACTGCCGGCCGTTAAGCCAGTCATCCCTGCTAGAATTTTTTGTGAAAAACCTATGTGTCGTAGTGGAAGTCAAAATGGCATAATCTTTGTCTGAGAGGTTTTGATGTCCAGAAGAACCATAGGCAGTCAGACTTATTTTAATGTTTTTTTGTTTGGGATGATTCAAAGTCTTAGTACATTGAAATGAAAGATCTGACATGTTGGATGAAAATGTTAAATCAGTGAAGAAAATTGTTATGGAAAATTGTCTCACTTTTACAGAAGTTGCTTAGGACATTGGCACATCAGTTGGTTCATGATATGTGAATTGTTTTGATGTTTTGGGATTAAAACGAGTGCAACGAAGTTTTTTTGATCAAAAAAAAATACATCAATTAAATGTCGCCAACGATGATTCAGACTTGCTGCAAGAGTCATAACTGCTAAAGAAACATGGGTGCATGGTTATGACGTTGAAATCAAAGTCCAATGATTTCATTAGAAACTGCCAGAAGTGGTCAACAGAGCCAAAAGAAATGTAAAAGTTTGGCTCACTGTTTTCTTCGATTTCAATGACGTGGTGCAAATGAATTCTTGCCAGGAGATCGAAGGGTCAATGGGCCACTTCATGGCTTGTAATGTTAGGTAAGGTGAGGTCATGTGAAATGTGAGGAGATGTTAAGTAATGTGACGTGATGTGATGTGATTTGATGTGATGTGATATGATGTAATGTGATGTAGTGTGATAAAATGTAATGCGATGTAATGTGATGTGATGTGATTTGATGCGATGTGATGTGATCTTATGTGATATGATGTAATGTAATGTAATGTGATGTGATGTGATGTGATGTAATGTGATGTAATGTGATGTAATGTAATGTGATGTGATGTGATGTGATGTGATGTGATGTGATGTGATGTGATGTGATGTGATGTGATGTGATGTGATGTGATGTGATGTGATATGATGTGATGTGATGTGATGTGATGTGATGTGATGTGATGTGATGTGATGTGATGTGATCTAATGTGATGTGATGTGATGTGATGTGATGTGATGTGATGTGATTTGATGTGATGTGATGTGCTGCGATATGAGGTGATGTGATGTGATGTGATTTGATTTGATATGATTTAATGCGATATAATGTGATGTGATGTGATGCGATTGGATGTGATGTGATGTGATGTTCTGCGATATGAGGTGATGTGATGTGATGTGATGTGATGTGATGTGATGTGATGTGATGTAATGTGATCTTATGTGATATGATGTAATGCGATCTAATAGGATGTGATGTGATTTGATGCGATGTGATGTGATGTGATCTAATGTGATATGATGTAATGCGACCTAATGTGATGTGATGTGATCTAATGTGATATGATGCAATGCGATCTAATGTGATGTGATGTGATATAATATGATGTGATGTTATGTGATGTGATGTGCTGCGATAGGAGGTGAGGTGATGTGTTGTGATGTAATGTGATTTTATGTGATATGATGTAATGCGATCTAATGGATGTGATGCGATTTGATGCGATGTGATAATATGTGATATGAAGTAATGTGAAGTGATGTGATGTGATGTAATGTGTTAAATTTTTTTTGAGGAACCTGAGAATGGCTGGGAGAGGTAGTTCCTATGAGCTTCATGGCTTTCTCATCACGACAATGCAACTGCTAACAAATCGTTGTTTCTTTGTGATTTTTTAGCCAAAAACAATACTGTAACCATGTCTCAGGCAATGTATTTACCGAGCTCGGGCCTTGCAATTTTTTGCTGTTCCCAAAACTGAAAACACTTTGTATCCTTCTTTTTGTTAGAGCATTTTTATCAAATTTTGTTTACGCTATTCCTGCAAGTTTTTACTGGGAATGAATATAATATTAATTAATATTTTTTGAAAAAAAATAAAAAAAAATCGTTTCGTTCGAACAGTCTTTATATGAAAAAACATTGAAACAAAAATTAAACTAATATATTTAAAAAAAATATAAAATTGTTTGCTGCTCACCTGCCGGTATTAGCGTCTCAAAACGTGGAAAGAATTGCGCTGCTATGTAGGGCATGTAGGCAAAGAAGGCCAGAGCCATTGTCAGATGGCAGCCGAACCATCTGTAAAGATATTCAAAGTTGATAGTTAATAAAATAATTTTTATAGGAAAAAATACGTAATGTAGTGGAAGAACATTGGTAGGTGAGGAAAGGGTATGTGCGATGGTAGTCGGACTCTCAGTCCATTGTGAGATCCTTCGTAGAGGAGGATGTGCCTTGCGTTTAGTCAAACCACTTTGCCATCTTCATAAAGTCAAACAGATCCGATAAATAGACCTCCCCTACGCTTTTAATGTCCGTTTCGAATCTTTTATTAACATTGGTATTTTATTTAGTATGTCAATAGGCAGTTACAGCGAAACAGATTTAAAATGTTTCCATATAAATGCTAATCTTCTTTTTTATGACATCATGACATGTGATATGCCGTTTTTCACAAACTTTATGTTAGTTCATTCGCATGTAATCCAGATGAATTGTGCCACATGTAATCGCCGCATTATCTCCAACAACAAGTTTCGCTGGCACTCGAGCGCAGCTTAGCAGTTATGAGCAACTCTAATGCATTCATTCATTTGTTTTGCTGCACATTTGTTGTGCGTTTGTGGCTTATGCGGCAATCTGCCTGTTGTACCACTGCATAATGGATCGCAGCACACCAACACACATGCACACACGAGTACGACCCACATAAGCCGGCGCACACGTATGTATGTATGTATGAGTATGTGGGTTGCATGCTGCACAATACTGCAGTCTGTTTGCGGGCGAGCTTAATGCAGTTATTGATTTACGAACAGAATCAGTAAAGCAACCAAAGCAGACAATTCAAGAGGCATTTCTTCATTCTTCTCATTCAGTCGCATTGCTTTGTATTTTCTGTTTGAAACAAAGCCGGAAGCGGCTTTGGGGAAATTGTTTATGGAATGTCTGAGTCCTTGTTGTAGTCTAAAGAGGGTTTAGAAATTTTGTTGAATTTTTTTTTAATTTTTAATGCATCTGATTGAAGCTTTCGTTAGCCCAACAGCAACAGTTTTTTATATTTATTTTTATTTAGTTTGTAATATTAGTATTTTTTAGAATTAGGTAATTTTTAATCAAAAACTTGTTTATGTATTTGTTCATTTAGATTTTTTATTTATTTAGAATTTGTATTTATTTAGAATTTGTATTTATTTTTTAAGTTTTGCATTGAAACTTTTCAACGCTCAACTGCAACAGTTTTTCATATTTATTTTTATTTAATTTTTATAGTCTTATTTCTTTCAATTAGGGAATTTTCAATCCAAAAGTGTTATATTTTTTTATTTATTTATTTAGGATTTTTTTATTTTTAGTTTCTAAGTTTTGGATTGAAATTTTAGAAGGCTCAACTGCAGGTTTTTTTATAATTATTTGTATTTAGTTTTTCAATTTGTATTTTTGGAAATGGAGAACATTTTTCAAAATTTTTTATATTTATAAATTTTATTAAATATTTTTTAGTTTATAAATATTGGATTGAAACTTTTTAAGGCTCAACTTCAAGTTTTTTTATAATTATTTGGATTTTGTTTTTCAATTTGTATTTTTGCGCATAGCGAAAATTTTAAATATTTGGTTATTTAGTTAGAAATATTTTGATAAGGAATTTATTAAGATTTTTTATGTAGGTTTTTTTTTGTTTTTATGTATCTAGTTTAAAATTATGAAAATTATATTGGCACCTTTTTTACTTTTTTATTTGGTTTTTATAATTTGAATTTTTTTAAGTGTAAGAGATTTTTTGATTAAGATAAAAAATAATTAATTTTTGCGTTTTTATTTATTTACTTAGAATTTTCATTAATTTTTTAGTTTTTATTTATCTAATTGAAACATTGAACGACTCAAGTGTAGTTTTATAGTTTTTTATATTTACTTTTATTTAGTTTTATAATTATATTGTTTTATAGTTTGTATTGTTTTAAAATTAGAGAATTTTTAATTAAAAATATAAGTTTTTTTTATTTAAAAATGGTTTTTCATTATTGCAATTACTTTACTGATTGAAACTTTTAAAGGCTAAACCGTACCACTTTTTTTACATTATTTTTATTTTTAGTTTTCATAATTTGTACTTTTTAGAATTAAATGATTTTGAAATAAAAATAAGTTGTTTTTATTAAGGTATTTATATATTTTTTATTTTTAAAATAGATTTAACATTTTTATGTTTCCTCAAAAAATTAGTTTTTAGTTTTTAAAAGTTTTAGTGTTATTTCAAATTAAAAAATATTTACTAAAAATATTTTTAATTTTATTTACTTATAACTTAATAATTTTTCTTTAAAAGTTTAGTTTTTAGTCTTTAAAAGTTGTAGTATTTTTGCAAATTAGAAAATAGTAAAAAATGTTTTTATATTTAATTTACTTATAACTAAATAGTTTTTATTCACTTTTTTCAAAATGTTTGAAAATTTAATTTTTTTAAATTTTCATAATTTGTACTTTTTTAGAATTAAAAAATTTTTAAATAAATTAAAGTTTGTGTATATTTATTTGTAATTTGTATTTAACTTTTGATAGCTCAACTGTGGTTAGTAAACATTTAATTAAAAATATTTAATTTTTTATTTATTTATAATTTGGATATTTATTTTTATTCAGTTTTGTTGGCTTGTATTTTTTCAGAATTAACGAACCATTAAATAAGAGAATATTGTTGTTATTTATTTGTTTAGAATGTTTAATTATGTTTTTAGTTTTTATGTTTTTGATTGAAACTTGTTGTTGTAGTTTTTTATATTTTTTCTATATTTTTTATTTTTGCGTAGTTTTTAGAATTTTAATTTTTTTAGAATTATATAATATTTTATTAAATGATTTTTATTTATTATCATTATTTATTTCGAATTTTTGTTTCATTTTTCTAGCTTTTCTGTTTCTGATGGAAACTTTTGGAGACTCAACAACACTCAACTCAATAGACTACAACACTTTTTTATATTTACTTGTAATTATTTTTTATAATATGTATATTTCAAAATTTACGAATTTTTAATTAAAAATATTTTAATATTAGTTTTTTCATATTAAGAATTCTTGCTTAAATTTTTTTAATTTTTTATATTTATTTTTATTTCAGTTTGAAATGTTTATTTTTCATTAAGAAATTTGAGAATCCATCTGCGAATATTTGATAAATTTTATTAATTATTTAGAATTTTTTAAACCAAGCTGTGGCTTTTATAGTTAAAATATTTTAATTAAATTTTTAGTGTTTTATTTTTGTTTTTGTTTATATATTTATAAGAAAATATTGTAAAAGAAATGAAGAAAGAGAAACAAATAATATTTGTTTAATTTTTTTTGTAATGTATATCTTCAATTTAAACTTTTAAAAGCTCGATTGCGGATGTTAAAGCATTTTTATATGGATTTTTGTTGTATATGTATTCAAGTTATTCACACTTTCTATTGGTTTTAGTGTTAAACTGTTTTTATTTTCTTTTAAATTTTTTAATGCATTAATACTAAAAATTAAGCTTTCATTTGAATTTTTATTTTTTTTATGGAACGTTATGTAAAGCATTGAATTACTTAATTATTATGAAATATTTTCATATGATTTAATTTTAAAATATGTAAGTGACATTCTGCTCGTATGGAGAACAATACCATTCAACTCTTCACTCTCAGCTCAAACCACGTAATAAACACTTAACTGGCCAGACGACCGGCCGGCTTAACAGTCCGCAACCACAAAATTAAATTGCCCAAAGTGATAAAAACCACAATTAAACACTTCATGTAGCAGCAGCAATAAAAGCTTTATGAATAAGTTAAAACGACTCGCAGTCGCAGGCAATTACGAATATACACACACACACACACACAAACTAACTGTCACATATTCATTCCTAAATGTGCCCGCATATGACCAACGACTGCTCATATCTTGCAAAATAGCGGCCTCGTGATCGTCAATGCAAAAAATTGGCAATGTCTGTTCGGGGTATGATAAAAGGATTGAATTTAATTAAGAATTTATACAACAGACACGCATTCACATATATACATACATACAATGCATGAATAACAATTACATGTTAATACAAAACTCTGCAAAAGTTTGTCATTCGACCATAACGTTCGGGTTTTAATGTAATTTAATGTAAAATATGCGCAATTTGAAGGCTTGAGGGGCCTAAAAGTAGGCAAACAATTTTGGTCAGACACAATAAAAGGTGAGGTAAAAGTCAGCAAAATATTGGTGCATACAATAATTTTTAAAACTGATGGTAAATGTTAATTCTGATTTTCTTCTACTTTTATTTCTACTTCTACTTTGTATCTGTTTAATTCTTAAAATGGATGAAAATAAAAATTGGGTGACTTCCAATAGTGCGAACCTTGTAGATTGTTTATTAATACCAAAATATGCGACAAAAAATAAAAAATTGTTTCACACCGGAAAAAATCCATATGGGCGTGAAACTAGAGACCAAACATAGTAATACTGCGTACTCAGTTTTTCATTTCTACATTCTTTGTCCTTTTAAAAGGACTTCAAAATTTTGAAGGGGATAAAAATACAAAAAATTTAAAAAATACTTAATCTCGTTAGATTATGGCGATATGTACATCAAATGAAAGAGGAAAGGTTCAAGAATTTAAATAAAATGAATTTTTTATCGATTTGTAAAAAAAGGATATGAAAAAGATCCTTTGAAAATTTTAATCCTTAATATTCTTGAAAATATATGTATATAGAATTTTCTTGAAAAGTAATTATGTTAAAATCCCAAATCTCCTTGATCACGTGTCAAAATTTCATTATTCTCGCTTCATTGATTTTGTATCTTTTTATTATTTAAAATACTGATACTCAAATAAATTAGAATTTTTGTACTTCATTAGAATTGCAGCTTCCGCCTTTTTTTTTAATAACTTTCGAAGTAATAAAGTTAGAGTAATGAAATTTTGATACATGATCAGGGAGATTTGGGGTTTTAACATACTTACTTTTCAACAATATCGATGTAAATTTTCAAGGATATAAAGGATTGAAATTTTCAAAGAACCTTTTTCATATCCCTTTTTTACAAATAGATAAAAAATCAATTTTATTTAAATTCTTGAGCCTTTCCTCTTTCATTTGATACACATATCGCCATATTCTAACGAGGTTAAGTATTTTTTATATTTTTTTTATTTTTTATCCAATTCAAAATTTTGAAGTTTTTTTAACAGGACAAAGGATGAAGAAATGAAAAACTGAGTACGCAGTATTACTATATTTGGTCTCTAGTTTCACGCCCATATGGATTTTTTCCGGTGTAAAAAATTCTGTTGCACGGTGTAATTTATCAAATATTTGTTCAGAGTATAAAATATCTGTACTAGCTAAAATACTTTTGTGTGTCCAGTTCCCCAAAACATGAAAATTTATTAAAATGTAAGGACATTTTTTAGTTTAGGAAAGTATTTTTTTTTAATTTCACATCTTCATATAGAACAAATGAAGATAAGAGAACAAATGGTTCAATACCGAAAATATGTTGACCTCTGTTAAGAAGTTGGATTAATGTGTCTCCTCCTGGCATTCAGAGGCGGGCACTCAAAGAGGCCAATAATGCCTATGCCAATGGGTTTTCTAGTGTTAACCCTTTCGCTATTTTGTTGCCATATGGTAACATGCTGCTTTGTGGACGTCTGCGTCTGGTTGCAAGAATAAATTTTTTTGTTGGTCTTTAGAATAGTTTGAAGTTATAGGAAAAATACGAAATTAATAAACTGAATATTTAAGTTTAAGGTAGAGAAGTATACACGTTTTTTTAATGGCATATCTTGACATAGTAAAGGAAGAAGAAGCAGAAAAAATTAGAGAACTTTTTAATTTGACGTTTTCTTTCAATTTAGATACTTTTTTTTTAATTTTGGCTGAAGTAAATGAAGAAATATTGAAATTTTCGTTATGCGGAAAAAGTTGTATGTCTAACTAATTATTACAGCCAGAACGATGTGGTTGCTCTCATAGAAAAACACTCTAAAATACAGGGTCCGAGTATAAAAATTTAAAAATTTCTTATGGATTGTTGCTAATATAACCACATAGAAGCCTAAAACGTAAAATTTACAATTTTAACTTCCCCCAGTAAAAACCTGTAGCGAAAGGGTTAAAGTGCTTAAATTTCATTTTCTTTTCATTGTTGGAATTTTGTGATTTTTTTTAGCAAACACTTTTCAACTAATTTTCAACTAAACTGAATATTCATTGACTCATACACTAAACGTGTAATTTATGGAACGAACGCTACTCGCGCAATCCTTCAACTGCGGCCGACTGCGTTTTCCTTTTGTCTGCCATCGCTACTGCTTGAGGCTTCATTTGAGTTCACTTTGGTTATAAATAATAATAAATCTAAATAAATCCATAAAAGTGATTAAGTGGCAGCGCACAAATAGACAAACATCAGCGACAAAAGCTGAAAGTGGCTGCTTCAACTGAACCTTTGTGCGGCCGTAAGGAAGAACTGAGAGCGGCTGAGCTGAGCGGTGGCCGACTCGTAAATTTCATTTGTGTGAGTGCGCGCCAATTGAGGTGGAAATGAAATGATGAACGGATCGCATAGAAAACGGCACGTGGTGCGTTGATGTGTTCACGATATCGAATGCAACAACAAGCAACATTAAAGCAAACTTACTGTGCCGAATGGCGAAGGGTTATGCCGATTTGTAGGCAACAACAACAACAACCATTCACTCTGAACTGAACCAATGCGTGTGGCCTTCGTTTGGCGGCCACTAGGCGCGCACATATACATACATATATAGATGTATATACTGTATACATACATACAAGCAAGTGTTAGTTTGTCGCCATCGTTGTCGCTCATCGACATAATTTATAATTTTGTCGTGCGTTGCGGTTGACAGCTCGACCGCACCTACACGCTTCATCAATCGATCATCGCACTAACATCGACAGTCAATTGAATTTATGTGATTTTCATGCAGCACACTTTTAGGCTGACAGCAGTGACGGTCGACATTTCATGTTGATTTTCACACCAAAAACCCTAATGCGATTTTGGTTGGTTGCGTTTGTCGAACAGTTCGCAACAATCAGCAATTTTGCGCTGAATTTCGGTCATGTTTGGGGGAGGCAGGAGTGAGCATACATATTAAGCAATGTGCCCGGCAGTTGTGCGGTTCATGTACACGTGAGTAGCTGGTAAATATTAAAATTCATGACCACACTTTCGACAAGCAACTGGCGGATGTATGGATGAATGAAATATGTAATGGAAATGGGCTGAAAATTCTAACTATTTCAAGTGTTGAACGTGGAACATGAAATCGAGTGCCTAAAAGTATGCTGCAAACATTCAAAGACATTAAAAATGGGACATTGAACCCAATGCACAGTGATTCGTTCCATAGACAAAATTCAGAAAATTTATCCTCTCAGAATTTTATGATTTCGATGTCATTTGAAAGGTAAAACTCCAACTAAGAAAACTCCAAAAAATCTGTGCAAAAATTAATTAGTGTATGTACAAAAGCGGCTCAAAGTTGAAACTTTTTTCACAAAAAAATGTAAACACATATTTTCTGTTTTTTATTCTATTGAGTAAAAAAAATTTAAAAAATACATGGTTGCAAGAAGTTCCTGAAACTTTCAATATAGATTAAGAAATGATGTGGTCATTTTCGCTTTTAATGTTTTCTCAAAATTTGCAAAACTCAGGATTTTACATATCTTTAAAAATATAAAATATTTTTCTAAATTAAAAATCTGAAAATTGGTAAAACTTAGTGGAAAATATCTAAAAAGTATGTGAAAGTATGTTTCTGGATTTTTTTTTATTTTAAGAAGCATTCTTTCTTTATTGGATAATGTAATTACATCCTCCGATATCTTCCGATCTCAGAAAATAATTCAATTTGAAAAGTGGTCTAAACACTTATTTTTCGACAAAATTTATTATTTTTATCCCTAAAAGTATGCAATCAGCATGAAAAATTGATAAAATTGCAAAAAAGCAAAACTAAAGGGTCCTAAGACAATTTATGTTACTCTTTGCAATTATCAATGTTGACGTTACCGATTAAATGTAAAATCTGAAAAATCTAGCCAACACACTCGTTGCTATAGCTCACCAAAAATGACGAAAATTGCAAATTTAAACTACAAGCCAAACTACAAAATTTTAAGAAAAACAAAATGGGTAAATGAGTAAAAGTTAAAACTACCTATTATTTAGTAGCATACTTTTGAGCGCGCTCCACTCCTACTCCACTATTCACATCTCTCAATGACCAATAAATTTCCGTTTAATGCCATTTGACCTTTGCTTAATTTTCTGTCAATTTTTCCGAATTGCTTCGTGTTTATCACAACTTACCTTATCACTGTCATCGGCAGAAATATATTCGACAATATCAGCGATCCATAAATGACCGCCAGCGTTGTGGTGCCCAGCGCCTTGTCCGAATTCACCGAACTCTGCAGATTCGAGGTGCCATGAAACGCAGTGAAGTGAATCATAAAAGCGAGTCCGATAACGACAACATTCTTGGCAATGATGAGCCGTTCGCGTGGCTCGTATTGACGCACCGCTTTGGCATTGGCGTCGCCATTGTTGAGCGTATTTTCGGCCAGTGGATCTTCGTTGGCGTTATTGTTGTTTGGATGATTGTTGAGCGAAATGGAATTGGAACTGGTGTTGCCCATTGTGTGAAAGGAAGCGAACAGCTGGCAGGGAGATGCTAAAGTTGTATTGTGTGCTTTCTATGTTGGTGCTGAAAATAGAGAAAGAGTTGATGAATGAAACTGCGTTGTCTTGATTAAACAAAATTAGATAAGAAATTTGTGAAAATCAGCTGAAATAATTATAAATAAGATACCATTTATGAAAATGTTTAGATGGATTTGTGATGACTGCACTTAAAAAAAAACGTTGAATTAAACATGTTCAAGGCCGGCCTCGATAGTCTCATACCGAAGCCCTAGGTTCGAGTCCTAGCTCGGGTTGGTGAAACGCTAATCACTTTCTATCGCTGGCATATTTATGGCATCATTACCAGTGACGAAAGATGGGTCTATGAATAAGACATCGAAACTAACCCAGAATCATCGTAATGCCGCTTCTCAGACGAGTCAAAACCCCAAAAAACCAGGACCAAAGAACCAGGAGTCGATCCAAAATCAAGACTTTGTTCTTTCGCCAGGCCAGACAGCATCTAAATAAGAAGCATTTCGGAAACGTTTTGAGGGAAAATGTTCATCGCCAGAAGTCAGAATTATGGAGAGACAACTCCTTGTGTCTTCACCTACTCTCACAACTCATTTATTTATTTATTTTCCATTTATTTTATGCATTTTATTTATTATTTTTATTTATTATTATTATATTTTTATTTGTTATTATTATTTGATTTATTTTGTATGCATTTATTTGACCAAAAACAACATTCATACTGTTTTCTAACACTAGAAAGACCACAAGTTTTTCAAACCTACAAAGACTACTTATCATATCTGCTGATATCTCGAAAAGAACACATTTGATTTGACTAATTTTTTACAAAATAAATTCAAAAAAAATATATAAAATTTTTCAAGATTAAAAAGTTGAAAACAAGCAACAGTTGATAGAAATACTACAGAAAATACAAATATTTAAAGATGAAGAACTCGAAGAGAACACATCGGATTTGGCTAATTTTTTACAAAATAAATTTTTTTAAATATATAAAATTTTTCAAGATAAAAAATAAAAGTTGATAAAAAGCAAAAGTTAATAAAAATACTAAAGAAAATGTGGATATTTAAAAATGAAAACCCGTTAAAATCACCGCAATGGTCTTTCTAGTATTAAGCTCTGTATTCACTCGTCATGGATCCTTGCGACTGTTTCCTATAACCGTAAACTCAAGTTAACATTTCGCGGAAAGCGTTTTAAAACAATTGAGGCAATAAAGGAGAATTCGTAAAAGGAGCTGAAAGCCATTCAAAAATCAACTTACGAAATTTTCACAATAAAATAAGCGTTGCAATATGTAAACTGCTTGTTGGGGAGATTTCTTTGAAGGAAATAAAATGAATATCAATGAATAAATTAATCGTTTTCGCTATTTTAAGAATTCCAGGTATTTTTTGATCAGAAGGTTTATAAGAATCTCAATGGATTTCAGCTTACACTACTTTAAATAAAATATAAAAAATTAAATATATAAAAAAATATATAAAAAATATATAAAAATAAAATATTGTGACGATAATGCTCTGCGCAACTGCGAGCCCCCTAGCATAGGCAACACAAAAACATTGAACGGGCATTGGTCGGCAGCAACAGCATTGCAGATGGTTTGGGACAATGCTGGAGGGTTCGAGAACGAGTCATGCTCCGGGCAGACAAGTATTAGTTTGGCGAATCAGTTTGAGTTTGAAAAGCAACGGTGTAGCACAAATAAAAAAAGTGAAGTGAAAGTAAAGTGACTTTAAAAATTGTCAGTAAAGTGACTACTGTGTTGAACTGCGTTAAAGACATTCAGTGTGTTTCGTTTGGGCACAATTCAGTGATACGAACTACGCCTACGTTGGCCAGGAGAACTAAATTTTCATTAAAAATTTTTATTCATTTTAATACTTTTATTTATTTATTTATTTCAATATTCACTAAAGTTTTCTTTCGCACTTTTATAAACGAGATCAAATGGAATTTAAAATTCTGAAATTCTGATACAATTTTTGCGCAGATGCACATTTGAGCGAACCTACTGAAAGTACACGTGACATGTGTGCTATGTACAACAATCAAAGCATTCGATTTACAGCAATCAACTGCGCTGAATTGAAGCGCGAAAATATGCAGACAGACAGCTTATTTACCCCGTTTTGGCGTAGGTATGGAAATTGAAATCGAAGCCTGTTGCTGTGTGCTACTAGAATTTTGCTGTAATTGTTGTTGTTGTTGCTTTGGTGATGGTATGCTTAGTGTTGCCAGATCAGGAGATTTCCTTCTAGATTTAGGAGATTCTTGGCTTTTTAGGAGAATTTTTAGACGGAAGAATTGTTAAGGAGAAAGTTTAGGAGACTTACATTTTATGTTAGGGGATTTTTCAGATGCTAAGTGGATTTTTGGGAGATTTTCAGATAACGAAATATGATGTATGGGGAACACTGGCAAGAAAACTTATTTTGCCAAAAATTTTAATATTCAAAGCACTCTATTGTGTTTAATATTTTTGAGCTTTAATGCAAGCTCGTGTCTCGTGTCGTGTCTCGTTCTCACTTATTGCTTTCACCATGCTTCAAAGTGTATAATTTATGTAATGAATGAAAGAAGTTTACAAAAGCGAATTTCATACCGATCTCAATTTTTATATGTTTTGTTTGTGTCAAGTTGATTTTAAGCTGCAGCTGAATGATTAAAGAGGTTGCAATAAAAAAATATATATTTTTATGAACGAAAATATCTATTTTTTTCTCCCTTTCCCCATCCTCCTGAAATGTGTGCTGTAACATATGTTGGAAAAAACAGTGTTGCATACACATTTCAAAACGAGTGAAATATATGTGGTATCACAATGGGCCTTTCGGGCCTCCGAGTGTCTCTTATAGAGGCAGCCACCATAACCTAACCTAACCTAACCTTATGAACGAATTTGTATTTTTCTATGAGATGTTGAATTCCTTAGTTTATAATGACAAAAATTATACCAAAAATTTTTAAGAGAGTTTTTACATTTTTGGGAGGAAATTTCAGCTTTTTTTAAGATTCGGGAGAAAGTCACTTCAGGTATCTGGCAACACTGGGTATGCTAGAAAGTTGACATTGCAGCGAGCGGCGCACACAATATGCCACAATAAGCGCTTTCAACTGAAACTGAACTTCGTTGAGCCAAAGTCAACACTCACAATCGCCAAACAACCGATTGGTGCGACAGAACAATGTGTGGAACTGTGCTAGTTCAATGTTGATTAGTGCTGATGTGGTCATTGCTGGGGTGCAGATTCGTTCTTTTTGATGGTTAGTGAGTTGTAGTGTTGACTGTGGCTTAAATTTCAATTTGTATTTTTCAATGATTTTCAATCTTTCATCAATTTGTGACTAATGCTGATTAAAAAGTTTTTAAACTGAAAATTAAAAGCAACACAACCTTACAAGTCCTTTTTGGCTGCACACATATAAACGAAATCAAGGTCATTTCCAAATTGCAACAACCCTCTCGACACAGTTTCCCATCCACCCTTCGCCGCTTTGTCTGATTAAGAGGAAGTTAAATTTAGGCTGCCGTCAGCAACTTTCACCGCTTCGCAGAAAGTCAATTTCAAAGCGATAGACAGGTGGAAGCTGATCGTTAGCCTTAAGGCTTATAAATATGCAAACACACACATACACAGAGACACACATACATGTGCGCATTTGAATATTTTACACGGGCACACGGCAGTTGAACGAGCTCGCACTCGCGCACTCAGCATGCTTGGCTACGCACACATACCCACACACACACACACAACCACACACAACCACACATACAGACCTTCGTTTGGGCCTGGCACTTTAGTGAGCAGCGAAGCGTTCACCTTTAGGCGTAAATATTTCGCCGGGCATATTATCGTGAATTTTTCCGTTTGGAATGTCAGTCGAGTTGTTGAGTTGGCTAAGCTGCAATTTTGACAGTCACAGTCACAACACTTTGACTTAAATTAAATTGCATCGTATAACTACAGCAACCCACACACACAAACACACACACACACA
Source organism: Melieria picta (assembly GCA_964056695.1). Lineage (NCBI taxonomy): Eukaryota > Metazoa > Arthropoda > Insecta > Diptera > Ulidiidae > Melieria > Melieria picta. The sequence continues at coordinate 113,934,309 of OZ057400.1, forward strand.
TACACTTAAACACGCCGTTTGCACAGCATTTTGATTTTTGCCACCAAATCAAATCAAATCAAATCAAATTTGTGCGACTTGGCGTAATTCGTGTCGTGACTTGTATTTAGGGTTGAATTAATTTGCTTGAGTGCATCGGGTTTATGCTGTTTGTCTTTGTTTTTGCATTTCTGTTAAAGCCTTCAGGCTGCCGCAATTGATTTGATGTGATTTGGGTTTTTAATGCTTCTCTCGTAGCATACTTTGTGGCGCTATGAGCGCAAAATTTCACAAAATTTGAATAAAAACACAATTTTTATTAATTATACGTGAGTGATGACTTTGAGCTGCCGCTTGGCCTTCAAGCGTGCATAGGAAAGTATCGAAAACAATACAAAAACAGTGTGAAATTTTATGAAGTACGGAAGGCGCTAGTAAGATGAATGAAGACGTACTGCTAGCGTCAGCTGGTAATTAATTACATTTTGTTGTAATAAATCAATGGCAAAAATATGACTTTATTTCGCTTGCAGCAGCAGCAGCAACATACTTTGCGGCGCTGATTTCTTATACTAAATAATTCGATTTAAGGTCATTAAAATAATGAGCCTGATTTTATGTTAATGTGTACCTATTATAATTTTTTAATTTTTTAATTTTTTTTTTATTTTTAGACATTTTTGTTACAGTAATTACTAAAGTCGGAAATGTTGGCTATTAAAGAGTAGGACTATCAGTAAGTTGTATATTTATTTATTTATTTAAGCCAATCCACTGTGATTCGACTCCATACAACCGCGGGACAAAATTAGAAGGAGTAGTCCGTTCTTCATAAAATTTGGTATAATAGTTAATCATGGTCTGCTGAAGTGAAATCTCCATTTTGTTTTTCTTAAACTTTTGTAATTTGGCAATGCCTGAGACTTAAATTTGAAATTTTTCTCATTTTTTGAGAGCTATAGCACAACGTGTGTTGGCTAAATTTGTCAGATTTTACATTTAATTGGTAACGTGAACATTGATAATTGCAAAGAGTAACAGAAATTGTCTTAGGACACTTTAGTTTTACAATAAAAACGATAATAATAGACGTATGTTTTGCTTTTTTGCAGTTTTCTAAATTTTTCATGCTGATTGCATACTTTTAGGGATGAAAAAAATAAATTTTGTCGAAAAATAGGTGTTTAGACCACATTTCAAATAGAATTATTTTCTGAGATCGGAAGATATCGGAGGATGTAATTACATTATCCGACAAAGAAAGAATGCTTCTTAAAATAAAAAAATCCAGGAACATACTTTCACATACTTTTTTAGATATTTTCCTCTAAGTTTTGCTAATTTTCAGATTTTTAATTTTGAAAAATATTTTAAATTAAAAGTGAAGTAAAATCTTCAGCTTTGGAACTTTTGAGAAAACATTAAAAGCGAAAATGGCCACATCATTTCTTAATCTATATTGAAAGTTTTAATAACTTCTTGGTAACCATGTATTTTTACAATTTTTTTTCCTCAATAGACTAAAAAACAGAAAATATGGTTTACAATTTTTTGTGAAAAAAGTTCCGACTTTGAGCAGCTCTTGCACTTGCAATAATTATTTTTTCACACAGATTTTTTGGGGTTTTCTTAGATGGAGTTTTACCTTTCAAATGACATCAAAATAGTTAAATTCTGAGACTATAAATTTTTTGAATTTTGTCTATGAACCGAATCACTGTGCAATCGAACAGCAAAGAATACAGGCTAGAAAAATTTATATAAAAAATATATAAAATATAAAACATATATAAAATGAGAAAACAATTAAAAATTAGTATAACACTTTGACTAACTATAATAGAAATGAATTAATTCTTTAAACTTTACTTCAGCAATGGAAAAATGTTTATTAAATTAATTAAAAACAATAAAAAATACACTTGTTTATTATTGTTACGAAAATTTAGTTATGCTAACCAGCGCAGGTGTAGTTCGTATCACTGGGTTGTGCCCAAATAAAACACACTGAAACGCAATTCACTATTAGTAAACACTTATTTACAATTTTCAAAGTTACTTTACTTACACTTCACTGATTCAGTGGTCACTAGTCACTTTCACATCACTTTACTTATCCGTGTTGCATCGCTGCTTGTCAAAACCAAACTAATTTGCAGCACCTGTCAATACTGCCTTTTTTACTTGTCTGCCCAGAGCGTATCTCATTCTCAAACGTTTCAGCATCGCCTCGAACCGTCGCTGCAATAATTTTCGCAAAATTACCATGTCCCCTAAAAGTATGCAATGCTGCTGTTGTGGACAAATGCCCGTTCGGGGTTGCCCTGTTGCCTATGCGATGAGGCTCAGAGTTGCGCAGAGCATCATAGTGACAATATTTTAAAATATCTAATACAAGGTCTGTCCCACGGAAAACTAGACTGCTCAAAAAACAAAACAACAAAAATTTTGTTTGCAAAATTCATTTTATTCAAAATACTATCTTTCTGCTTCGATAAAACGTTTTGCACAATCAATTAGATCATCGAATCATTTTTTGAAGCCATCTGTATCCATCGTCTTCAAAATTTCGGTCGTCGTGTTTTGAACTGCTTCAACATCAGAATATGGTTGTCCTTTCATCGACAAATGCATTTTACCGAACAGAGAGAAGTCACATGGAACCAAGTCAGGTGAGTAGGGCGAGTGATTGATGTTTAAATGGACCAAAAAATTTGACTAAAAAATCGGTTAACAAGTTGGATCGATGAAAAGGTGCGTTATCGTGTAACAAGCGCCAGCGCCGTTTTCAGGATATTGTGGCCTCACAGGACGAATACGAGCCAGCAAACGCCCCATAACATCAACATAAAACACTCCATTAACAGTTTGGCTAGTTGAAAGAAATTGTTTGTGAATAATGCCTTCCGAATCGTAGAAACAAATCAACATTGACTTTACTTTTGACTTCTCAAGACAACTTTTTTATAAACCGAATTGTCTCGGTGCTTCCATTTTGGCACTTTGCCGCTTGGTTTCAGGATCATATTGAAAACACCACTTCTCGTTACCAGTAACAATCGAAAATTTAAAGTTTGGATCCGTTTTTTCCTCTCTAATGAGGTTCTTGAATTCGGAGATTTTTCGTAATTAGTCAATTTGTGTGGAACAAAGCGCGCACACACCTTCCGCAGATTTCAATGGTCGGTCAAAATGAGATGAATTGAATTTTTTAACATATTTAATTCCTTTTCCATGTATCGGAATGACGATTTCTGCTTATTTTTGATGAATTCTTGCACTTTTTCAATGTTACTTTGTGTAACTACGGTGTTGGAAGTACCTAAGATTGTCAGCAGTTGGTGGTCCCAGTTTTCGTTTCAAAATTGCTCAATTGTGAACCACGATTTCGACTCTCGAATTATTTTATCTAATATCAGGGTTGGGTTCACTGCAGTTCAATTCCGGCCGACTTTTAGCTAATTCATTTGCTAGTTCATTTAGCTCTCACGGAACATGTTCTCTGCTTTACACATCAGATTGCCCCTCAACATCAGATTGACCCTCAACTATACATCACAGAAAGAGAAATGGTTCTCGTGTAGTACAAGTCCCACATTAGACGGGTTTTTGGCTTTCAATGCTTTCCAAATCTATAAAAAAAACATCATAGACATCCTAATTTCACAGCTATACCTGTTCAGTTCATGGATCAGAGAATGAGTTAAAAATAATTTCCATGTCCATTCATGTTTATTACTTGTCTTTTTGAGGATTTATTGACTATGTTACCTATACAAAAGTTGCTTAAGTTAATCGTTTAACTCCTCTTTTAACTTAAATGAATTAACTTTCAATCAAAACAGCTCTTAAATGTGACATTAACTTACTGCTAGACCTTCATCTTACTTAACTTCAACTTCGAAGTCTCTTTAAAATTAAATTCAAACACCAGCATCTGTTAGGTGCGAGCTCAACTTCTAACAGGAAATTGCAAATTGTTTTTCCAATATTTATATTTACTGTCCGCTTAATGCATTGACACTGTCCTATAGCCTAAATTTAGGCGCAATAAAAATGTCACATTTTATTAAAGTCACACAGCGGTAAATTGCTGATGATCGTCATAAATTGTCAAACACATACACAGACACACATATCAATATGAACAAACACCTCAACTCGATCCAGGCATCGTATGTGCGCATACATAGATTTCCACTTAACGCCCACGTATGTACCTGTATACATATTTATGTATGATTGTATGTGTGGAACGCTGCAATTTATTGACTTGGTAACTTTGCACCAGTCAATAACATAAATCGTTGCAATTTTATTTATTTTTTGGTCCATAAGCCGCCTAAAAGTAGGCTTTCCACTGATGCTGCGCACACACACACACATACATATATAAAATTTGCAACCAGCCGGAACGCCGGCACAAGCACTCAAACAGTCGTCCCAAACAGTTTTTGTTTCAGTTGTGTTTTATGATAATCAATTTATGGTTCATTTAGGCTGCCACATCATAAGCAAAAGTGTTTGTGTGTCTAGTCTACGCCGCACAGTGTCGCGAGTGTGGCCAAAAATGGTAAAAATCAATGTTACAAAATGACTAAAATGAATATGGCAGTCGACAGATAATATCTCAACTAAGAAAAATCCGTTTTCCGATCTTCAATATCCTACTCCGTTCCATTTTTACGTAGCTTCAAAGTTGACGTTAAAAAATACGCATTCGTTCCAAGTTTGTGGGCAATGCTTTGTGCTGAATGAAAAATCAAATGAAAATATAATTTATGTACTAATATAGTCATGTTATATATTAAATAAAACTTTGGAATTTTTCCTGTATGGCAGCACTATTTTTTGGTTTGTGCTTTAAAATAACTGTGAAATTGAAATAATAGAAATAACTGTGAAAATTTCGGTTTACTTCTAACAAAGAACCAACAGTTTGGTGGAAAAAAGTTTAAAAAACGTCAAAAAACACTTTTTTAGTTCCAACCCTAAATTACTCAAAAAAGTACATATGTATTAACATAATCCGGTGTAATTTTTTGCTTACAAGTGCTTATTTGGTGGTTTTTTGAATTTTTCTAGTGACGCCTCCACTAAAAATATGTGATTTCTTCGAAGTGTGGCGTAAAGCTGAATCCAGAAAGCGATCAATAAAACTTGATTTTCCTATAAATTTACTTAAAGATAAGACGGGCGTTGATGTTAATCATGAGCAAAAGCAAAGTTTGCGTCCCCACCTAAACATTTACTTTTTGTAGTGGCACCTACAGTAAAAAATGATCATTTTTTCGAAGTATGGCTTCTGACGCACAATGAAAGTAGCGCCAAAGCATCGGCTGCAATGATGAGCTCTATAAAGGACAAGGTTGGCACATTGTTCGTATCATCAAAAGTGGGCAAAATGCCACGCCCACTTTAAAAATCTAAACATTTATACCAAAATATGGTATTACAAGGTGAAAAAATTAATACACGAATTCATAAAGGGAAAGTTTTGGCCACTCAATAAATATAGTCCAGCTGCCACGCCCACTTTAAGGTTTTAAAAAGCGTACCAATTAAAATTACAGCCTCCTAAAAGTACAGTTTTAGTTGTAGTAAAATACGAATATTTTTGAAAGTGGGCGTGGCGTGGCCCATTTTTAGTGTGAGCTTTTGAGTCATTATTTTAAGCTCAAATACAAAATTTCATAATTCTATCACTAATATTAAGCACGTTATTTCAATTTTACAGTTCCTTTCGTATGGGAGGTGGGCGTGGCAGTGGTCCAATTTTAATGTTTTTTTGTGAATTTCTTAATTTCCACCACGAAAACAATCTCACCAAGTTTCATCGAGATAGGACAACGCTAAGTATTTTTGGCCACGGCTTATATGGGATCGTGACACTGTGCGCCGCCGCATGGAGCCAACTTAATTAAATAATCACACTCAACCCGCTGCAGCCTGTCAAGGCTGGTGCTGTGTCTAATCGCGTTAAATCGCACTGTGCCAACACACAGACACCGCCATGCAATTGCAGCGATTACGCACCAATTTATCGATAACAAATTGTATCGTTAATCAGCGGGCAATTTGCCATTAATGCCGCATTAACTGCATACGCGCGTATCCTTTTAGCGCAATGCTGCGTGGCGAATCGGTGCGGCGGTATGTGTGCATTTTTTTGTGTGTTAGTATGTGTGTGTGTTTGCTGTTGGTGCGCCATAAATACGCGCACACCTCGCATATGCACGCTTGGCTAACGTTGCGTATGAGCAATTTTAAAGCCATTCGCCAAGTGTGCGATTTCGGCCGTTTAAATTTATATATATTTGTGTGCGTGTTTGTGTGTGTCTGGTGCCGTTAAAAGGTTATAAGGCCAACAATAAAGCAAAGATAATGAGGGTATCGATTTTTTGTGTGTTTATTTCTCGCGTCGTTGTTGTGGCGGAAGTTTGTTGGTTGGTTGAATTTTGAAAGGTTCAGCACTTTGATTGTGTGCGTTTGGTGCGAATTAAAGTTTTTGGTGTTTTGGGTTAGTGAAAGTCGTGTGCAATGATGGAATGGACATAAAAATAGTTAGATGAACAAAGCACAGAGTGCACTATCTTTTTGTTGATTGAATAACTTTAAGATGTTGATACATCGATTGACTTGGGTAGACAAGTTTTTCAAACGTGAGCTCCATACAATTTTATCCATGAATCGATGCACACGAAATAGTGACGCTGTACATTGAGAATAATCGTTCAATTATGTTAACCCTTTCGACCCCAAAGTTGCCTGAGAGCTTTACCTATTTGTCATCTTATAGCAAAAGGTACGATTGATTTATGGGTTTAATTTAAGTAGGCACCAACAAATTAATATTTTAAAAAGTGAATTCAAAGCAAATTACAAAAATGTTACTGTTCTCCCCAAAATAATTTCCAATAATTTGCAGCGATATCAGGGAAAGTTTGTGTTCTAATTGAAGTCTACGGATTGGGCGCGTTTGATCAAAACCCTGTTTCTTTAAAATGGTAAAATAAAATCAAAAAGTGATAATGTCTCTAATTAAAAAATATTGATACAAAATTTATTTAACTCGTTTTAAGCTAAAATTGTTCAAAAGTAAACTAGCTCTAGAACTCTAACAAAGAGGCGTGGCGACTTCAAATGTCGTGTGCACACTTCTTAGGCAAATATTTCATGATTTCAATACCAAAAAGTAATATCAAGACACAGGGTGAAATTCGGGGCCGAAAGGGTTAACTTTACGTGCATATTGTCGAAAATATTGAAACCAACAAGCACTGTCTGACAACACTATTCATCATTTGACAGTAGTAGATTGTCGACATGCCGTTCATCAACGTCGAAAACGTTGCAATGAACTGGTTGAAGCGTTAGGTGCGAGTTTTTCTGAGAATCCCACATTTTGGCATCAGTGGAGCCACGTTATTGTAAAATTTTAAGAACACATTTGCATTTGTTTTCGCAGAAAGTGCAATTGACTCAAAGAATATTGCCGATAGACTTCAGTCGCTCGAATGGTTTCCACTGAACTTGATTTTTGTAAGCAAATTTTGATGGCCGACGAGGCCCATTTTACACTCTTTGGCGTTGCTAACAAGCAAAATTGCGTCATTTGAGGAACGAAGAATCCACACGAAATCCATGAAATGACATGCCATGAACAAAAAGTGACTACTTGGGCTATTATTGGACCATTTTTCTTCAGAGATGGCAAAATAGTTGATGGAAATTGATATCGCTGAATGTTGGCTCAGTCTACCCACAAATGTATGAAAAAAGTTTGGATGGTTACTGGTTTCAACAAGGCGCACAGTGATTCGTTCCATAGACAAAATTAAAAAAATTTTTAGTCTAAGAATTTAACAATTTTGATGCCTTTGAAAGGTAAAATTTGAACTAAGAAAACCTTAAAAAAATGTATGCAAAAAAATAGTTACAGCCTAAAATCGAAACTCTTTTCACAAAAAAATTTAAACACATGTTTTCTGTTTTTTTAGCCTATTGAGTAAAAAAAAATCTTAAAAATTAATTTTTAGAAAAAAGTTGCTGAAACTTTCGATATAGATTAAGGAGTTGATGTGAGCATTTTCGCTTTTAATGTTTTCTCAAAAATTCTCATAGCTGAGGCTTCTATTTCAATTTTAAACATGTTTTCTGTTTTTTAGTCTATTGAGGAAAAAAATCGTAAAAATGAATTTTTAGCAATTTTTTTTTTTCGAAATAGATTAAGGAGTTGATGTGAGCATTTTCGCTTTTAATGTTTTCTCAAAATTCTCATAGCTGAGGCTTCTATTTCAATTTTAAACATGTTTTCTGTTAGTCTATTGAGGAAAAAAAAATCGTAAAAATTAAGTTTTATCAAAAAGTTGCTCAAAATTTCGATATAGATTAAGAATTGATGTGAACATTTTTTGTTTTATAGCTGAAACACAATGCGGCAGCAGCAGCGGCAGTGGCAGTGGCAGTAATCACCTGTTTTTTTTAGAAACAGTGTATTTGAATGGAAGCAATCACATAAGAGCAGTGGCAGTAAGCAGTACTGCCGTGCTTAGCTCTATTTCTAAATTCACTGCCACTGCCGCAATGCTCCCAATGAAGAAAACGAATATATATCAGGGCGGAAACACTTTGTACGACAAGACCCACGGGGGTTACAAAAAAATATTAATAAAAAAGGACAACAAATGGGAGGAGATCGCGAGTCAAGTGAACCAGCTGGGTAAATACCAAAAGAAGTAGAAGAACATTTATTCAATTTTGCATATTTTCAGTCGAAAAAGTTAAGAAACGGTGGAAGACGATTAGAGATAGGTACGACCGAATCCTAAAGGAGGATAAGAGTACCTCAAAATCAGGAAGTGCTCAAAAAGTGCCAACAGCTGAGAAATATAAGTATTTCAATCAACTTACATTTCTCAGCGAGTGCGAACAAATCAATACGAGGTGTGTGCTTGTCGGGAGTTTCGCTTGAGTATCGTTATTATTGTTATTTCCAAGTTTTCACAAATTCTAAAAGCATATGGAAGATGTCCACACTCATCCTTGTTACTTTTCTGAATTCTTGGGGGTCTTTCTCCTTTATTATCTGATATGCTTTCTGAAAAAACCCATGTGTTTGCCTCTCCTCCTGGGTATAAATTCCTCCCGTCCATATTCGTTTAATTCGTTGTAATTTCAAATGAAGCTCATATAGAGCAGTTCCTGAATGGAATTCATTTTTTTTGTTAAATACTGTCACTGCTGCATTGTGAGCTGTGAGCAGTAAAACATGAAACAGGTGATCACTGCCACTGCCACTGATACTGCCACTGCCGCTGCTGCTGCCGCATTGTGTTTCCGCTATTAATGTTTTCTCAAAATTCTCATAGCTGAGGCTTTTATTTCAATTTTAAATTAAATTATTTTTTGAAATCAAAAATCTGAAAATTGGCAAAACTTGGAGGAAAATATCTAAAAAGTATGTGAAAGTATGTTCCTGGATTTTTTTAATTTTAAGAAGCATTCTTTCTTTGTCGAATAAAGTCAACACATCCTCCGATATCTTCCGATCTCAGAAAATAAAAAATAATTCAATTTGAAAAGTGGTCTGAACATCTATTTTTCGCAAAGTATATTTTATGCATTCCTGAAAGTATGCAATCAAAATGTAAAATGAAAAAAAACTTTCTGGACGTGTGGTGTCAAAAACAGATCTCCAGATATCACCTCTCCAGAGGTGCTCTCTTTTTTTAGAGTTATTTGAAAAGCAAAGTGTACGCCAGAAATTCTCCGACTATTGACGAGCTCAAGGCAAATATTCGTGCTGAAATTCGTCCCGAAATAGCCCGAATTAATCGAAAAAGTGATGGAACACGCAGCAAAAAGAACACATTTTGCTTTGGTCACTAAAGGCGGCAACATGATTGATGTTGTATTAAAATAAAAAAAATAAATAAAAATAAATAATAAAAAAATAAATAAAATAAAAATAAATAATAAGAAAATAAATAAAATAATTAAATAAAAATAAATAATAAAAAAATAAATAAAAAAAAATAAATAAAAAAATAAATAAAAAAAGTAATAAATAAAAAAAATAAATAAAATAAAAAAAATAATAAATAAAAAATAAATAAAACAAAAAAATACCTCATATATGGAAATTGGAAATGGCACACCCTGTACTTTAGGTTAGGTTACTTTGGTTATGTTTCTGGCCATGGGACTTGCCGAAGGATACACTTAGGTCACGAAATGGACCCGTTGTGATACCACAAGGAAAATTTCTATTTTACTACACTTTGCAGAGGTTTCGTGTTAATAGATATAAATATTAAAGCCTTCCAAGCAGACTTGTAAACACTTTTTGTCAGTTCGAAGTCTGCTCGTCACACTGGCTGAATGCAAGCTTTGCTCCTATCAATCTTACACAACAGACAGACGTAAACAACACGTGCCAGAACTAATTTATTTCATTTCGCACGCAGCTGTTGCGCCCACACACACACACACACACACACAAAGCCGAAAACTTACGCTTAATTTGACGGAAATTCTAACAAAATTAATACGCACCCACACACACACACACACACACGCGCACACAACGATAATAACAACTCGTGTGACCGATATAAACACCGCATTGTAATTCAATTTAGATCATTCATGTTGGCCACAAGAGCAACAACAACAACAACACCAACTATTCAAACAACAAAAGTCAACACTAAAAGACTAAAACTACAATAACAACAACATTGACAATATATGCGAACAACCCTGCCATCATAAATGCAGCAAACAGAAAACTCTTCACCAAACAAACAAACAAACATCACATTAAGTGCAATAAGTGCAATAAGTGTGGACAGTCAAATTATTTCCAAACGTGCACACAATTACTGTCACAATGACATAAATATACAAATATTTACATACAAACAACCACAGACTTATGCATCAGTCACATGTCAGCCATAAGCGATGCATAATTAGATGTGTGTATGTATGTGTGTGTGTGTGTGTGTGTGTGTGTGTGTTTCTGGTGGCAATGACAGACAAAACCAATTATGTCTCACATTAATGATGAGCGCTTCAAATAAATTGGCGCGCTGAAATCGAAACAGTGCTAAAGAGAAGCAACAACAACTGAAAAGAACAGACTGCGAACAGACACTCGGCTTTGCTGCGTTTAGTTGGCACTTTATTTCGCTTTATTTTTTCGTCCTTTCAATGGCTTATTTTGTCGAGACATTCGTTTCTGCATTAGTTTGAAGGCACAGCTAATGATTTGTGTTTGTAATTACTGAAATAGAATTAAAGAATTAAAACGTTATTTCTTTTTGATAATATTTATTAAATTTTGCTCAATCTGAACTTTAATTTTTCAATGCAATATTTTTTTTCTGGAAAGTTATTTTATAATAAAAATGTTAATACTTCTCTATACAAAACAAAGAATGTATTACACCGTACAACAAACATTAAATATTTAATTAACATAAAAATATATCCTAATTTAATAAAGAAAAAAGTGCAAAATTCTAAAATGCTGCAGTCCAAGTCTTTAACATATATTTTGTCCAAAAAAAAAATTTACAAATTTCTAATATGTAAGGATAAAGTTGCAAAAGGACGATTTCAATTCCTATTTGTTGTCCTTGTTAACAAAAAATTTGTTTGTTGTGAAATTCTAGGGATTTCTCTCTCTTATTTGATAGCCATATTAATATTTTTTATTTAATTAAATAATTAATTTATTTTAATTTTTTTTAATTTTTTTTAACATTCATGTTTTTTATAACACTGCACAACAGCATGTCTGTTGCATGGAGTTTTTTACCTGAATCTGAATCGTTTTTCCACACTCATTTCAAAACCATACTCCGTTTTTATGTAACAGCTCTAGTTTTCGCAAAAAATGGGCGTGTCACTTTTACGAATTTTCCTCGACTTTTTTCACATTTTCGACTGTAATTTCCGAACCGATAATCCTATCGACATGATTTTTATATAGTTGCACTTACAACATCTCACGCCATCTTTTTTGGCATTAATCAATTTTATGCGTTCTAAATTGGCGTTGTAATAAGGTTTCAAAGTAGGAAAATATTGAGTTTCAAGGCGTTTTTTCTGATGGCGAAAATTGTACAGATGTTTCATAAATCAAGTTACGAAGTATATGAATATCTTAAGAAGAAACATCAAGCAATACAACACAGCCAAATTATTTGGCGGAAT